>VZRE01013665.1:56476-135867 GCA_013396775.1 Cephalopterus ornatus | reverse complement strand
ACTGGGTCCTGGGGACAGGGCGCAGAGCATCGGGCGTGGGGTACCGCGCACTCGAGACGTGAGTGCCGGGGGCAGCGCCGGTGCGGCGGGGCACCGAAAGGTCCGGGGGACAAAGGAGTCCTAAAGGGTGACCTAAAGGAGGTCCTTCTGGGGAAGAGAGACCCCGCGTGAGGGCAGGGAAGGGGAATCCCTGCGGGAGAGGAGCGAGAGAGTCCGCGGAAAGACAAAGGGGGCAGGAATGAGAAGGGCGCTGGAGCGGGGATGAAGCATGAGCGCGTCCCTGGGGGTGTGGGGAAAATGGGGTATTTGGGGGTGCAGTTATCCCGGGGGTTAAAGAGGTTTCCTTGTCACGGAACAGGAACCTCAGGGGTGAGTTGTAATGGAGAGCGGGTGCAGAGACTGCTCTGGGAGGCAGGCTGGAGGTTGGAGTCTTCTAGTGAAAAAAAAACAAAACCATGGGGACAGATAAGGGTGAAGTCTGGGGAGATGCAGCTGAGGGGCAGGGGAGTCCTTAGGGGAGCAGAGGGAAGTGGACGTTCAGAATGAGTTTAGCGGAGGACTAGAATCCCCCTGGAGGGTGATGGATGCCCCAAAGATGCAGGGAGAGGCAGAGTGGGACGGCTCCTGGTGTGCTGGGATGTGCTGCCTGGTGGGAAGGAGGTGGCTGAGGGACTGCGGGAGTCCTGCTATGTGAGGAACTCATTCCCTATGGCTACCCTCCCAGTAGAGCCCACCTTGGAGCTGAGGTGTGCTCTGCCAGCTCCCGTGGGGGTCCTGGTGCCCTCAGGCCCTCACTGGTCCAGGCACTGGGCGCAGGGGGAAGAGGAGCATCTCCCGAGGGCACTGCCCTGGGGACAGGGACACCAACAGGCTCCTGACCTGTTGCTGTGATTGCTGTGGGAGGAAGCGCTCCCGGGGTTGCCTGTGCAGCAGAGCTTGGTTGTATTAATGCCTACTGTCCCTTGCAGTCGGCTGCAAGCTCTTTTCCTTTCTGTGGGATGTTGAAAATTGACAAATCAAGTGTGGAAATAGAAACCAGCACTTTCTCCTTTGTAATCACTCTTCCTTGATTTCTGCCTCCTTGCTGGTTTTGCTCCCCTAGCTATGACTGGGGCTCTGACCCTGTTTGCATAACTAGTTCAGCAGCACGACTTTAAATTCCCTCCCTCCCCTCTTGAGGCTTTATTTAAAAGTGGTCTGACCCGGGCTGTACCTCTTAGCTTCCCTTCCCGTGAGGATGGGAACGTAGCCAGATACCTGTGCACGCTGCTTCGGGTAGCTGCTCACACTGCTCTGCTCAAGGAGGAGACATGGAGAGAGGGGAGTGAAAACAAACCAGCATCAGGGAAAACTCTCCACGTTGCAACCTGCTGCTTCACGCACACAGTCTGCAACTGCTTCAGTCCCGACTCCTGTCCCTGCTCCTGTCTCTGTTCCTTTGCCCAGCTGTGAAGGGCTATGGAGAACCAGGAGTCTGGAGAACACGTTGATGTGAAATACTCCTTGACTATGGAATATGAGTGTCAAGGGAATGAATTTTACACTCTCCAGAAGAAGCCAAGGGCATTTAGATTTAAGGAATCTGGCACTGGCTTGCAGGCTTATGCTTTTACAAGAAGTTGGGGAGGGTGGAGTGCATTGCAGTGATGGGCTGAGAGGTGATTTTCTGAGTTAATGCTGCCTTTTTTTTAATGGACTTTATTTTAGAATTATGTTAACTTTACGTGGTATTTTTCTCGATTTTATTATCTTTATTCCTTTACAATAGGTGTGATTTATTTGACCGTATCTCTGTGTGTGATACACACAGACATAAACAGCACAGTTTAAGAACACTTTAATGTATGTAGTGCTCTGTAATATCCATAGGGGGTGAATTATAAAAATACTGGCACATCCCTAACCAGCGTGATGTGAAACATGCAGCTGGAATATTCACAGTTGAGCATGTCTTGGCAGAGGAGCTTGGACATCCAGAAAAGGTTTTGCTCTCTTCAGATTACAAAACTTTTAACAGGTTGTTGTAGCCATTAGGAAAAAAAACAACCCAACCAAACCAAAACAACCAAACCCACAACAAAAACAAAATCGGAATCTGCCAGTTTCACTTGATACTCTTCAGACTTGGTCGCTGCTCCCATCTGCATTGTGCTTGCTAAACGTATAGGAGGGACTGTGAGTTTGCTTTTAGTTTTAAGCAGTGACAGGGAAAGCACTCTGGCACTCAAAAGAGCAGGGACTGGAATTTGCTTTCAAATGCTGATGTTAAGCCAGTTTCAAGAGTGCCCCAAGAGCAGGTTTTTGCCTGCAAAAGGCAGGTGTTGAGGTTTTTTTGGTGTGGTTTGTTTTGTGGTGCCTTTTTTTTTTTTTTTTTAATGTGCTTAAAGGTATTTACCCTTTTTCTCCTTTCCAGCTTGAAAAGGCTCCTTTGGCTGATTCAGAACTGGAATGCAGAGCTCGTGCTATTCCTAAATTAAGAGGTTGGCAAGTTTTTTTGTCTCTGATGAGAGGCAGAAGGATTGCCCAAATGAAACAAGGAATAAAACTCTGCAAATTCTCCTGCTATGGCTTCAGCATTGTTTAGTCTTCCACTTAGGTCTGTAAAGCCAATCCTGAAATGATTGTAGGCGGAAAGTAACATAAACCACCATGTAGCTAGGAAGCTGGGGATGTTGTTCATTGCACAAGAGGCTTTGGGTATTTTGGAGATGTTGGGAATGTTGGAACAAAATAGCAGCAGTCTGTGGAAATCAGTCTGAGAACCTCTACCCTGCCCCTGGGGAGGCAAGTGCATCAACTCCCACCAGTGGTGGGAGCGAGACAGAGGCTCAGCATCTCCAGGGATCAGGGCCTCTCAAATAGTCTCATATGCCAATGCACCACACTCCTTCACAGTTTGTTTCAGGTCATCGTGTTACAAATTGACGTACTGCTGCTGACTGGAACCACCTGACTTGAGGACAGAGGGCTGTTACTGTGCACGCAAAGCTCGCAGAGCTCATGCCAGTCTTGAGCGTGTTTATTCTCCAGCACCTCAGCCAGATTATTGCACTGTTTTGCAGATGGACTAAATGATGTGCCCGAGGTCCTTCAGGACACAGGGAGCAGAGTGAGAGCTGTCTTTTCATCATATTAGCAGTCTGTGTCCTGACAGATGACATCCCAGTCCCTGTAGCCATCTTCTATTCAAACATGTCTAGGGTGACCTAGGACCAAATGGGTCCTGGAGACACGGTGTGCTTTCAGAGGCATTTTAGGTACCATTGGGTCTCTCAACCTCTCCAGTCTCAGCCAAAGGATGGGGATGCTGCCTTCTGTTTTAGCCATGATGAAGTGGAATCAGGGGCTTGTGTGGTGGTGTCCAGCTCTCAGCTGCAATGTCCTTCTGCTAGTTTCAGCTCTCACCTTCTGTCAGAATAAGCTGGTTCAGAAGCTAATGCTGCAGCAAACCTGCTCCAGAAAACAGGTGTCAGATCAATGACCTGAACTGGCTCAAGGTGCAGCAGGGTGCCCAACAGGGTGACAAGTGCTGCTCTAACGTGGGAACTTATGGTAAGGGGTGAAGCAGGGCAGATCTTAATGATGTCAGCAGATGTCCTAAATATTCTTGCCCAAGTTATGAGAGTAGCTGAAGAACATCTATCTTCTCCTAATGGAGAAAAGATCCTAGGAATAAAACTTGTTCCACTCAGAAGAAGAGGTTTTTGAGCCACTGTTAAAAGCTGACCAGTTCAGGGGAATTTTTTTTCCCCTTTGACAGTGCAGTTCAGTTGTGTTTGTAGTAACGTTTATTTTGTTGTTGGGATACTTGTACTAATTCAGTGGGATCTGCCTCAGAACTCACTGCTAGCTATTGGGTCCTGCTTTGGAATCTCACTTATTTATTGAAACAAATGTGTTTTTTAGTCCATGCCAGTGCAAAGTAACCTTTCCAAAGGGAAAGAGAGCTGTGCAAAGAATGTAACTGCAAGCAAACTTGGACTTGGAGGGCTGGGGTTGCCTTATTCACCTGATCAGGGACTCCACTTTGAAATCCCATGATACAAAAACAGCGTATAAAGTGGTTAACTGTTAAAAACACAGCTTCTTTTAGCAACCAACTAAAATCCTTATTTGGGTAGCTCCAAATGCCACACATCCTTCCTTATGGGTCAAATGTCAAAACCTTCATTTCCCCTTGGCATGCAGCTGCTAAAAGACAAGTTTAATGTATTGCTCCAAAACACAGAAGACTCTGAGGTTGAAGGTAGCATAATGTAAGTGGAATTTTAACAGCAACTTGAAAACCATGCCAATAATGCTATGAATGCATTTTTCATGTCCACTGAATTGCCAGGAAGACTTCTGCTTTTCTACTGATTTTATAAGGAAATGAAGCCTCCGTCCTGATTTGCATGTGCATGTGTGTATCTGTCCTTCTGCCCCCACAACTTCTGACCCTGTCAGTCAAGTTGGTGGATCCAACGCAGCACTGGATGGCCCTGAAGGCACTGTGTTGCTAAAAAGTGGGCCAGGGTAGAGGAAAGTCAGGCTCATCCTGTGCTAGATGCCTTTTGAAACAGAGGCACAGGAGCAAGAGGGAGTTTAGTTACAAGTGCAGCAACCAGGTGTTCAGTCTGGCTTATGCAAGCTCGGGCATTACCAGACACCAGAGAAGGCAACTGCAAGAACCAAATCCACAGTAGTGTGTTAATATGTCCACAGCCACTAAAGCGTCTCTGCCCAGGATAAGCTGAATGCCTGCAGAGCTCCTTGCCTTGGAAGAAATTATTAAAAGTGAAATGCAATTAGTAACAGCTGTAAGGATGATAAGTGAATCAGAAAACCACACAGATCATCTGTCCTCGTTGCCTCTGGGGCTTTGCCAGTAGGTGGTCCAGGTCTCCACGCTCCTTTGTTGTAGCTGTGTCTGGGCAAGAGCTAACCTGGTTGGGCCCTGCCATCTTTTAAGACAATAAATAACACCTTTGTGAAGCAGCTTCTTGAAAATAATGCTACCCCCTGCCTCAGTCCCACTGGTGTTTGTCATGGTGGGAGTGATGCTGGTGTGAAAATGGTGTTTTGGAGAGAGAGGGAAGCCTGGGAAGATTTCAAGGCCCTGACCCAAAGCAGAAATGTGTTTTCATGCTGTCCCTTGGCAAATGATCTGTTTCCTTCTTGCCCTTTGCAGTTGTTTCCTTTCCTCTGGATTTCAGGCTCATACTCACTGAGTATGGTATTTGTCAAGGGAACAGCAAGAAGCCCTGTCTGTGAGAAAGTCCATGTCGTTTGTTTTATCCACATCCAGGAATTGAGCCGAGATAAACAATTCAGAAGGCAAAACAGTGAAAACTGGAATGTGAGAGGTGTCTTTCTGTATGGCTCTGTACTCAACCTGGCTGCAGTATCAGCTGGGGCTAACTTATCTGCCTGATGGGCAGCTGTCACTGTTACCCACAAACACAATTGGATTTGTGAAGGCAGGGTTTCATCCCAGTGGCCAGCAGCACTCCAGTACCTGCTTTTCCTGGTCACATGTTCTTCTCTAAGGAGCTAGAAGGAGGAGTAGTTTCCCTGGTGGACTTTTTGCATTTCTACTTTAATTGGACAATTCCAGCTTTCTGAGCACGGTCACATCTGCCTTCCCTGCTGGGACTGCAATTTCTTCAGGGAGGATCGTTTGCTTTAGGCAGACAGAGTAAGAGGAAGGCCAAGGTAGAACCTAAAGATACTTTGTAAAGCATATCTGTTAAAGAAGGAAGGCTGAGCTGGGTGGTGTACTGAGTTTCCAGGCATAAGAATTTGTTTTCTTTCATTGAATCAGGGTGAAATATGTAACTGTGATCCTGTGGCTGCTTAGCAGGCCCCTTCTGTTAGAGAGATGCAAAGCCGTTGCCATTGCTTATGCTTCCATTATTGCTTCCCGCTGTCTTCACCCCAGCCCTCCCTTGGGGAGGTGCTGCTTGAATCAATGCCTGATTGAGGGTGTCCTTTAGCAGCACATACTGAACACAGTGGGCTTGGATTTTCAACTTGTCCTCGCTGACTGTTCGCATCTGCCAAAAGGGCCAGGTTTTCAAGCGTTAGCGCCCCATGTCTTCCCATGGGAAGGAGCTGTGTTACATGTGCACCAGTGCACCAACGTGGGGCCTCGTGTGCCTTGTATGCTGTGGGATTTGCAGGCTAACCACGGTGCATGGTGCTGGTGTGGACTTGTGAGAGAAGGAAAAATCCTTGCTGGTGGTCCTGACATATTCTTGGTTGTGTTTCATCCCTGATGAGCTGATGTCATGGCACCACTCCTTCCCTGTGCTGGTACACATCCTCATGCTCCGTTGTACAGGTCTTGGATTTTGTTTGGACCCCACCTGAACCATGATAGGGAGTTAACCCAACCAAATCTTCACTCTTCTGGAAGGATGAGTTTTCTGCCAACTTATCAGATTGCAAATGTAGTAGTATTATTTCCACAAAGACCAACTACCCTCAGCAGACTGAGTCTGACTGAAAAATCTTTTCGTACTTTCAGAAGTCACTACCAGCAAGCTGGGAGGTGTTTCTCATTCACAAACTGGCCAAGCGTGACCTCATTAAATGGCAAGTTGACACCTAATTACAAGAACACATGATGTGGTGGCTATCCTAGGCAAAGGCTTAGGAGATAGGGGTTAGTGCTCAGTTACTGGAGCTTTGCTGCAGCCCAGCATTTGACAGCTTTTTGTAACTGCATTATTGATTTCTGCTCGGTCATTTTCCCCACACATCATTTACCTTCATACCAGTTGGAAGATAAAGTCTCCTGCTGCATCAGCTTATGGTAGAAATAAATTGTTTAATCATGTACCTTTCTTATGGACTGAAATACTGGGAAACATCAGGTCACTTATAAGCCTTAAACTATCCTTTGACATTGCAGCTTTTATTCTGAAGAAAGCTGCACTGTGCCTCTTGGCTGTTAAGGGAACAAGTTCACTGCCTGGTGCTCTCTGTAGTCAAAGATCCCATTAATTCTGCCGGCTGTGAGGAACGATTTCTTGGTATTTCATTCTGGACTGTAATTGAGAGTGACACAAAGCACTGGTGGGAATTGTGCTGTGTTGAAATCCCTGCTTTTTCTTACAATTTTCTGCAGATAAACCAGCTCAGGTAGGATGAGGGGATTTCTAATGCTCTTCCCCTTGAAATTAATAACATTTTCAACACCTTACTGACTGAAGGCAATTTTAGAGAGGAGTTTTTGTGTCTCCTTGCAGCTTGTCCTTGTAACTAGGTGATGCAGGATGCCTACAACAGTGATACACAGTGCATTGCAGTCCCTTGCATGACAACATCTGTGGGAGAGTCCTCTCATCCTATAATATCGTGGAAATTTATGAAGCTTCTCTCAGTATTTTTGCTTGAAACTACAGCAAGATTTCCCCATAAGATGTTGCTTTTCAGACTTCAGCCACAGCAATCTGTTCTCAGCTCTTCTGACTAGTCGTAGAAGACACAGTCCAAGCTAACAAATTTCTCTTGGCTTGGAGAGGATGAGGAGAGAAAGAGCAATGGTTGGCCATGGTTGGGTATCTCTTCCTTTGACCATAGTGAACAGAACTGCTGCCATGGCTTGTGCAGAGGTGGTTTGGGGAGAGTTTTGTTCAGAGAGTTAGAAATCCAGGTTGTTATAGATAATCCATTACAGAGAGCATTTGGGGCAGAAGATCTGTGTTTCTGGTGGTGTTCAGGGCATATTGCCATTCCTGGGACTGGATGCAGAGTCAACAATAGAGGTACTATTTAGAGGCTAGCCCACCAATCCATCACTGAATTTAAAGAGCACTCCAGAATTGGGAGAGAAAAGTGAGACTATGGGAAAATGGTGCCTTCTGGCACAACAGGTCATCTCCCTGTGGGAATTCTGAGTCATTTTGTTGTTGATTTTAGTAACTAAAATATGTTTATTCTCTACTTTTTCTCCTTGCCAGACCCCACAGACCCTGTCACCCCCAGTTTGCAGGGAGTGAGGCAGATTCCATTAATTCTTGTGCATTATTGAGGGATTTTGGTTGATTAGATTCTTGCCTGGAATTTCTCTGTGGAGGAGCCTGGCTTCCCACTGCCAGCAGATGGGACCCATAAAGTTAAACCTCCTCACACACCCAGCTGGGTGGTGGGAATACAACTTCTGGTGTCTTCAGGAAAATTTGTGACCCTTTTCCTTCAGGGCACTTGTTACTGAGAGCATGACCAAGGCTGGGCAGGTGGAAACAATTGGTCTGCTGAGCTTTGAATAAAGTCAGAATGCCTGGTTTGGGCTGACTTTGGAGGTCTAGGAAGGCCTAGACCTCTTTGCACATGACTGAGGCATGCTTGGTCTGGGGGCACTGGGAGGAATTTGGCATAGAGCCCCGTGAGGTAACTATCTTGTCTAGTAAAACTCGGGCTGTTGGAGTTGGTGTGAAGAAATAATAACATCCACTTTGGTTTCTGCAGCCTCTGTCCCGGGGGCCAGTTGGGTGTTGCAGAAGGCCACAGGAATCCTGCTTGTGACCACAGCCAGATTAATGGCCACATTGGCAGCTTTTCAGAAGTGAGGAATTTGTCCACTTTCATAATAATGGCTAGAAATTCCACATGAATTAATTAGTTTTATTATGGGACTTGTCCTTCCTGCTCCTCCAGGGCTGTCTGAAACACTGAACTCATTACATGAAGAAATGAAAACAGTACTAAAACTAAGAACTGGTATCCCAAGCCTTTGTGAAAAAACACACAGAGTATACCGACATCCTCCACCAGACGTGCTTCCCAAGCTGTGGCTTTTGGCCAGATGAGATCTAAACTCAAGTTTTAGATAAACTGAAGCCACTTAAGCACCCTAGCCTGCTCCATGAGTTCTCTCTCAGCTTGTTGTTCCCTGCTCAGCTCAAGCTGTTCATCTAGGCTTCTTAATTACTCCCACAGTTTCAGTTTGATGCAGTGTTCACATCTGACCCCTGGATGTTGCACAGTGGAGGCTGCAGACCTTCAATCTCCTCTCCCCATTAGAATGGGTTTCCTACCTTGCAGGGACATATGCTTTTATGGTAGTGAAGTGCTTTGAAATACCCTTGGGTATTTCTGCACTGCACTTGAATTTTGGTCAAGGGTACGCCATAAAAATGACAGCATGGGACTTTGGAAAGGTTTGATCGCGTGTAGTCAGAGTAATGTTAGATTGAGTAAATATTTTGGGAGCCCAGAGCTGATAACTTTCCCTTGCTTACGTTTGTGGGGAGTCAGCCTGCACAAACTTACGGCCTCTCAGATGGCTTTTAAACAAAGGTTGTCCATGGACTCTGTGCTTTTATTTTAATCCCTTTTTAGGAGTGCTGATGTTGTCTTGAGGTTTGCCTGCTGGTTAGGGGCAGGTGTGCAAAACGCACACTGCTTGCTGGTCATTCCAGTGTTTGCTTTGTGAATATTGCTTCAGATACTTGTGTTTGTACAGGAATTCTTTTCTTGAGTCTAACCCCTCCTTTCTGCTCAGGCAGAACCCCTCCTTTGTGAACCAGGCTTGACTTTTTTTTTTCCTCCTTGTTTTGGGTGAAGTGAGTTCAACATGAGAAAGCTGACTAGTGAGGAAGTAAAGTTCCTGCAGGTTCTACCACACAGAGTGGCTTGGTTGGTGCTCAGCTCTCTTGAGAATTGTGACCCTCATCTTGCAGGGACTAAGGCCATCTGAGCTGACAAAGGGCTGAAACACAAAGTTTTCAGCATTAACAAAATGTGCCCTGTAAAAAGAGTAAGAAATGAAAATGCAGACATAGATTCTTCTAATCTCAGATGGTTGGAGAGCTTCGGTCTTTCTAGTAATGTTTGTTACGGATTTCAGTTGCTGCTGTCCTCCATTTTTCTGTTTATTCTTTTTATCAGGCTGGTTTCAAGGATTTGTTACCTTAACTCCTGGCCATTAGGTTGGTCCTGCACATGCTGAAACTGACCTTTGCAAATTCAGACCACGCTGAAAATGCTCAGGCAGTGGCGATATGACTGGGCAGTAGACCAACCTGGCCAAAGGTCCATCACACCTGTAATCCTGCCTTAGGTGGTAGCCAGCAGTGCACAAATTGGGAACTTTTTTTGAAAAGAGTATGGAGTGAGCCTTGTAAGGTGGGAACAGTGCTGTGGAAACACATAATGCTGCTGATACCGCTCAGCCCATGATTTCAGGGATTTCCAAAGCACAGCCTGGTTTGCTGGCTGCTGCTTCTGTATTGGGAGAGCTGCCCTCCTGACTTCCAGCAGTGGTGCTTCAAGTGCTGGGGGAGACAAGCAAACCCTGGCCGGTGCACATCACTGCTGTGTCTTGAGGCTTTGGAACAGGAAGAATTCCACATACAAGACCAATCTAGTTGGCTACCTGTTCTATCTCCCACCACCTTGTGTGTCCTGGAGCAACAGCTGTGGTGAGAAGGGAGATCCCAGTGGAAGCACAGCCCTGCCCAGATGAGGTTTTATCTTGAGTTACATGCTAAGAGAGCTCAGCCTCCGGGTTGGCATTGTAGGAAGTATCCTGTCCCCTGGAGCTGATTTGCCCTAGCAGAACTAGAACGTTTCACCTGACCTCAAAAACTGCTTGAGACTAAAATACAGTGGCCTCCCATAAATATTTAACTGAGTCTGTGGTTTGTTGTAGGTTTTTTTTCCCCAGTTCTTCTCTTTTGCGTTTCCCTGCCTATGTGGTGACAGTCAACTGAATGCACATCCCTTCCGTGGCATCCTGTGATAACATGGCATTTTTGGCAGTTAAATTATGCATCTTGCTTGTTTCCTGCCATCATCAGCCATGTTAAAAACTGACATCAAGCTCAGTGTTGAGTGTGGGAATGCTCCTGTGAATGCACACCCCACTATGGCTTGCCCACTGCCATACAATCACATTCTGAGAATCTTTGTACAGGCTGTATGAAGCTATTGCAACTCTTCTGTTGAAGCAGTGGCCTCTCACTGAATATATAAAACCTTTTAAATGGGGAAAGTTATCAAAATGTTGCCCGAGAAAGAGCTGTGGATGGGTGGGACTTCAGGCTGTGTGGCAGAAAGATCCTGCAGTGCAAGACTGCAGTCAGTGCAGTCCCAGAGTGACGAAGGTCACCTCCGTGAGCAGGGGCAGACGGGCTGAGCGGTGTCCGCGGCACGTCTGACGCCGGGACCTGGCGCTTGCTTGTGCAAGGTGTGCAGCCTGCCCCTGTACTGGAGTAGCCCTCAGCTGGGCTGCTCTCCTCCAGCTGTGGAAGCGTGCATGGTGCCTGGAGGGCATGTAGCCAAAGCCTGGCAGGGATTAGGAGATTGCAGATCAGATGCTGCTCCCGCGGTGGAGCCGGGGAGTTCGGCTGCGTGCCAGCTCCAACGCCATCGGGTAGGGTCACCCACGATCGCATCTAAAAGTGGAGCAAATGGGACTTACCCATCTTGACAGTGGTGAATAGCTGCATTTCAGAGCCAGAGAGGTGGCCGTCTGTTCCCCTGTGCCGAGCCCTGCCGGTGCAGGGCAGTTCTGCCATCCTGTCCTGGCTGGCGTGTCGTGGAGAGAGTGGGGCTCTGCTATTTTCAGCTGGGTTGCAGGTTTGCCCTTTTCCCAGAGGGAGACATGCATCTGTTTTAAGGTAGCCAAGACAAAGAGTGAGTGAGGCTGAATCTCCCCAGAATCCCCCGAGTTTCCCAAGGAGCCGAAGCAGGGACTGCAGGAGTGGGTTTAGACACCGAAGTTTGAGCAAACATATGTTGCAATGCTGCCTGGGGCTACTTTTGTCCAGGGGCTTTCCTGTGGAGAGACGTACCCGGGAAGAAGAAATAGCAAGTGACTAAATGTCACGGTTACACTCCTGCCATCTGAAAAGAACTCCCTATTTTCTTTTGGCTGCGAAAATTAACTTCCCTTTTCTCTTCCCCAAGCGGGCGAGCTGGCTCCCGGTGGCCGTGCCCCCGTGGCGGATGCACAGGACGGTCCAGGTCAGGCTGAAAGGAAAACTCTCCAACTGGGGGCTTTTCACTGTTATGCGCCTTTCTAAAGAAAATGTGCAGGGCTTTTCCTGGCCCTTGTGAAGGCCAAGATGCAGGTTTTTAGCTGGAATAGGGTAAGCCTGGCCTCATTTGGGAGCTCCTCTGGGTTTTGAGCTGCTCGCTTCCCTTCTTCGTTCGCACTGAGCTGTGTGGGGTGGGGGCTGGCATCCGGCTTTTTGTTATTCATGTAATTAATCTCATCCCTTACCCGCCCCCCCCCCCCCTCCCCGGCTCCCCACACACACTGTGGTTCTGCTGCCCCCAGGCACAGACTGGCTGATTCGCCTCTGCTGCACCGTAAAAGCTCCACCTGAAAGTCTAGGAAACTGAGGCAGGTACTCTGGCTGTGTTGTTCTTGGGCATCCTTATCTTTTGGTCCTGGAAGACTCAGTAATGTGACTGTGTTTTAGGAGAGTTTCTTAGACTGAATAGCTTGCTAGTTCCTCCACTGATGAAAACTAAAAAAACAATGATGATGCTATGTGTTGCTTACTTTAAAGATGCCAGGGTGGGGAAAATACTGAAAAGGGATATCCCTTTTCAAAAAAATCCCTGGGATTTTTTTAGTTTTTAAAAATATTCTTTGCAATAGGAGAAATCTCGTTTTTTTTAGGATGAGAGCCTGATGGGTAAGGAATGATCCAGCAGCTGCTGCACCTGGGAGAAATCAAGAGCTTGGTCCTAACTTGCAAAAGGCTTTTGTAGGCCCTCTGGTATCTCCTTAGTGCTGAGAAAAAAATATGCAGCATTATACCCAAGCTGACCATGTGCATTCAGATTGGCACGTTCATCCCAGTCCCTCTTGGCTTCTTCCTTTGCTGCTGTTTTTTTCCCTAGAGCCCTGTACATTTTTCCCATTGCTTTTTTTTTTAATCAAGTTTATTATTTTCCTGCTATAAAGTTCTGCATTCTCTTTCTTCTTGTATTCTCTTGCTGTATTTCTGCCAGCCTCACCTTCTCTCCCCTTGCCTGTTCTCATATTTACTTTGCATATTTTTAGCAGGGTGCTAGAAGGATCATTTTGACCTGTCTGGCTCAGTGAAGACCTGCTGAAACCTGCCATTGATCCAGAGAGAGGAGCCGTCAGGGGATATCCTGCTGGGGTGGGAGGGTTAGGGCAGAGCTCTGCATGAGCATGTCTGGGAGCTGTGGAGGTGACACACTGGGTTTGGAGTATGATGGAGTGCACATGTTGGTTCCTGCTTAGGACTGATAATTTTGGTTTGGCTGCCAAACCACTAAAAAAAAAAAAAGGCCAAATCTAAGGTTTTATTCTGGTAACTTTGAAATATTGGCATTTCTCCTTGGGAACACAAAGGAACCTCAAAACAATCTTGCAAAGATATTTAGGAAGACCAGCAGCTAAAAAAGTTCACCACTTGAGCACCTTTGAAGAAAGCAGAGGGAATGAACATCCACACTCTCGAGAGCAGTACAAAAGAACGTGTCACCAGTTTACCTAGTGACCCAGGATGTGTGAAAAGTCACTCCAAACTCTTCCTTTGCCTGCGAGGTGAACATAAGCTGTCTGGGCTCCTGCACTGTAACACTTGGGTTTTGCAAAATGCTGACATTTCAGCTTGTGTATGCAGCTGGTGGTGTTTGGGGGAGACCCTGGAGGAGCACAGTGATCCTGCTTGGCTTGATGAACCTCCTGAACAGCAACTGCAGGAGCCAGGCAGGATCTCTGGCTCAGACTTTAGTCCCAAATGGCCAGGCTCTTGGTGGCTTGTGTTGTCATTACTCTTCCAGTTTTTGCTGAAATTGGACCATAAACATACCTCCTTGGTGGAGCTGCTGGCATGCAGGCTCCCCTCCACCCAACTGGCCCCAGTACTGACCGCAATCTGCTATTTCTTTTCTCTCTAAAAGGACTGAAAAGAAGCCTTGGGTTTGACCATAAGCCAACCTTTCTGACTTGGTCACTGTTACTGCTGTGATTAAACCCAAACAAAACCAAAACCTGGAATGTTTTCTATATGTCCAGTTTTAGTTCCTTTTTTTTCCAGGTCATCAGCCAAACCAAATGGCCCCAAAGAGACCCCAGGTGTTTGCACTGTCCTGCTTTTCGTGAAAACGCACAGCTGATTTATAGAAACACATGCAAGAATGTGGAGCTTTCCTACTTGCTCTCTTTCTCAAGGGCATTTGCAGAGAGATTGCCTTCTCTGTTGCAGCTATACTGAAGTGTTTTTGTCCTGGCACTCTCCCTCCAAGGTGTGGCAAGGAGAGGCCATCAAAAAGCTGTGGAGAGAGCAGTGTGACTGTGAACCCAAGTGGACTTTGGAGCAAAGCCCTGTAATGAAGTTTTCCTGGGGGTGTTGTTGGCCCTCTGGATGGGTTAAATGTCTGCATCTCTAGCTGCCCCCTTTCTTCCCTCCTGCAAGCTCATCAGGGCTTTCCTGTGAGCCCATCCCAGACCTGGGGCTGGTGGCTTGCTGTTACGTAGCGTGGTGCAAATCCAGTGCCTGGACTGCACTTGGACCAGGGCCCATCCAGTTTCCAGTGGATGTGAGGCCAAGTCCGCAAAAAGTTTTCCCAGGTTTTGGTGAATTGAGTGACCATCATGACAAGCAGGCTGAGACATATGTGGACCTTTATCTCTTTTTCTCCGATTACCTGAGGTACTGTCTTTCTCCTCAGAATGCAAATTCCTCTCTGCTTTGCATTACTCTTAATTCAGACTGGTGCAAATTGCTCTCCTCCTCTGCTGATATCCGTTTTCTGACTTAGCATTTCTGCTGCTGTTGAGTTCTCGCCTTCACCCTTTGGGGGTTGGCACCCACTGAACCCAGCTGAGAATGTGACCCTTTGTGCCGGAGCTGCTTGCAGAAGCTGGGGAGCTTTGCCTTCCCTGCTGCGAGCCTTTTTGGCTGGAGAACATGTGCCCTTTCCTGGTGGAGAGGGATTTAGGGGTGAGGGGGAGGTGAGAGCGCTCCTTGTGCTGGAAGAAAAATGATGAATGACTCTCTTGTGCTTCTGAACAAACCCAGGAAAGGGGGGGGGGGAGCAAAAAAAAGAGGAAATGAGAAACAGTAAAGAGGCCTCCCCCGCCTTCATATAAGCAATCACTCCACAGCATCTGGAGCCCAGTAAAAGGGCTGTTCCCAGGAGACCTCACACTTGCCAGCCACACAGATCTCCTTTATTGCAGGCTCCTGGGGCTCGCACCCCCACACACCTCCCTTGTGCTGGCCCTGCACCCAAAACCAGCCTAGCAGCGTCACAGTGAAGCTCGGTTTCCATGGCCGTCGACACCAGGGATGTGCGTGTGGCTTGGCTGGCAGATCACGGTCTGGATCCATCCTTAGGATACAGCTATGATGCTGTCAAAGCAGCCGGAGCACCTGCACGCTGTTTGTGCTGGCACGCTGCCTGGCAGCAGCAGGGCACAGACAATGCCATACTCTTAACTGGTGTGAAATCTGCTGGAGTGGAGTCACCTCTCCTGTGCTCTCCCCCAAAATTGTTTTGGATGCAGTAGAAGCGGCAGGTATGAGCGCAGAGTGCGTCACTGGCCATCATGGTTTGCATCTGATTTTAAGCACCCTCCTTTGCTGGTTGTTAAAAAATGTATCTGCTAGGGACCTTAATAGGTTAAGCTCTTTCTTAGCATAACCTTGCTGCAGTTACTGGTTTAGTCATTGTCAAGGGGCTTGTTAGCAGTTGGAAAGCTTTTCCTGAGCACAACTTTAAAATCATAATGCAAGTTTCAGAAACAGAGACCCTGTGAGGGGAGTGGTTCTCACTCATTTCCAGCTGGAGGTGATCACAGTTGATCACTGAGCATCTTCATCATCCCAGCTAAAACACTGGCTACTAATTTCATTGTAGTTCTTATTCCTCTGTTGTCTTCATCAAGTCCCACCTGAATTTATATGTTAGGTGAGAGTGGGTTTGCCTGTTGTTTCTCCTTCCTGAGCTGAGAGGAGCTCATCTTCCCCTTCCAGCTGTTGTCCTCCAGTCTGGAGATGGTGAGTGTTTCTGATGTAGCATTTGGATCCTTCCTGGGAATTTTCAGTGTTCAGGGCTCTGTAGGAGAATTCTTAGTCACAGAAGTAATGCAGGTACTATGGAACCTCTGTGCTGATGGATGTTTTTGCTTCTTAAATCCAGAGATTCTGTTTTCATCCAGGCTTTAGCTTAGTGCTTAGTCACCTGCTTGTGACTCTGTTTTCATTCACACAAATCTGGAGGATCGAACGCATTATCTGAAAAAATACATTTGCTCTCCTGCGTGGCCATAGGAAGAGAAAGTATTCTCTTGTGAAAAGGTAATTCATCACTTTGGATATTTGCAGGTGTTTTTGAAATCCCCTCTTATCCTCTTGTCAGCAGAAGGGAATCCTTATCCTTTTTCACGACAGCAAAATGCAAAGTGATATCTTCAGGTTTTCCCTAAGTAGTCAGTGGTGGTGTTGGTGGTGATGCTGGGAATTTAGGGCAGTCTCCATGTAAGTTGGCTGGACAAGAGAGGAAAAGCAATATTGCTCTTGAGGTTAGAGCAGCTCCTGGGGTTGCTCAGCATTTAGAGGAGTTTGCTGAGAGGGACAGTATTTTAAAAACTGTCAGTTCTTCTGCCTGCAACCCACAGGGCAGTGCCTTCCTGTCCTTACTCTACCTTTCCCCTTGTGTCTGGTGTTCTGGGTGCTTGAGGGGGCATGTGGGAAGCCAGGCAGGGCCTCCACTCCTTGTACTGCCTGTATGAACCCTGGGGTTAGCCTTGGAGTGACCCCTGAATTGCACAAATTTGGAGGCACTGGTCAGAAAAGGCATAATAAGCCCTGTGTGCAGGGTCTGAGCAGTGCTGCTGTAGGCTTCTTAGGTGGAGAGAGCAGTGTAGTGCATGGCAGGTAGCAAGGGTAGACTTTGGGTTTGGGACACCGAATGGTCAGGGACTGGGCTAGGAGCTGGTTATTTTTTGTTCAGCAGTTATGTTAAAATAGGTAGCAGAGATGTAGTTCTTTCTCTTTGTGCCAGCAGTGCCCACAGGAGACTGGTGGGGAGTGATCAGTCCCTAAAGCAGGACAGCTTATGATTCACCCCGTGCCTCCTTTTGGTTTTACACCAGTGATGCTTTTAAAGCAGGGTCCTTGATGACCAGGGAGGGGGGTGTGCTGAGTCAGCACCTGTTGCTCCTGCTGCATCAGACCCTGGGCAGGGGTGTGAAGTTTTGGGGATGCCCCAGAGCATTACAGCCTCCTCCTCTGGCTGCCCCTGTCTGAGGGAGACCTTGTGCTTTCATTAGCACAAACCCGCAGCATTTGAGCCTGGTGAATTTACCTTCTCTGGAAGTCACTTGATCAGAAACCCTGGGTTGGTTGACTGGGTGACTGCTGCATTTTGGTCCTGAGCCCTTCAAGTTAGATGGGTCCTCCTGAAGGGAGAGAAATCTTTGGACTCTGCTTCCTTGGGAAAAACTCCTGAGGGAAGTCTGACTCCTCTGTGGTTTCCATAACACCATGCTGAGGTGTCTGCGCGTCCTGATGTCTTACTAATTTGCCAGTGATGATTTTTTTTGAGTTATTTTTAATAGGCGCATTGTGCAACTAATGGGCTTTTTATTGGTGGTAAACAAGCCGAGCTAGGCAGGAATGCTGCCGAGGCTGGAGTGGCAGGCTTGCCTCTTGGTGCTGGAGAAATAACTTGTTCACTTTTTTCCTTTTTAAAAAAAAAAGAGAGAGAACATATGGCTCTCCTGCAGCCTGATGCTCCTACCAGACTCCCCCAGGGAAGCAGGGGCAGAGCAGCTGAAGTGCATACCCTGCACCTCATGGCCTGATTTTTGGGTCTGAAACTGCTCTCTGGTTTGGTTTAAGCGACTGTAACCTTTGGTGGGAAGGCAATGGCTTTGCCCAGCCACCCAGAGCTGGGTTGTGCAGTGCCCAGTCCTGCCTTGGCCCAGAGAGCTGCTTCCTGCCAGGCTGTGGCTGGGATGCTTGGGGCTGAATGCATGGAGCTGGTGAGTCTTCGTGTAGGGGCTATGGAGAACCCCCTATCTCTTACCATGCTTCTTGTTTGATAAGCTCAGAACTGTCTGTGGACACAGAGCATTTCAAAACACTCCTGGAACAGCAGTGAGGATGGGTAAGAAACCCGTACAATCGGGAAATGCAGGTACTGCCACAAAGTGTGTGGCCATTGCCCGGAGTGGCTCAGTGTGTGAGCCCCAGCCTGTCACTGCGGGGCTGTGCTTGGGCCCTGGGACTCACACCAAGCTCAGAGCTGCCTCAGCCTCTGTCCCCTGCAGTGTGTGTGCCACCACCGTCCAGGATAACCTCAAGTGAAAAGTATCAGACTTCAGTGGCCAAGAAAAGAGTGCTGACCTATTTTGGACACTTATTTATATTCAGGTTGCTTCTCTCTGTCTCTGTGAAAAAGCTGTAGTGACTCCAATACTTCAAAAAAGTTTTTCCCCTCCCATAGCTTTTGTTTTGAACAGGATATGATCTAGGACTAACATCTGTATTTTCCAGTAGTCAGAATAAATGTCTTATTATCTTTTCTTTTATTTTTCTTGCTGAAACAACACTTTTACAGAGCAAAGCCCAGCTCTGTAATACAGCTAAGAATTTAGTTGCATTGTATCTCAATTTTTACAGGTTCTCCTTTTATTAAAAGTCCTTGCTACAATTCATAGTTTTCAGACCAAAATGGAAAAAAGCTTGAAAATATGTCACTGCTGTTTTTGATCATGAGCCACAACAAGAAGTCATCTAATTTAGGGTCATAAAAATTATGGAAAGCTGTTTGGGTTTTTTTGTTTTGTTTTGTTTTTGGGGGGGTGGGCGTGTTGTTTGTTTGGTTTTTGTTTTGTTTTGGTTTTTTGTTTTGTTTTTTTTTAAGTACTGAAAAGATCTTACTGGTGAAAATGCTTTTGGGTTTTTTTGTCTTGTTTTGACAGTTAGCTACTCTCTATATGCTGCAGTTCACAGTTAATTTCTGATGTTTTGTAAATTGAAACTGTAGTGTCTCTGACAAAACTGTACCACTGGAATAATCATAAAATTTGAACAGCTCGGTCAGTGCAGCTGTGTGCAGTAACCCTAGCTGGATACTTGTCATCCTGTAGATTTTAGGACTTGCAATTCTTACTGTCAACAGTAGGAATCTAAGTTAGATACTTAATCAGCAAGAAAAACAAAGGCAAATAGGCAAATGCTATGGATATTGTCATCCATATGAATGATGGTTGTTCTAGTCCATTGTATTCCGTAATTTTTCCTACTTTAGGAGGTTTTTTGTGTGCATCTGTGTTTTTGTTCCTGCTTTGTTTTTTTTGTTTCGGTCTGGTTTTTTGGCTCTGCGGTTGACATCAAGTATAGCTGCTCCCAGAGTGTGGTCACGCTGCGACTGTCCCTGCTTGTGAGGTTGGTCCTATGCAAGGAGAGCAGGAGCAGAGCACTCATGATACAGCAAGGGAAAAGAGAAACATCAGCTGAGGTCTGAGGTGTCTGATCGAAGACCTTGTGCTCATGTAAAACTGTCCTGAGGAGCTCAGCATCACCCTTAGCAGAAATGGGATATGGCATGGCCAACTGAATGCTGTATGCTAGGGTTTGATAAATGCTCTTTTAAAAATTTGGTAAAATTTGGTAAAATGCTCTTCAACTTTAAGTGGATCATGTCTGTTTAAAGTTGTTTGTGACCCCTGTGTGTTAAAAACTTTTGTAAAGCTCATCTGAAAGGAAGTAAGTCTGAAGGTGAAACTAGTTCCTACTGCTGCTGGGATCAGAGGAATGTAGCAGCTCTGTGTCCCAAATGGTGTGTGGCTTGGGTTTGGTTGTTCAGACCTGGCCATGGAGAGATCAGACTATGACCCCTGCAAGGCAAAAGAAGTATTTTTTAATATTTTTGTGTGTGTATAAATGGTTTCAGTGGACAGCCTGTCTTTGCTTTCAGAAGAGCTGTTCTAGGTGATCAATCACCCTAACAAATAACATAACTGGAAGAAATGATGGGCTCCACAACAGATGCTTATTTTTTCTCCTGAATACCCTCCACAGGCTGCTGCAGTGGAGCAATGCTGTTGGCGTTTACTGGTCAAATCTGTTGGGGTGTTTTCACATCAGCAAGGAAACCAGAATTTACCAAACTCATCTAGGATTTGCTGGATTAGACATGATGAGAAGCTGCCGAGTCTGGATGCTCAGGGACTCTCAAGAATTAATGATGTGTATATAGTCTGGATTAGTTTTATCTGCCGAAGTTTTAACACAAGACATTTATTGGGAATCGAAAAGTTCCTAGTTCAAAGTGAGCAGAATTCTACCTGCAAATAAGAAGGCAAACTAGGAGGAGTGATGCTGTGTATTGAGTTGGCATGTTTAATATGATTTAGCTACTCTACCGTGAAAGTGAATTCAGATTAAGCTTCCCCTGTGTAAAAAGTCAGGTGAGGGATTTTGTTGTGTGATGAATTGATGCAGTAAAGCAGAAGCTGTAAAAGAGTCTGCCCTGAATACACGGAATGTCCCTGAAGCTGGCAGTATTGGCCGAACTGGGAATGGGGAACACTTTGGGTAGGCATGAGACTCTCCACTTCAGTGCTTAGCCCTCATACATCCCCTACATGATATATCCAGTCTGAAACCACAATTTTCCTATTTTGGAAGCACATGAAGGTGATTATTCCATTTTCCTTGAGTCCCTCAAAATTCAGTCCTTTGTACTTTGGCTTAGTTGTCTTCAAGATTGCTGGTGGTCTTGTGCACACAGGACTCCACACACCTTACACACACACCACAAAGTCAGCAGGTTGAATTTTTGATAAAGTTACTGGGGAAAACTTACGGTATTCTGTATTGTCACTTTCTTGGAGACATTTGGATCCAAATCTGAGGCTTGAGTGTTCTTCAGCCCTGTGTTGCTGCCTCCATGTTTGTCTCTAAGCAGGAAGACTGATTAAATTACAGTGCACCTCTGCTAATGTGCACATATGGCAGCTCTCTAAAGTTTCATATTAATTTTTATTTTTCATGTGGTGAATAATCACCCATCCAGAGGGTTGAGGAAAGAACAGTGTACAGTAATTGCTGGATATGCATTTCAAAATTCCCTGTGGAAGACTGTCTAATTAGATTGAATGAGCTGGCTGGTGAGCATGCGTGTGCATGTGTGCTTTCACCACCTCTCTTGAGTTAACAGGATCAGAAGTGTTAATGTGTGTCCGAGGTGAATTGGAGGAGTATGTGGGAGAGGTGTTTTTGCACTTGGAGAGTGCAGGTTTGAAGCAGACTCTTGTCTGCTCGTGTTTCTCATGTCTGTGCTGTAATGAGGGACTTCCACTGTGAAGGTGAAGCATTTGATAATGCAGGTGGTAAATTGGAAGTGCTTTTGCTGTGGTTTCAGCTGGTTAAGTAAGGAGGGTGGGAGCAGAATATCTTTGATAGTTGGTATCCCTTCCTTTGTAATGTATTCTGAAGAGCTGCTGGTGCAGGGGGTGGCAGAACTACAGCAGGTCACAAGATGTGTGTCACCAAGCTACTGGGGGAAGTGTTTAACTTAACTGGAAACAAGCTGTCAGGGGGCCTGGAATTTCTGTGAGTGAGGTGGATGACAGCCATCAGGTTTGCACATTGCTTTGTGTCTGATCTGCTCTGCTGGCTGGTTTCCCACTCTTCCATCACTGGCGACAGCCCTGTGTGTAATTTGGCTTTTTTGCAGGGGCATGGCCATGGGTCAGTGCTCTGTTTCCAAGAAGGATGAGTCTGGGTAGAAAGTCATGCCGAGAGAGTGGCCATTTTAATGAGGGGTTTCTCTGTGTTTTTTATTTATTTATTTATTAATTGGCCTTTGTTTTCTGTCAGGAAGGTTGTCCTGAAGTGTGACTTAGTGAGCCAAACATGCCTGGACAAAGGGAGTATTAAGCCTGCACAGAGGGAGGGGAGAGGGTTACACCTCTAATTACTTTGTGTGCATGTAATTTTTTTTTTCCCCTCTGGTGACTGATGGGTCTTGAAAGGACTTGCTGGGGTTGGTGTGTGATTCACCAGGGCAGAGTGTGTTCTGGGCTGAGGCTGCGGGCTGTCTGGGCCACGGATGCCAAGGGCAGGTGCTGCCCTTGTGCTCGTGTTGCTCATGTCTGAGTCAGCACTTGTGCAGCACAGCTGCTCCTCAGCTGGGGGTCAGGCCGTGGTGTCACTGTTCACGCCCCAGCCGAGCTGGACAGGAGGGTGGAGAAGCTTGGTTCTGCCATGTGAACACTGTCTTGAGTGGGGTGGTGTGGGAGCATGTGGAGCGGCATCTCCTGGTAGCAGTGTGGGTGCTCAGAGCCATCCTGAGCAGGTGTGAAGCACCAAGCAGCCAAAGTACTTCTGCTGACCAAGGGGCTGGAGAACGAGACAGTCCTGAACCTCTTTCACACATCTCTAGCCCTAGATAGGGACACAAGTAGGGGAAAAAGCGATCCGTGCTCTCCCACCCTCCCAATAAGCAGCAGCCGACAAACTACCCCACCTGCTACCCTTTCTGGTCTTCCTGCCTGGTACTGGAGCCCATGGTACGTACCCAGGTTCTCCTGAAAAAATGGGACCTGGGTTTGGTCGGGTGGGTAGTTAGAGCTCATGATGTTCATGTGGGAATCAGGTAAAGGGAAGAAGGGGAACTGGGGTGAAGGAGGAAAATAGGGAATAAACAGTTGTGGAGATGGTGCTCAGGGAAGAGGAGGAGAAGCTAGGGCTGCCTGGGAGAGAGTGGAGGAGGAGGAGGAATTTGTGGAGTGGGCTGCAATCCTGGTCTCGAAGCTGATGGATTAGGAGGGCTTGGCAGGGAGTTGGGGATCTGGTTTTAGGCAAAGTGTAAAATATGTGGAATTCAGGGAAGGAGCTCCAAAGCCAGTGGGCTTGGCTTCTAAAGTTCCCATGAGAGGGAATGCATTTTAGTCTGATTTCTATAAAGGTTTTCCCTTTCCCACTAGTTTTTGGATCCATTGACCAACTCCTTGCTGGTGGGGTGGTGCAGAAGTCTGACCAATGATTTTCTTCTGGAAAGTTTGGTGAAAATCACTGGCCGGATAGAGGGGTAAAGGCCCTGTTAGTGCCCTGATAGGGTTCAGCATGGGTTCAACTAGCATCAGGGCATCTAAGTTGGTGCTAGGGGCCAAGATGCACTCATTGGTAACACTGCTCCTGAGATGGCTGGCTCTCTGGGAAACAGTGCACTTTCTGCACCAAAATAATGGAATCATTTAGGTTGGAAAAGACCCTTGAGATCATGGAGTTCAACTTTAAACCCATCACTGCCAAGTTCACCACTAAACCATATCCCTGAGTGCCACATTTATGTGTCTTTTAAATACCTCCATGGGTGGTGACTCCACTACTTCCCTGGGCAGTCCTTTGCAATGCTTGATAACCCTTTCCATGAAGAAATTTTTCCTAATATCCAGTCTAAACATCCCCTGCTGCAACTTGAGGGCATTTCCTCTTGTCCTATTGCTTGTTACAAGAAGGGCCAGAAGAGATTATTGCAGAGTTAGATTTTGCATATGGAAAAAGCCTAACCTTGCCATGGGAGGTGGGAGATGCAGGGGAGGGGGCCCTTCCTCATGCTGGGTGGTTCCAGGGTTGCATTCCATGGTTTGAGAGATGGGGTTTCCCTGTTTCTGGGCATGGCTCTCTGTAACTTAAGTAGATCTTACTATTGGGACTTTTTTCTTTCCCTTTTTTTCCAGCCTTCCCTTCTTCATTTCACCAATTTCTTTTTCCTCCTGCTTTAATAAATCTCAGTGGTTGAGAGAAAATATTTGTTGTATCTTTCCCATCCCCCGAATGGATATCTCTTACATTGTTATTATTAATGAAAAATTGTCTCTAGCAAAAGGAAATGGGAATCTTTCCCATTTTGAACAAATTCTTGTCCTGACAGGGTGGGTAAATCTATCTCCAGTGTCACCTGCTTGGTTGGTTCCACCAGCTCTTCTCTGCTGATGAAAGAACAGTTACATCTTGCAACTGAGTTTGGTTTTGGTGTGCTTTATTAAAAAAAAAACCCAAAAAAACAACAAAAAACCCAACCAAACAAAAAACCCTAAACAAACTCAAACCAACAAAAAACCCCCAAACCAAACAAAAAGAACCTACTCAAAAACCCCAAACCTACCCAAATTTTTGCAAGTTCTTCCATTAAGTAGAGCTGAGGGACTGCAGCAAGCGACCTCTTCTGCAGGAATCCCTTTTGGCTTGAAAGGAATTATTCATGCAGTTACACAATCCATGTTGAATTTTCAGTTTCTCACCGTTTTCTCCTGCCTCCTTCTTTTTGTCCACTAGCCCAGCTAGGCTCCTGCTGAGTCTCTTCATTGACTGACATGCTTTAGCAAGAGTTCTGATGTGTAGGTGCAGTCCTGATGGAGCAGCCCTTCATGCTCTGAGATGCTTGGAGCGTGTGGCTGCAGTGCAGACTGAGGGTCTAGAATCTCTCCCAGTTTAAGATTATCCCTTCTGGGAGCAAAAGCCATCATTTTTCATCATGAATTCTTTTATAAGAGCCTGCGGTTGCCTGGTGTCTCAGCTTTCCTCCCTTCATCCGTGGGGGAAAGCTAAATGGTTCACATTCCTTGCAGGAAGAAATCTTGGAAGAAGAGGACTGCGTGATCCTCTGCAGCCATAACCTCAGTGTGGTCCCAATGCAAAGGTATTGGGAAAAGTTCAGGAGCCTTCACTTCAGGAGTATCTTCTCAGATGGCTGATGGGTAGTGGCTGAGCTCAGTGTTTTATTTTTCTCAGACAATTTTAGATGTGGGATGGAGGTGTTCACTGCTCGTTGTGATACAGGGAGCTCTGCCATCTGCAACAGGAATGTGAGCTGCTGCTGGCAGCTGTTAAATTTCAAATAGAAGCCTGTGGTGGGTTGGTGCTGTCTGGATGCCAGGTGCCCACCAAAGCTGTTCTATCACTCCCCTCCTCAGCTGGACAGGGGAGAGAAAATGTAACTAAAGGGTCCTGGGTTGAGATAAGGGTGAGAAGAGATCTTGCACTGCTGCTGCTCTCTGGTCAGGGTGATCCATGTACGTGCACCCAGGTGGGATGGCAGGGAAGGCTCCTCCTGCTCCCTTGTTCTCACTGCAGAGCCCAGTGTTTCCAGAGTATATGGAACAGGAATATCAGGATGGGGTTGTGCTGAAAAAATGGTGAGTGTGGCTCCTGACCTCTCACCTTCACTCTCATGTGTTGCCCCCCTCCACTCCCCATGGGAAAGCAGATCAGGTGGTCTTGTGCTGAAGGAGCTGTGCAGTGGATGATGCCTGGGCAGCACCAGCACATTTGGTGAGGCAAGTGTCTGTGGGATATGGGTTTTCATTTTATTCCTCCCATTCAATACTCTGCTGGGATCAGTGGAAGGGATTACAGCTGATAAAGCTATCTGTTGCTGTAAACAAAAGCATTTTCTTTCAACTCTCTAAAAGCTCCAGCAGAGAAAATGATAAATATTCACTTGCTGTTCATGTTTCCAGGGTGTTCATGCCTTGGAGATGCACCAAGATGGTGGAATAGGAAGATCTAAGGGTGGGTGTACATCTCCTGGGACTGTGCTCAGGAGTATTAAGAACATTTTACAATAACATAAAACAAAGCATAGTGAAGCAAACAAACCTTTCCCTAAAGACCACTTTTGCTGCTTTCCCTTGGTGCAGCACAGGCCTTGAACCTGACCCCCCTCATCTTTCCCTGTGCTGATTTCTGTTACTAATTTCTCTTGCTGCAACAAGTGATAAAATCCCAGCTGCTAAGCAGCAGGTCTGGGCTCTGTTTCAACACTTTCCCCCCCTCCCTTTCCCAGGAGCTGTTGACGTGCCTGTGCTTGCACCCTTCGTGCTGTGTCCTCCATCCTGACCCAGCTTTTTCCTTTCCTCTCCCTCTCTCAGTCTTGATGGGTTCAGGCTGGGGATGTGATGTGTGTGGTGGGATCTTTTAGGAGTATATCTGCCATGACAATATTCCTTGAAAACTGTCCCAACCTGAGTAGAGCAGAAAACTTGTGAGAATATCTGAATTGCTGCCTAGTTTGAAGGCTTCACGGGTGATGTTGCACATCTAGCAAACGCTAGACAGACACAGGAACTGGGAGGTCTCTTCCCTGCGGAAGGTGCCCCTGAATTCCTCAGCTGCGGTGGGGCCAGCCGAGCCAGCCCACAGGGTCCCCTGGACCTGCTGTCTTTCATTTGGGTTCTAAAGTTGCTTTAATTCAAACTTCATTCCTCCTGCTCGGAGCAGCTCTCTCCCTGGGTTTCCACTAAGTGCGATGTGCTAGGGTCATGGGAACGCCTCCAGACCAGGATGGTGTTTGGAGTAAAGCACCCCACTGCTCCGAGTGGGGCTGCTGCGGTGCTGTCCCGTGTGCTCCGTGCGCGCAGGGGCCGCGTCCCGTTGCCGTGGCACATGGGGCAGGCGGTGAGCAAGCCTTGCCCGCAGGCTTTGCAAGGTGAGCAGCATCTGGCTTTCTGCTTCCCTGCGGGCTGCTCCCTAACATGTCTGTCCCTGCCTGTTGGTGCCACCGCCTGAGCCTCAGGGGTGGGGAGGGCGGGCGGTATCCCCGGTGCTGCTCCAGGACCTGACTCCGAAGCTCTCAGCATCCCCGCTTAGTGCAGGCGAGTGCATGCATGTGTTTTACGAGGCTGAGTTCACCGTGCCCGCTCTTTGTCTCTCTCCACCTCTTAAAATTTCCAAATCTTACTTTTTTTTTCCTTTAAAAATCCCCATCATATGAATGCACATTTCACGCATCCAGCGCATCTGATTACAAAGTGCAGGTCTTTCCTCTTTAACACCTCTACAGTGTGCTATGCCATATTAACTCTCTTAGGAGGTTATCTGGGCAATAAAGAGCAAACATGGTTTAGTTCTTGCACTCAGTAAAGACTTCTTCTCTTTCTTGTTTTAAAGCAATGTACCGGCTGTCCCATTTTGAGCCTGGCTTTCTTCCAGATGAGCCTGTGTGTGGGCACGTGTGGATTATCTTTGTCTCTATGGCTACCCTGAAAACTTTTGAACCAGAAAATTCAGTGGAGGGATTGAGCTCAAAGATACTGGTTTCCTACAGCTTCTATGGAAATAGTTGCTGGGTGGTAGGACTGTACCTTGTTAATGTGTCCTAAGGGGCTGAAGCAGAAACTCAGTGTTAAACATCAGAGAACCAACAAAGAACTCACACTCACAGTCTGAGGAAAGAGATACATAAAAAAATCCCCCATAAAAATCAAGCTTTGTTAGTTCTATCACTCAAGTGTATTAATATTAATTAGGTCACTTTACTAATTACCTGTTCATCTCTATGTAAGGGCCAATTGATAGCTTGCTGATGGGTCCCAGCTGGAAGCTACAGAGCATGAGAAACAGACCTTGAGAGTCACATGTGTGCAAGAGGGGTTGATTATTACCTCCAAGAGCTCTTGTTTGCTAGGGCTTTAAGTCATTTTGGCAGTTCCTGAGGTTTCATGTGGGATAGAGAAGTGCTCTCTCTGATGAGGGTTAAACACGTGCTTTTAAAAAGAATTAGTTCCTGTAAGCTATTCACTGGTGTGTGCTTGCAAAGAGCTGCTGTCAACATTTTGAGACGATAACAAATAACAGCAGTTACAAATATCATCATCATCCTTATTATATTTTGTCTCTTTTCAGGCACCTCCCCGGTTGGGGATTTAAAGATGTTTCTAATTAGTCAGTGTTTCAGGCTCTGGGAGATGACTTGCTGAGACTCCATCGCAGAGATGTCTGTATTCTGTCCCTCTGGAGCTTGTTCTGAGGTGAGCACCATCCCTGCTCCCTCATGAAGGTCACACGTTCTGCAGTGAGCGTAATGAGCTAAAGCAAGGGATTGGAAGGGGAACCTTGTGTTTCACATTTCCTGTGGGGTTTAGGTCTCCTACAGGGGAGACATTCACTAGAGACTTACTGGCTTGTCTCGCACCAGCAGTTGGATGTGCCAAGTCCCTTCTCTTTCTCTGCCTTGTCCAGCTGCAGTGGCACACAGCTACTGTCTGGCATCAGTAGGTTTTCCAGTCTTACTGTGTCTCTGGGTATTTCCATGCTAGGCTGGACTCTGGGGGTAGGTAAAGCTTCGGAAGGAAAGATTTGGTGGTAAGCAAATGTATAGTCTGTATAGTCTCCTGTCAGTCTCTCTAGACTGACTATGGGAGTCAGGTCCTTCGGGTGATTTTTTTTCAGCATGTTTTTAAACATAAGTGGTGACATTTCCCATGTTTCAGTCATTTCATGCCTAATGTAATAATCTTTGGAGTCATTTAAACTATTTTTTACTCGTTTAGTGAAAATTGGCAGAGAGGCTTTTAATTTTTGTACTTAAAATACTATGAATTTGATGCTGGAGAACTGAATGGAAAGTATTCATCTGTGTCAGTCCCCTGGACAGACCTCCTTGGTTCTGCTCCCTGCAGGACCCACCATCTCATTGTCATTTTGTGCAGAATATATGCCAAAACTAGCCTTATCCTCGCCCAACCTAAGAGTATTTTGGCAGAAATCTAGCCATTTTAAGGCAATTGTTTTTTTTCTGGCTTGTCAAGTCTTTCCTATTATTTGCATTCTTCTGAAAGCTGCTGCTGTTTACACCCCTGCTGATAGCAGGTTGTCTGTCAGACTTTCCTAATTCCTTCCTCAGCTCCCTGAGCCCAATTCCCTTTTTCCGAGTGTTTCTTGTTCATGCAGCACAACACAGCCCTCAAGTTCAGACTAAGCTGCCACAGAAAATGCTGTAGTTCCCAGAGGTTCATCAGGTGGGAACTGGGATTGTGGAATGGGTCTGAACCAGTGCTCCTTTGGCAGAAGGAAGGACAGAGTCACAAGGTAATGTTGCTTTCAGAGAAGAGACAGTGAAGGCTTGGTCTGAGATGTGGAATCATGGAGGGGAAACAAAAGAGGAGAGGAAAAAGTGTCCTTCCCTGAAACAAGAGCTGTTGTTGCTCAAAGCAAGGAGTAAAATAACATTAAATATAATTGATGATGTGGCAAAAGTGGCGGAGACAAGGCATGGAGGTAGCTGCCTCTGGACATCTGCACATGAACAAACAGCTGTCTCAGGAAGAAATTCATTTGCCCTGGGAAGAAATTACTCTGGATGGGAACTGGTTAGGGCACGTTTACTTCAGCACAAGGCTTCATCATGCAGCCTTTTTTCCCTCCCCTTAGGCCATCTGGGGATTTCCTGGCTGATCCTGTTCATGCTGCTTTCTCTGGGTGCTTGAGAGATCTCTAATAGGTGCTTGTGAGCAGCTGTGATGGAAAAGCATAGAGCTGGCCTAAATCATTAAGAGAAAATAGGTTCAGAGCAACTAAGGTGATCTGGGGGCATTCATTGGTGGAAGATAAGGACTGGGTTTTTTCTTTTCATTGCAGCAGCCTTCTGAAGGCATGATGGGATCTGGTGAGATAGGTAAATGATCTGTGTTCATGGAAGCAACGAAATAAGATTCTCACTGCTTTTGGCAAGGGTCCTTTGCCCTGCTGTGTTGCCTCAGCAAGGCATGCTCATCTTCCAGTCATTAGTCATTCACTTGTTATTTCATTTTGTGGAAGAGATTATAACCAGCTGAGGAGATAGGGCAATGTGAGAGCCCAGGCTGCTGTCTTAAACCACTGTATTGTCCCTTTGTCTTTGCTTTGTCCTCCTTCCAAACCCATGGCCATCCAGACCATACAATGGAGAGCAGGCAAAAGCATTCTTTAGGAGCAGACAGCTTGGATTTATGCGAGTCGAGTTGCCTAACACTGGAGTTATGTTATTCATTGTGGAAAAAACAAGGGCTGTAGTCTGGAGCCTGGGACTTTTTTCCCAGCTCTGCCACTGATGCCTGCACGATCTTGAGCAGATGACCTTCAGTTGCTGCTCCAGTTGTCTGATGTATGTAAGCATTGTGATGGTGCAGAGTTGATTTCAGAGAATTTATAAACTGTGATGCATTTAAAGAGAGTGAAGGCTCAGGACTGGAGCACTTCTTCATCGTGTAGCTGGTTACTGCAGCCTTTGAATCAGCCAGGCAGATTTGAGGGAGCTCAGCGTCAAGATCTGAATCTGAAGACTCACAGTAGCCAATTCAGTCATGAAACATTGAGATTAGGGGTGCTCACACTTTCCCTTGGACTGTTGTTCTTTGATGAAAAAGTCTTCAGGAGACAAGATTATCTCTAAATGAGTCTGTTCAGCAAATTGTATGCTGGGACTCTGTTGTCCTAGAGGGACCTCAGATCAACACATTCATTTCAAGTGATAATAGCATTTCATCAAGTAGCTCAGGTGTAGAGTTAGATTTATCACTTCTAAGATACAGAGTCTGACCTTTGCTCCCAGGGTCTTACAGCTCAGAACCAAACCTTGGTCCCTCTGAAGCTGTTCACCTAACTGGGAGAAACATTCTCCCCATGAATAAATAGGCTATTACTGCCTGACTTTTCTCAAGGGCAAGTTGGAGACTAATGTTGCCTCTTATGTGCCTAGGCTCACGTGTGTTTTGGCACGTACACCTCTTTGATATGAAAAATGACTGGGTTGAAAAAATGCAAATCACTTCTGCAAAATTGCTGATTCTTGTTGTATGAGGGGGAAAAAAAAACCACACCCAAATCGTTCCTGAAAGTCTCCAGTTTGAGGAGTTGAGAACCTCTGCCATGCTTGGTAATCGCAGTGCCTGGTGCCAAGCAAGAATAGGAGCTTTTCAGCAGGTAAGAAGGTGATGGTGAGGTGGATTGTGTTTGGTGCTGTGGGGAAACATCTGTGTTTCTCCCACCCTGCTGGGTGGTTTGGAATGGGAGCCATGTCAGGGTGAGCATCAAAGGCAGCTGTGTCTCCTGGGCTTCTGCATGGGGTCAGTTTTGCTTAATCTGCATAGCCTGAGTTAAAAATCAAGTCAGATGCACAGCTCAGGGTTATTGCCTGGGGTTGTCTTAGTTTGGGCAGCTGCAGTGCATGAGGTTTTTTGTGAAGAGGCAATTTTTGAAGCAGGCAATTTTTCAAGCAAGGTCGGTGAGGTAATTACCACAATCCTTTTCTTGGATTTTGCTAAATGCCTCCAGCCGTTGCAGGGCTCAAAAGAGAAAGAAATTGGACTTTCTCCCCACCCCCTGCCCCTTCTTACTTTAACTTGTATGTTCAGAGATAATAGCATGTCAAAATAAAGGGGAATTATTTATTTCGCACTAAATGCACAGTCAGTCTCAGAGCAAGGGACTTGCACCTAAATATCTATTCAGTGTGACTTATATGGCTGTCCTTGCCGTAGTTACAAGGACTTTCTTCTATCTGCTGGCTTGATGCTAACAGTCATTCTGTCAAGGATGAGATTTTTATGATCCCTTTTTCGTAGATGTGTACTGCTGGACAGAGTGATAAATTTACTTCCTCAAGGTCTCTTAAGGATGGAGAAGCAGGGTAGGAGAGCCTGAATCCAATTCCCTTGAATCCTAGTGCACGAACTTGGCCCTGAGACTGTTTATGGAACTTTTCTGGTGTCAGGATTGACTTTCCTGAAGTCAACTTTATTGTACCAGCACAAATTACTTTAAGCAGATTATGGCCAGGGCCACATTAGCTTCTTTCAAGGACTTTACTGTAAAACAGAGTGTACAAAAATTGGAGTGGGATCAGGAACAAAGTAAGTACCAAAAACAAAGATCTTTGGCCTCACAGACAGTAAGGAATGGGCACTGAGACTTTCTTAGTCTACCAGAATCCATTTTTTGTCTTTGTCTAATTAATCCTCTTTCATTTGCATTTCCCCTTTTTTGGCTAACACTGGTTTTGATGAAGAAACATGCCAGAGCCTGTGACTTCCATGACAAGTCCATTCACAGCCTCTCTTGTTGAGCCAACACTACTGACTCTATCTCAGACAGACCAAAGATGAGGATACCAGTAGCAAAGCTTTAAAAAGTGAAAATTAAGGAAATTACCTTCTGTGGGGAAAAGAGAGAGGGAATTCACCATCTGTTGAACATGGGATTAGCTGGGAGGAGGAAAGACAGAACTACAATAGGCAATGAAGTCAATCTGCCTGTTGAAACCAGGATTTCTAGTACCTAGCAGAGTTATAAATTCTTGTTTTCAGCCTTGCCTTTTGAAGGTGTTTTATGGGTCTCTTTTGAGAACCAGGGCTGAGAGGTCAGAGGCTGCCCAAATAAAGGTATGTACTCTTTCATAGCATCATCTGCGTTGTGGGACTACTTTCAAGAGGATGCTGTAAATGCTCAAAATTTCCCAGTGCTCAAGGAGAGACTGGGGAAGTTAGTGGGGGTTAAAATCTCACGGAACAGTCTTTGATCTCCGCGGACTTTTGTCTACTGTAGGAGATGAGGCTCTGTGGACCTGTGGTCTGAGCTGATACAACTGTTCCTGTGATGGGCTGCTTGTTCTGAGAGACATCCTGGTGGTAGGGCCACTTGAAGGTATTCATGGAGTGCCTTGGAAGATTGCAGTTCGTCCAAGTACCTTTGGATAGACGAGCAGCAAACTGTGAAATGAGGGGTGGCAGGGGTTGGGTGGCAGAGGATAAATCTCTCTGTAATGTTATTGGAAAGATAAATGTTTCCAAAATAATATTGCTGTGGGAACTTAGGAATGTATCTTAATATCTAGGAATACACATTGGCAAACATATTGTATTAATAAGGTAAAACAGATATTCCTGGATGTGATAGCCCAAATTTTTTCATTAAATAGAGCACCGGCAAGTGGAGGTGCTATTTTAGGTTTTGTTTTGGTAATGTTGATGTTAAGAGGGCCTGGTTGTACAGAGGAATCTTGGACTTAGTGCTCATAAAATGTATTCCTTTTAAATTAAATGAAAGCCTAAACAAAAGTAGATCTGGAACTAGGATACTTGTCTTTGAAAGGGCAGACTTTGGAAAATGAAAAAACCTGGTGTGTGAAGTCATCTGGGCAAAGAATCTTGAGAACTTGAATGCAGAGCCTCTCTCTAATTCAGAGGTGCAGAAACTATCTGGATCAGGGATCCTAAGCAAAGGAGAAAAACAAGGCAGGAAAGGGCTCCTTGCTGGAGCTGGTGAATAGCCACCTTAAAAAAGATAGTTGGAATTAAGCAGAGAGTCTGTAAGGAATGGAAAAAAAATAGACAAATTGGCAAAAAAGCAATGTCTTAGAGGTCAGGAAGGGTAGGGATAAAATGAGAATTGCCAAAAGTCAAGCTGCGTTAGGCCTGGCAAAAGAAATTAAAACAAATAGCAACAGGTTTCTCAGCTACATAAATAAAAAGAGACTTGAAGCTGCTGTGCAGCAAGAACCAACAGGAAGATCAAAGATGATGTAGGTATGGCTCCAGCATTAACCAAACTTTGCTTCAGTGCTCAGTACACTGAAGGGGATGAGGACATGGAAATCTTGGAAACTGGGGAAAAACTAAAAGTCAAATAATTAAATTGATTTAAATCAGTCAGAGGGCAGGAACACCAACCCTGGTGGAAACTCTACGTGTGAAGGTGTTGAATACCTGTGATTGTCCTGCGTTCATTGCCACAAAGAGAAAAAGCTCAGGAAAACTCTAGGATAAATGATGTGGATGGTTGAGAGGGTCAGGGAGGGAATAAAAATGAATAGCACAGAGTGCTGGGATGGGCAGTGAAAGACCAGGCTGGAGACTTTGGTGAACAGGACTTTTGCCAGAGAAATCTGCCAGTGGACAGCTAAGGCCTGTATGTTTTAATTGATCCCAGGGTGAGGGTGGACTGCTGTTCCGGCTCTGCTTTGCAAAAACCACCCAGAGGCTCACCCTATACCCAGTGAGAAGTGTCCCACGGGGAGGGAAGTGTTAACCCCTCTGAAAGCAGCTGGCAAGCCCTCAGCAGCAGTCATGAGCTAGAAAAAATGGATGTGGGCAGGCACAGGTGCAGGGAAGAGCTCCAGAGGAGTGGGAACATGTGCCACAGGGAGGGCTTGGCAGGGGAGGGCTTGGCTGCTCCCACGAGTTAAAGGAGGAAAACAAAGACAGGGAGGGGAAAAGAGCACTGTGAACTAGAGAAGAGTGCTGGCATGAGGACAGCATACCATAACTCAGCCCTAATAATATCCTGTCTAGAAAATACAGCATCTACTGCTGGCTGGAGCACTGTCCTTCTAGGACATCGCCAGGTAATACAACAAGGGCAGGGCAGATACTTTTCTGCTCCCAGTGAGGGTGGTGTGATGTGGTTCATGGCAAGTCTCATGTCCAGTGGCTCATGAGGCCCTTGCACTAATTCCAGGGAGGATTTCATTTTTTCCTTAAGCCAAGAATTTTCTAAAATGTTTTAATTCTCTTCATGAGCTCAGCAGGTTTTGTCAACACACAAGAAAACATAGTGCTGACCCTGCCGTGCTAATGCTCCTTCAGCTTGGCAGAAGGCAAGTTTTGTCATGGGACGGTGGTTGTTAAAGATCAATATTGATCCACCAAATTACAAATAAAATTGTGCTCTTAGAATTTGGGGTCTCAGTCAAATTGGAGTTGGGTTGAGGCTAAAGCAGTATTGCTGCTTCACAATAGGTTTTACTGAATTTTCAAAGGGAATGAAGACATGTTTTTGCTGTTGCTGTTAACAGTGTTTTCTAGGTGTGGATCCTTGGTCTGCCTGGTTTTTTTAAAATACATTTTTTTTTTTTTAATTGTAGCAAACCAAGTGCATGATGTGCTCTGACCTAAAGCAAGTTTCCATGTACTTATTTATTTACTGAGATTTTATTGCTCAGCATTTCAGGGTAGCAGAAGTGTCCTATTTGTTTGTTTTCTTTAGGCTCTAGAGTTCGCCCTGCAGCCAAACGAAATTACTCCAGCTTTGGGGGAGGGAGCTGAAAAGAGAAAATCTGTACTTTATGACCTTAAACTTTCAATGAAAGGGGATTTGGTGAATGGAGAAGTGGCAAGTGATCAGAAAGTGAATATTTGCAATGGGAAAATGGGGGAAGACTTTAAAACAAAGCCCTTATACAATGCTAATAGCTAGGTAATGTGGTAAAGTTAGGAACAGGGAGAGAGAATCAGTTGCTCAAGCGGAGGTATCAGGTACGTTGTCTGAGGCCAACAGCCCCAACAGAAACAGGGAAAAGGATTAGCTGGCACCTCTCATACTTTAATTGCAAATGAAACAAAAGCTGGCAGGAGAGAAATTGAGAAATGTTACATGCCTTCAAGGTCTCCAGAAGGCTCTTCCCCATCTTACCGTGGGCCTTTCTAGAGTGATTTATTCCTGTGACTCAGTGAGGGTTGGATTTTAAGCATTTGCTTTTCTCCACCTCCAAGCTCCCCCATTGTGGTTGTGCTGCATTTGGGGCAAAGGAGCAAGATGCACTTCAGACTGCTTATGGCTCATTCTACAGTTTCATTCTGGGAACATCCCAGGGAGGCTGATGGTTGTTTTGATGCCAAATATTCATCAGCCTTCTGCCATTTTCCAGTTAATTTGTCTGGATGACTCCTCTGATGACTTCTCTCATGTTCCACTACCTGCTGCTCTCTTAAGAGTTTCTTCCTTTGTCCGTCTCTGGGCCTGTTTCACTGTATAGATGCTGCTTTGTTTTCTGCCCTGTTTAAGGATTTACACAAACCCTGTCAATCACGGCCACTTTTGTATGGAATCATCATCTGGAGACCTCCATCCCAGCTCCACCTCAGTAGGTGTGATCTGAGAACTTCCCTTTTCTTTGGTGGACGTTCTTGGCTTTGGGATCAGCACATACAGTGTCAGCTCTTATCCTGTGTGCATCCATCTCTGATGCTCCTAAGTTAATTTTTCACAGTGTAAAGTCCAGAAGGACAGTGTCCCATCCTCGAGCCTGCCTCCTCATTCAGTTCAAACCACAGATTTTGCTGTGTGAACTGCTGTTTTGACTAGGATGCTACAAAACCCATTTCGTTTTGACTTTAAAATCACTGAAAACACGAGACATTAATCACAACCCTTTTATAAACTGTACCAGTGGCTAATGATTTGGATTGTCCACGTTTATCTAATCCAGTAGTCTTCAACTCAGTAAAAGTTGTGTATTTATACAAGTTTTATAAAAATTTTGGTCTTTCTAGACTTAACTATAGGTGAATTCAGATTTTTCCCTGGTTGCTCTTTTTCCCTTCTAATATCTTATCTGACTAATCTGTCCTGCTTTCTTCTGTGGTGCTCCATTATATACTTCAGGAACGAGAAAGAAGCTTGTGTGGAATTTTCTCTACAGGTTTTATTCACTTTTGGTTTTCATTATTGATAAGCAGTTTCCATTCTCCTCTTTTCTTAGACTTCATTAATAGTAAATATTTATGCTGCCTCACCAAAGGGGCAAAGCCCTGCCCCACTGATTTCTAGTCCTTCCATACATCTCCCATGCTGCTGTCAGAGCACTGGGAGCAGAGGTGATACATCTTTGTAGGGAAGGATCCAAATATGCATTATAATATGCATATTGATGTATAATACACATTCAAATACTGCATAATACACTATGTATATTCTGCTCCTTTGGAGCAAATGGGAATGGAAGACCTTCCTAATTCTCTTTCAAATAGGGAAGGACATACCAGCTGGTGATCTCTTGTGCAGAGAGAGTGGGAGTGCTTTGAAACTGGACATGCCCATTCTGCATTCTCTGGTGCTGTAACAAATCCTATCTTTGAATGCAGAATTTGCATTACCACTCCTGTGAGGTGTTAAATGCCATCTGTAACTCCTCCCTGCTGACTATGAAACCTTCCCTCCAGGGCTACCTGTTTGCTGCTCCGCCAGGCACTCTTTCTAAGTGATGTAGGAGAGAGTCATAGTGAGATGAGTTGTTAGCTCTTGCAGCTTTAGGGATGTTTCTGGTCTGGAGGAACTTGATGTGTAGGGATCAGCCCATGGAACATGGTAGAAATGAGATCAGCCCAAGGATTTTCTTACCCTGGTATTCAATAGGAAGAGTCAAGTGCAAATATGATGATTGCAAGCACATGTGGCTGTGGCTGTCCATCTTGAGACCTGTTCAGTGAAAACTAGATTTATCTGTTTGCCAAGAACAACATGCTTTTCCCTTTAACCCTCAGGAAGCCTTTCAGCTTTAGTCTGGCTGACACCATCATGGTTTATTTAGCAAGGCAAAGCATGGTGAGGCTGAGGACGTGGTGTGAGAGGCCACAGCTGGGCTTTGTGAAAGGCAAGGAGAAAACAATTAGGAAAAAGCAAGTGTTTTGGTGCGGAGTTTTAGAGTGGGACTTGTAACGTTTAGTGGTAAATAGCTGGTTAATCAATGCCACATTGTCTCTTGGAAGGCCTCTTAATTACTTCAGCCTGTGCCAGACACTGATATCCTTGAAACCTGAAAAATCCCATTAGAAGGTGCTTTCCTTGGGGCTGAGCCAGCATGTTTCACTGTGTGACAAGAGCAAGTACTGATGGGCTGGGGCTGTCAGGACAGCAATTGCGGGTGGCACTGGAGGGGTCTTCTGCCTGCGTCAGGGCATCCTGTGCAGCTTGTCAGGAGCTTGCAGTGAATCCCTCACTCTAGGGTGGTGTCCTGGCTCTTCAGTAAGACAGGCAGTGGTAAGAACTGCTGCTGCTGTTTTCCATGTGCTTTGGCATTATTCCTGTGCCCTCAACCTGTGCCAAAGCCTTCTGTAGTTCTGAAAAGGCCGGGCATTTTTCTTTCTTTTCAAAGAAGAGGTGTCCTGGCTCCCAGCCCCTTGCCAGGGCTGCGGTTGATTTTGGAGGCATGATGGAGGTGTGCATGGCACACAGCAGGTGTACATTGCTTTTTGAAGGTCACCTGTTGGCTAAGGGGTCTCCAAAACCTGCCCCAGTGGGGTATGAAGACCTGCACTACAGTGTTTAGATCTTTCTGCTGACTTGTTCCTGTGGGCTGAGAGGGAGAACTATGAAATTGTGAATAGGGGAAGGAACAAGATCACTATTTTTCAGTTTCATTCAGCATCCCATGAAAAGATTGAGCAGGGCACAGAACTGAAGCATGAAGGTCATAGCTGTAGTAAGTTGGAAATGTCCTTGATATAAATGGCTTCTAAAAGGAAGCACAGAAATTCATAGATATATGACTGGCTATGAAACGGGTTGATCCATGTGCAGCCTCTGCTTGGAAAGTCCAATGGCAATTGGTTTCCAGAAGCAGAGATGATCAGTCCTAACACTCCTAACATCAGCTGCTGAATGTAGCTGTAGCTGCTTGTGGATCACAGAGATCAGTCCAGTGCTTGAAAAGCACACTGGTACCTTGGCAGGGAGACATGAGGATGTCTTATGTGCTGGGGCCTCAAACAAGTTGCCTACAGCTGGACAGGTCTGCTCTGCTCATCCTTCAGCCTCTGTATGGATGAGCCTCTGTGTCACAGACTCATGGCTGGTTTGGTCTCTGCATGAAGAACTACCACAGCTCACTCCCTGTCTGCTCCCTGTCTCACTGGGAACTGTTTTCATCTCCAGTGAAACAAGAGTGCCTGAGTAACTATCAAACCCGCAGCAACACCCACTAACATTTCGGGTTAGGAAGTGCAGCATTTAATTACATTTTGACCCTCTTTCACTTCACTATTCAGATATGTCTTTTACTGGGTTTGAAGTCTTGTTGGGCTGGGACAGGAAGGATCAGGGGAGCTCACTTGTCTGCTACTAATAGGCCTTGCTTTTTGCTCGCTTCAAGGGTGGTTTTTGTGTTTAGACATCTGAGAAAAGATACCAGGCAGCAGGGACAAAAAATAGTTGGACTCAGCACTGCGGCATGAAATCAAACTGGAACACGGCATTGGGAGAGCTGACAGTGCTTTGAATATCTTATTCTTGTAGGAAGGGGGACAGGCAGGACATTGACACCTGCTTCCACTGGAAGAGTTGAAAGCCAGAGTTTACAAGGTGTGACACTGGCTGAACAGGACTCCCTTGTACGTGGTGGGCAGGAGAACAAGTAGCTGATGGCCAGGGCAGAACAGCTGGGGAGATGACTGGTGAGGGTTCAGGAATGTACCTGATGGGCATGAAAAGCAAGTGGTATAATTGAGGAGCTTGATTCTGAGTGGCTGAAACAGATGGTGGGGATTGCTGCGTCACAGCCATGATGTGTGGTGATGTGATGAGGCATCACTTATCTAGCCACTTACCCTGAAGCTGCAATAGTCCTTGTTTCAGCAGGTTACCCTTCTTTTAGCAGGTATAGAGCTTCTGGGCTGCATGTGTGAGTTGCATCCTGTGTTAGCATTAAGTAGCATAATGTGTTTGTGTGCATTTGGTGCTCCACAAAAGTCAAGCTGCCTCCTGAGCAGTCCCACCCTCAGTCTGCAGTAAGAGAAATGTGTCAGGAGCCTGGCCCATGCCATATCATGGCCTGAAAGCTGTGAAAGGATGCTGAGCATGGGACCCTGGGAGGATGCAGCAGACCATTGATGGTGCCCTAGCTCCTTCCCCCAGGTGGCACCAGTCCTCTTGTTCTCCCAGTGGCTAGGAAGTACTTGGAGTGGCTTAGTGGGAAAACAGCCAACTTTACAGCCCATCCTCCTCTCTGTTCCCAACTGCTTTGTGCCTGGCTTCTTGTTTCACAGGGAAACAGGTATCTTCCAGCACAGGAGCTTGCAAAGGGGCTTTCAGGTAACCTCTCCATAGTCTGGGGGCATGAAGGACCTTTGTACTTTCTGGAAGGGATTTCAGGCACCCCATGCATCGAATGCAGGCTTCCTGAGCTGGCTTTTCTGTTGCTTAGGCCACCTGGGAGGATGTGCCAGAGGAGTCTCGCAGCGTGATTGATTGTGAGCAGTAGCTGGCACTAGCACAGGCTGCACTGGGTGGATGGAGGGGGATGTGGGGGCTGTGTTTTGATTCTGCTTTTCCTGTTTGTTGTAACTTGGCAGAGGCAAAGTTTCAGAGACTGCAGGGGCAGCAAGATTCTTTTTCTTTTCTCTCTTTGCCCTGGCATGTACTGCAACATCTTCCACCACTAAGTCTGATTTTTTTTTTTTTTCCATTTTTTTTGTCGAAGACAGAGTGGGAGAGGAGGATTGGTGTCGTTGAGGCTCTGCAGCTTTGAAGCACATAAACCAGAATATTTAGGATGGTTTCATTGTCTAGAGAGACTTTCCTCTCTGAGCCTCAGAGCATGTGAGCAGCTGTCACAGGGCTTTTGTTCCTGCTTCAGGTGGGATTTCGGTGGAAAAAAATTTAAAAAGGAGGAAGGAAAAAAGAAGTAAACTTCAGCCACACAAAAACCTCTCCCCAAGGCCTGTTCAGAAAATGGAGATAAAGCAGCAATAGTCAAGTGCTCAATTAAGCCAGATGTACGTGCTTTAAAGCGCTAACAGATGTGGCAACAGTGGCGCTAATGAAGTGGAGTTTTATGGACCCAGTGTGATGGAGGTGGGTGTGGGTGCCCATTGCTTCCCGATGGGGAACAGCACAGCAGCACTTTTGTTCTGGGGACTGATGAAAGAAGGGTATGTGGCTGCTTGGGGCTGGTGTTTCCCACTGTCTCCTTGGCTCCTGCCCCCTTGCCTCTGGGTATGGCTGTGGTTACAGTGCTGTTCAGTTGCGGTGATCTATCTGAGAGCAGTGTGAGTGGGTTAATTATAGCACTCCAGGGCAATTTATCTAATGACAGCCTCCCACCTTAGTGCTTCTGGGAGGTTGCGGTGGCCCCCTTGATATGCTCCTTCCCCGGACCCTGTGCCTGGGGAGTTACCTGCCCTCAGATGACTGCTGCATTTTGCTTTGCAAATTTGGGGGTTCAGGAGTACAATAGATAAAGGCCAGGTAAAACCTGTTATTCACATGCTGTACAACACTGGCAGTGTAGTGTGAGTACCACTTGCTGCAGAGCAGCTGGCTGGGCTGTGGCTGGGGAGGCTCACCTGTGCAGGCTCACACCATGTGCAGGGTTGGTTTGGAGAGGGACATAAACATCCGTATGCCACAAACCAGCTGGTGTCTGGCATTTTAGGGTGAACTCCATGAGAATGCCAGTCCTTCTCGAAGCTGGGGGATCCCCGGCATTTCCTTGCAGAAGCTCAGTGTTGACTATTTGGCTTGTTTATAAAGGCATGAGTCTCTGACTTGCGGACCATCCCACCACCATGTACCCCTTGTAGCAGCTCCCACCTTTCAAGGGCTCTTTGCCACAAACCTGGCTATCTTCTAAGACTTTAAGTGGTATCCAGATCCTTGCACCAGGAAAGGGGTGCTGTATACATCAGGTGCACAGCAAACACATTAGGGTACTTGATGTTGAGCATGCTGGTTGGCTGTACACAAAATGCTTCCTGGAGCTGTTTGAGTGGAAAGCTGACTGTTGCACATGCCAGCTTCCCTTCCAGTGGTTCAGCTGGCTTATCACATCTGTCTTCATCACTGTTTTGTGGTGGTCTGTTTTTTAAGCTTTGCAGTGCCTCCCTCCTCCTTGGGAATGCAGCCGACTGATGGTTCCCCTTTCTTTTCTTTCTTCCTCTACCACAGTTTTATGGCTCTCTCTTCCTGCCTTTTTCTCAGCAGGAGTCCGCATGCTCCTGAGGTTAGAGCCTGGGCAACTTCATGGGTGGCCCAAAATAGAGAGTCATTTGCAAACAAAGTGAGATCCAGCCCCTTTTTCTATAAAGGCAAAAGACCAAAGCAATGACATCAGAGTGAAGCAGCAGGCTGCCTGGCACTGCTTCCTTTCCACCTGTGGGAAGGAAGCTTCCCCTTCTGAAGGCCAAGTGACATTGATGTGATCATGCTGTAGGCTCTGGAGGTTGGAAGTCACTGAGGGACTGTAAAGGTAACTTGCATTACTTGCATGTGCGTGGCCCTTGTATGCCACAAACTTATTACAGATCAGCCGATCTGCAGTAAATTGCTGCCTTCTGGTAGTCTGTCCATGAGTCTGAGCCCTTCATGGTGTTACTGCACATGTGCACGTGCCAGTCAGCAGTGGGATGAACCCACAAAGTCTTAATTTTGGCAAAGCTTTTGTTTATTTCAGTAGCAGTGTTGTATCAATGAAGACTTCAAGCTTAGAGAGTGGCAGTTGCCTTGTTTCAGTAAATGAACATACTAAAATAAATAGTAAATGTGCATAATAAATACACATGCAAGACCAGGTTCAGTCCCTTCTTATGGAGTACTCTAACATGAGGGTTCAAATTCAGTCTCTGCTCCTAGCTGGGAGAAGGATTAAAACAAGGCTTAAAGAAATTGAGCAAAGTGACTGCAAAACTGAGTGAATTAGTGCCCCAAGAACAAATGAACAAAATGTTTTGACATAACTTGAAACAATTGCAGTGTTACTTAGCTTGAACATCAGATAAAGAAAAAACCTCAAACAATCTGGGAACAGCTCAACTTGTGGCTTAAATGTGGGATATGGCAACTGAGTAATAGCCCTCATGAGGAGGGAAGGATAATGGCTGTGAGTGCTGGAGGCAGCTGGGAGATTCCGGTGGGCAAAAACCCCTCAAATTACAGCAGATACTGCCTCTTTTCACGTACAATTCAGTGATCTGGTTTTATTTGGAGGCACTTGAGCTTTGCCCCTGGGAAATGCAGGTTTTGAGAAAAAGCAAACACAGAGTTGACTTTGAGGGCTGGTGCATGGCTCAGGGGCTGCATGGGCACAGGGGGTCCAGTAGACCTCGAGGTGACGCTGGTGGTAATTGCTGTTGGGCTCTGGCAGGGCTTCTAAGAAGATAGCAAGGAATTACCGTAATAATAGTGTGTTTTGAAAAAGGCAGACTTTGAGGAAATGTGCAGTGAGATTTGGGTGGGTGGTGAGGGGAGCCTTGGACTGAGCTGCCGTCTGGAAAATTGACTGTGGAAAAGTGAGATGTTATTTAAAAACTAGTAATATAAATGACTGAAGTTCATTCCATTTGTGTGCATAATAACTGGAGAAGCCAATGTGGCTGAGAAGGGAGTGGAGTAATACCAGAGGTAGTGAGAGATGTTTCTCACTGGCAGAGTGGGGTGCTGCTCTGACCTTTTAGGGATTTTAAGTATTTTTCATTTTATGTTTGGGTTGTTGTGTTATGGTTTGGTTTGGTCTTTTTCTTTCCTTCCTGATTTTGAGGCTTTTCCACCTTTCTGCAGGGTGGAAGGTCAGACTTTTGGCTGTGCTTTCGTGCAGCCTTCCCAGATGGTGCACTACTCTGCCATAGGCTCCTCTGGTCATGGTGTGTCCAGAGCCAATTCCCTACCAGCCATTGATCTCGATGGGGGTTGTGAACAGGCGTCAAAGGGCACAGCTGGGTTTCCAGAGCCAGAGGACACCTTTTTGGTGAGCTAAGCCATCCTTGAGGAGCTAGAACAGACAAAAGGGCATTGCCAGAAAAAGACATAGACTATCTCCCTTAACTTCTGATGTGATAGAACTCACAAAATTTCTCTCAGCCCAACTCTCCTTGGAGCAAGATTTCTTGTATTTGGCTAAAGCACTCCATCCAAGAGACATGTAGGTCTGAAGATCCAGATGGACAGATGTGAGCATTTCCTCTAGTAACACGTCTTTCCTTTGTGCAGGTTGAAACCGATTTTTGACAGTCTGTCTCCAGCTAACATGGTGTTTGCTTGTTGCTGCCTGAATCTAGAAAAGTAATAATTTTAAAATAGGAGAAGAGTCTGAAAAAGTCCTGTATACGCTGATTTTTCTAAAATGTGTTGGGGGGCAGAAATGTTTAGTGTGAATTCAGATACGTGTTTCTTGCTTGTGATTGTGTGTCCATCAGATCATAAGTCCTTTATCAGCCCTTCCTGGCAGGCTGCAGAGCGTCATATCTGGGAATCAGCCTTGTTGAGATTCACAGCTCCTGTAATTCTGCCAGCCTCTGGCTCTCTTGCAGGAAAGAGGTGCAGCAGCTCAATGCCAAACAGAGATCATCTAGATAATAGTTAACATGCAGGCACCCTCATGGAGGCTGTGGTAAGGAAACCTCTTCTGTGCTTGCATGGTCTAGACTGTGGGATGCAACAGCCCCAGTGAATCTGGGCTTGGGGTCAGAGATGAGCCCATGTTTCTACTGGGAAAATAAAGGTAACTCAAACACAGCAGTAAAACCTGTAGGAAATGATTGAGGTGGTTTTGTGGTCTGGTTTTATTCTGGAGATTCATAGGAGCTGTGGATTTAGGAGCTGAGCTTATACTAGAAGTTGGTGTAGGCATTTTGGGGTGCTTGGGGCACTGAAGACCACACAAATGCACGTGAGTGAGTGGGGAAGGAGAGCAGAGACTTGGCCTGGTAAGATTAATGGTTTGTTTCATTCAGGAAGAAGCCCCTAATGACTAAGTAAGTAGTAGCTACTCTGGGGAGTTTACAGATGGGGTCAATGTCAAATTGGGAAGCTGCAGTGCAATTAATTTAAGCTTGAAAGTGTTTTCAAGTTAGTTCATTTGGTTCTGCTGGGAAGGTTGCAGCTTTGCAGAGGGCTAATCGGAGGAGTGTGTTGAAAGGGCTGAGATATGGTTCACTAGCAAGGAGGAATGCTTTTACGGTGGCAGGGAGCTTGGAGAGCCTCACTCAGCAAAACCTTCCAAATATGTTAAGGTCTTTCCCCTAAGCAAGCTGCCTTCACACATGTTGAGGTTAAGCACAGGCACAAAACCACTGTCATCAGCTGTGAGATGAGACCCTTTGGCTCCTCAGTTTCAGCATTTAGGTGAGTCTGGAGAGTCTCTGCTGTAGGTGCTCACTGGGATGCTCAGCAGCCCCATGCTCAGGAGAAGTGGTGAAAGAAAAGCAGGATTGCAAGTGGAAGTTCAGTAAATGAGGGGACTTGAAACATTCCCCTGCCTTTTTGAGGGTCCTGAACGGCATTTTCGCTTACCATTCTTGGCACACAGTGAACAGCTGGTGCAGGAGAGAGCAGGATGTTGCAAGCAACATGTGCAGGCTCACTGCTGGCAGGAGGAGGACTGGAGCAGACCTTCCCCAGTGGTGGTTTGTGCTTCACTTTGTCTGCACAGAGTGGGCTGATAATGTGCTACACGGCCCGTCAGTCAAATCGTTTTGAAAGAAAGCTAACAAAACAAACCCTGCTGTTTTATCTCTCTTCAGCCTGGTTGCACATTTCCATGAAATGGTGGAAACTTACTATTCTTGAGAATTGTGTTCCTGTTTGAGATGCAGTTGGCATTTGCTGACGTGTTTGTAGATATATTGAGAGGTGGAGGGGGAAGAGAATTAATAGGGAGACAGGCAGTCATGCAAACATACGCACATGCAGAAACACATAGAGGCAAGCTGTGTAATTGCACAAGTTCTGTATCCTTGGGAAACCAGTCTACAAATATAGTTTAAAAAAAAAAAAAAAAAAGGACTGTTTGAAATAAAGCCTGGTGGAAGGGACATTTCAGTTCCTCTCCTTTCCTCATCTGACATCAGCTCCATGTCAGTATTGCTTCTGTGGTTGCTTGGTGCCAGAGGAGTTTGTGTGCAGAAGGGCCATCATGGCTAGGCTTCGTGAACAAAGATTTGTGAAGGACTCTACCCATGCTTGCTACAAGCGCACTGATGGCTAAAAAGGCCAATGCAAGATAGACATATCTGGTTGCAAAAGGCACAGCAGAATGACTCCCCAGGTGGTACCGACAGGACACGTTTTTTTCTGCGTTGTCTTTTCTCCTCGAGAGTGATCCTGCGTGTATTCTCAGAAGAAGCAGCAGTGTTGTGGATAGTGTGTCTCCAGGCCTCCCGATTGGAGGCCACAGGTGTGCTAAAGGGTACTGAGCAGTGGTAAGAGGTTTTTGTCTGACTTTGGACCTATGTGGATGAAGGAGGGAAAGCTGAGCTTTCCAGCCACCAGGAATAGACAGAGAAAAGAGAGCGAAGTCGGCTGCTGAAAGCTGTGCTGCCCTGAGTCAGTGTCCCTGGCACTTCAGAAGAGCATAAAGCATTTCCTGCAGGATGCCTGAGTCAAAGGGAAGCACTGGGTGCCCCTTGGATCACCCCTCTGTGCCAGCTGCTCAGGGCAGGGACAGGAGCTTGCTAAGCAACCCCTGGCCAGAACATGCCGTTCCTCCCCAGTCCTGCTCTCCCTGCTGGTAGAGATGGGCTGAAAAGATCTCATGCCAAGAAAAAAAGGGTGTTTGCAGAGCCCTAGGGCTCTTGGCCCCAGGGGATCTCAGAGTGCTTTGTGGACAGCTTATCGCAGAGGTAAAACAAGCTCTTGGAGCCCGATGCAAGAATTTTCTGGCTGTGGGATGCAGGAATTTTCTGGCTGTGGTATGCAATTCCTTGCTGTTACTGAGCAAGCTGGCATGATGAAATAACCCTGGGAATGAAGGCAGGCAGAGGGTCCCGGGAACCTGCCCTGAGGAGTGCTTTAGCAGACAGATCCTCTGAGCTGATCTGTGTCTCATGGAAGCCTGTGTTTCAGAGAGATTTGAAAGACCAGCCTTCCTGCGAGTACTCCCAAAAGCTGGATGGCGCAGACACCTCTGGGCTACCCAGTAATGCTAGTTGTATGTCCTTTGCTACCAAATCATTAGTTTAAACATCCACGTGTTGCCTGTGCAGAACTGGATGAGACTTAAGCAGAACAGACTGCTGGCTGAGGAGAGGGGAACAGGAGGTAGTGTTGAACGATCCTGTAGTTGAATCCAGAAGGGATTGTGCATGGGGTTTCTCTGTTTAGGACTGTTAGTAGCTATTAAACCCAATCTAGATGAAATACCTTTGGTTGCTGAACTGCTGATGGCCAGGAGGAGAGCTGGGGAAGAATTTCTCTGTAAGTGTGTCTGTTCTTCTGCTCCTCCCCTGAGCATCCATGGTTGGCCTCTGTGAGAGATGATGTTTCAGGGTGGAGGTGATTCTCTGCTCTGTGTCCTGTCTCCCACCGCCCCCTCTCTTACAGAGCCCATTACTCTTGTTCCCTCTGTGGCGTTCCCAGTTGCACCTTTGTGCAAAGGGAAGAGTGAAACTTGAGTGGGTGTTTGGTTTCATCTGCCTCTGTAGCTGCATCCAGAGTGGCTTGATTATGCTTGTGGCCAGAGCACCTACCATGTTTTCCCTCTGCCACCAGCTCAGCACTGATGGATGCTGTGCTGTGGCTCAGTGCTTTCCAGTTTGGCAGTGGTAATTAGCAAACCCTGGGTCGTTTTTGGGGTAGGATGGGCCAGAGGTCTTTGGAGGGCACTTAGTTCTTGGCAGCTCCTGCTGTGAGAAAATTGTAAACTTTTTTATTGGTATTAAAAAAATTATTTATTATTATTTATTAGCTTTTATTATATTATTATTTCATGATTTAAAAATATTTTTTTAACAGTAAAGCTAACTTTTTTTGAAGTATCTCAGCTTCAGGTAAACAACACACATACTAGAGCTGTTGCACAAGAACCTTTGCCCAGGGTTCTCCTAGAAGGACGTTGCAGACTGATGAAGCAGAGGTCACCGGGGCTGTGGTCAGGGTTTGTCTGCTCCTTCCCCACCCTTCCTACATATGAAAGGTGAGGTTTAAAGGCTCAATCTGCTCTCGGGCTGCAGAGGACAAGTGCTGGGCTCCTGTCAGCCTGGGACAGGCAGCTCTGCTCCTTAAAATAAAAGCAAAGCAAAACCCAGAACAGGCACTTAAATTATCCTGAAGTGGTAGAACTTGTTGACACAAGAAGCTAGAAGCGTTGCAGGGGGGAAAAAGACAAAACCAAACCTAGGTAATGTGGACACCACTGCTCAGGGTGAGAAATCTCTCCATGGATGGATGCTGCATTCCCACAGCCCCAGCTGTGCTCACTCCTGTGCATGGTGCAGTGCTAATCCAGGACTTGGTCTTCTGGATTTGCCCATTTGCTCCACAAGTGGCTTTGGGCAGCACTCTCAAGTTTTTCAGAAGGAAAGTGCTGGCCAGCAGAGGCTGTTTGCTGCCAGAGGGAGATGTAAGCCCCATCCAGCCCAGGACACAGTTGGAACCCCAGTTAGCAGGGTTTCAGTCAGGGATGTTGAAGGCCACTTGCATGGAGCTTTTTGTGAGTCTGGGACCTTGATCAGCGCTTAAACACTATGCAAACACCCTGGGCAGATAAGCAGATGCACGTGAAACCCTTTGGGCAAGCTGTCGATGAAGGAAAGCAAGTGCAGAGAGAGAGTGGGTGCTGGGGAGGGCGCCTGTGGTCCTTGGCATGGTGCGTGCTCCCCGTGATACAGGCTGGCCCTCCCGTGCTAAGTGAGTGCTACTGGCTTGATCCCGTCCCGCAGGCCAGATACGCTCCAGGGCCCTCCAAAGGGATACAGATATATTTTTAACCTAAGGCAGCTGCTGTTTTTTTTTTTTTTGTATGGTACTTTTTTTTTCTTGTAGCTCTGGAAGTGGCAGGTTGTTTTTCAGCCCTTCTGTTTCTCCGCTGTCTCATTAGAGGTGTATGGAGGTCTCAAACCAGATTCCTGAAAATTTCAGAAGTGGAAATCGGTAGCCGCTTTTGAAGAGGTTGGCGAGACTGTGCAGCTCCCTACAGACATAAGCTGATGGCCATTTGAACATGATTTTTCCTCAGCCAAGTCCTCGCCCCATTGAAGCCAATGGGAATTTTCCTTGAAAAAGGCCATAAAGAAATCATTTTCTTGGCAAGGAGAGAGGTGTTTCATGGGCTCAGCATCAGTGTTCAGGAGAACTTCAGCTATCTGCTTAGATTCCTGCCACACTTGTCCCACCCTGCACAAAGCTCTCTACCTTTTGATCCAAAATAGCACACAAGATGTTTTCCACATGCCATAGGAAAATGGAAGAACTATAAAACATAATTGTTTTGGAGTTTGGCACCACTCCCTTACAGATATATTTAGTGTGAACTGAAATGGGTCAGCAAAAAGGCATGACAAACAGATTAGGGTTGTGTATCTTGAGGCAATTGCATACCTGCCCATCCCATGCTGGTAGGATTGGTGGGTGGCTTCATTATTTCATGGGTAGTCATAAGCAAGCATGCGTGACTTGCAGCTTTTGGGCACCATTAAAAAGCATTATCTGGCTGTAAGAGGTGTTGTTTGGCTTGCAGCATGCTCTGTGTTATCCTGACCTTCAGTCTTGATCTCTCTGCTCTTCTTGTTGCTACCTGGCCCATTTGCTCTTTGAAATGTGGTCCATCACACCTAATTCTCAGCCTCCTCCTGAGCACAAAGTTTGTCCTGAAGGAAACACTGGTGCTTTGCACATGGGGCCAACCTGTTCTGTCTCAACTCCCTTCCCCTGTGATTGAGCCACCCCTGGAAGCCTCAGGTCAGGAGAGCTTCTCCTAAGAGCAGCACTGGATTTGGGAGAGGAAAAAGCTGTGATGGGTCTCTGGCATCAGCCCCAGGTGAACCGGTCCAGCTTGGCAGCAGGGTGAGGGCAGGGCTCACCATGGCTGACTTGGAGAAGAGAGCTTGCAGTCAATAGCAGCTAGACCTTGCTGGCCTCTGATCCAGTCTTGCTCCTGTGATGGTGCCTGGGGAGCCAAGACCAATCTCTGCCGTCCCTGGGTGTGTTCATGCACATCGGCTTGCACGCTCCACTCCCATCGGTGGTTTTCTTTGGGCTGATATTTGTTAGCATTGGAAAGTGAGAAAAATGAGTGAAAATATTATCAGAAGCAGGTTTTCTGAATGAATCAGCTGACAAGAGGCTTACCAGCTCGCCTGCATTTACTAGCACAGTGCTTATTTGGGCAGATGTCTATATATTTTAGTTGGAGGCAGGAAGGAGCAAGAATCAATGGGGGAAGGCACCACTTCCAGTTTGCTGCTTTTCTGTCAGTTTGTACCATCATTTTTCTGAATGAAGCAGGGGACTGCAGTGTGTCTGAGAAGCTGCATTGCTGCTGTGCTTATTCTGCTGTTGCTGACAACTTGGTGGGACACCAAGAGGAGCACAAAAGATGTCAGAAGGCTAAAACTCTCTTAAGCAGCTCATTGAGGATCAGGACCTGGCCAGCCTTGCCCATCTCTTCATGGTGCTTTTTTTATTTGATCCTCTCTAAAGGCGGTCTCATGGCCTTCTCTCTTCTCACTATGTGTTTCTAATTAGCGAGGAGACTGGTGTATAAACAGAAGATTCCTGCTCAAAATATTGCTTGTCTGGCTCCTAGGATGATGGCCAGATGGCAATCACCAGGCAGCAGCCTAGACTTTGAGCTTGCCCATCTGGCTATCAAACCTGGTTTCAGTTCTCATCTGGAACCAATATTGAGGAAAGTAATGGACTTTGCCAGATTGGTTTTGCCCCATGTTTGCTTTTCAGTTGCTACCTAAGCAGCTAAAAACCTGCAGACCAAATATATTTAGTATTTCTGGAAATGGGATGATCCCACTATTAGGATATCTGAGGCCAAAATGGTGAAGAAGTTGAAGAAGATATTGGACAAATCCATTGAGGGATGGGTCTGTTGGTGGCTTTTAAGTCCTGTGGGTCAGAGGCAGTCTCCAGCCATGAAAGTGCTTTTACTGCTGGTCTGCAGCACAAATTGGGAATGGTCCTTCTGGTGTGTCCCTTAGCAGCTGTTGATGGTCTCTCATGAATGGCATGCTGGGCTGGAGGGGCTCTTTGATCCAGCCCACTTTGGCCATCTTGCCATCAAGCAGCTGAGTAAGTACAGACAAAACTCTTCTTGCAGTTTCTCCTTTATGAGCTTAGGGTTATAATATCTGAAAAGAGCTTAAAAAGCTGTGGCAGAAATAAAATACTTGCTATTATGATTTTTCACTCTGTCATGACAGTAGAGCTATGCCCTGACAAAATATCCTGATGCAGATTCTGAAAAAAAGGAAATGTTAACATCTGTAAATGCTCTGCATGCTTGGTCTTCTGAAAAGCAGGAGAAATCCAGAAATAAGGCACTGTTGTGTAAGCCAAAGCATCGCTTGCCCTGCATCATGCACAGTTTGATGTGATTTCTTTACCACTGTGTAAGTATCTGAGTTCCATAATGCTGGAAAGCTGAAATTGGAGGTGCTGGAAAGAATGCTGATGTTGGGAGGTTGGGTGCTACAGTTCTTGCTTGGAATATGCTAAAAGACACTTCATGTTTATCATCACCACCAGAACGACCTGGTCTGTCCCCTGCTGTGGTTACCTGTAGAGCTGCTGAAGAGGTCTTTTATATAGAGAGATACATACAGAGACATATATAGCCTGGGTTATTGCAGTGACAGGTGATGTACGTGTGTTGAATGATAATTTGGGCTGAAATGGACCTCTGGAGGTCTTGGTCCAAGCCCCAGCCTAACATAAGACCAGCTTCAATATCAGATTTAGTTAGTGTTAGATGTGCTTGCTCAGCCAGATCAAACCGGGCAACAAGGAGGGATCAGCTGTCACCTTCATGGCTTTTAGAGCAAGCAGGAGGACTTGAGATCTATCCTCACTGCGCTGTGAAGTCTAAAGGGACTGGTGTCTGCAGCATTGTGACCATTGTGTCCTGCTTTGCCAGGGTTTGCTCTCAGAATTTCCCAGTGAATTGGGAAAATAAGTAAAGCAAAGAGCAGAGGAGATGGAAAGAGTCCAGTGTTTATCCCCAGATTTCTGCTAACCTATTTTGAAATGGCTGAACTACCTGGGGATCTTGTGGCTTGCAACAGTGGCAAAGGTGGGACTGTTCCACTGTCAGCAGAAGTGGCCAAATGCAGAAGTAGGTAGAAGCTAAATGAGTAACACAGTGCATGACACACAGCGGGAAAAATGGTATGGCAAGGACGATCACTGAAATGGCAGGATCTCCAAGGGAAATTAGGGTGGCCATAGAACAGAAGGAAGATATTTTTGAAGAATTTTTTTTAGCAGTTGAATATTGAGTAAGTATTCCTGCTGGAGATACTCTGGGGGATGATAGATGGACTCAAGGTATTGTTAATAATCACTGTGGTTTTAAGTTTTGGAGCTGAAGTACACTTGGCATCCCTAATCCAACTGGACTTGTGATGGGAAAATTACATTCTCAGGAAGTAATTTAGAAGGTCAAAGAAAAACCAGAAAGAACTTCTCCAGCAGCGATTTCCTCTGCTCTCTAAACTGTCTTTTAGAGTGGCAATAACTCCAGAATGAAAGGATCTATTCTCACCTTCCAGATGAAAGGGCTAATGCAGTTTAAAAGGTTTGCATGCAAAGGTTTTACGGCTTGGTAAGCAGCCACATTTGAAAATGATCCAGGGCGGGATGAACACGTGAGAGAGTGCCAGACTGAGCTGGACCCTTTCCTTGTCTGCCCTTCTCCTGCAGATAATGGTGATGACCGGTCTGAGAGCATTCTTGCCGAGAACCACGTGGATGGCACTGTGGGGATCCTGAGCGGAGCTGGCGGGAGGAAGCCCATGAAGACAGGCATGAAGGAGCTGGCAGTTATGAGGGAGAAGGTGAACGAGCAGCAGCGGCAGATGGGCAAAGTCGGCAAGGCCCATCACAACCATGAGGACTCCAAAAAGTCACGGCTGTCGACGGGCAGGGTGAGAGGGCAGAGGCTGTGGGGGGCTGAGGGGTGCAGCTGTGGGCTCACTGGGAAATACTGAATGCAAAGACTTCGTGACATCTGCAATAAACTGTCTTAAAAAGATAAAAAAAAAACTGAAAGAAAAAGTGGGGCAAGGAAAAAAAAAGAAAAGCAAACATTGGTTTTGGCCTGAAGCTGGGGCAGAACACCATCTGATGAGCTTTGATGTGCTGGTGAGGAGGCATTATTTTCATTGCAGCTTCACCTCCTGATGGCAGAGCTGGGAAATGGGGGCTCCTGCTGGCTCGACACGTACCTCTGCAGGGGTGCAGCATGCCCTTTGCCCATGGACTTCCTTTCTCACACCCTTTTTCCCCTAAGCAACTGCCAGGGATGGCCCAAGGGGACTAGGGGTTAAAGGGGTACTGCCTGCCTGCTGCAGAGCAGCCCCAGTCCAGGTTAGGGGGGCCACAAGCCCCGAGGATGGGCTGTGCGACTGTCTCATAGCAGTGAGAGTGCTCAAAGTCTGTCCCCTTCTTGCCTGTCGCTGTCTCTGTGCCCTCCAGTCCTTGGCCGTGGTTTCCCTCTAGTGGGCAGTTTGGTCAAGGCAACTAAATGGGATGGGGATGGAGATGGAAACCCACCACAAAAGGTCCTTGTAAACATATAGAGTATTAATATCTGGGGAGCACAGGAACAGAAGGGGACTTTAAAAGAGGGTCCTCAGTATCTTCCAAGGAATAGGCAAAAAAGAACTTCAAAATAAGGTGCATGCACCATCAACTTTGAGAGCTCCCACACTGCTGCTGCTCCTTTGAGGGGAAAAAAATCCAACACCATCTGCTGCAAAAACAGAGAGGCATGGACTCACTTTGGCTCACATCAGGTGTAATTCAACCAGATTGCCTTGGTGGGGAGCCCTGTGCAGAAGCTCCTGTGGAGCAGGAGGGATGCATCCTGAGGCTGGCTTTGGGTGCTCTCATTTCCAGGGCTTCCCCTCCACTCCCATGAGGTCTCACATGCTTTGAGTTTCACTTCTGGGCCAAAACTGTGCCACAGGTGCAGGAACTCATGGAAACCATCCTGGTCTGTCTGATCTAGCCCTGCTTTGTGTCGTTTGTCATCACCAGTGCGACTCACAGTAGCATCTCTAAGGTTTCTCCTCCTCTGTGTATCCAGGGCTTGGGACCTGGTATTACTTACGCTCTTGGCCATGTTAGGCATATGGGAGAGACATTCATGTCCACATGTGGCTGTGCAGCACTCTGATTTTGGGTGTCTGCAGGTAAAATCTGTAGCAGGACCCAGTGGTAAACCTGTGTCATGGAAGAAGTGCACACAGGTGTTCATCCCTACTGCTGTTTCCATTGTCCAAAGTGTTGACCTTGAATGGTACTATTGCCCTGATTTTCTTTTAATTTTTTTTTTTTTTTTCCCTGCTTTCTGGTCTCTTTTCAGACCCCTTGTCAGCAGGAGCTGGATCAGGTCCTGGAACGCATATCCACTATGCGGCTGCCAGATGAGCGAGGTCCCCTGGAGCACCTCTACTCCCTTCACATCCCCAACTGTGACAAGCATGGCCTGTACAATCTCAAACAGGTAAGTGGGGAGAGCAGGAGCTGTGGGGCTGGCTGTATTCCCAGCAGCAGCCCTTGGCTCTCCATCTGTCCCCACCGCGTGCAGCCACAGAGCACGGGCACAGTTCAGGGCTGGGCTGAGACTGCACACACGTTGTGAGGTGTGGGGTAAACAGCAAATACCGCACATGGCATGAACAGGTTTAGTAGCACCTAGGTGCTGCTGCATCCATGGGTGCTTGGGTGCATCTGCAGCCATGAGCTTGCACGTGGAGATGAGATCCACATCCACGTGTGGCTGCGGGCAGCCCAGAATCTGTTTAGTTCAGAGCCCCTTCTTACCCACAAGAGCTGCTTATCTGTCCAGGTCTGTTTTCATGTACTTTGAGCCATGTATTGTCCTGGTTGGGCCCTGCTGCAGGAGAAAAGCAGAGGGAGAATGGATGTTGGCCAGTCTTGCAGACAAAGCAGAAAGTACTTCTCCTGGGGTCAGGAAGTTTTATAGTGCACTTTACTGGTTTTGCTCCACAAATCAAGGCTGGTCCCACACCTCTAGGAGGGATTCCTTGCAGGTGAAGTGGGGGTTGGGGTGCAGCATGCTTCTGAAGGCATTTATGGGACCCAGAAGGACTCACAGAACTTGTGTATCTGAATTCTGACTTCTTGGCTTTGTCCGTGCAAAACCACCAGGTGTCAGTGGCTCAGGCATGGGGAAAAAAGTGCCAAGAAAAACAGCAAAACCCTAGCTTGTCCAGAGTTGACTGCAGTTGTGTGACTAGTACTTGGATATGAGGATCCCTTATAGTTGAGCCTTTGGAGGGGACCCCAGAAAACCTGTTTTTTTCATGGCTAAGCGTTTTACTCAGGGCTATTTCTACCCCTTGATCAGGAGCATTAAAAAAAAGTATGATGCTCTTAGATAATCTCCCTCTGTCCCTTCTCTTGTCTCTGTGCCATCTGGACCCTCACCCTCCATCTACCCCTGAAGAGCCCCATGGGCTGGCTGGATCCTCCAGCATGAGCATACTTGGAAGGGCTGGATGGAGCAGAGCTGGCAAGTTGTCTGTAAGGAGATGAGCCATGTCTGGGGAATGAGCCCGGAGAGTGCAGTGATACTTTGTGTGCTACAAAAGAGAAGACAGTCTCTGCTGCTCCTTGTCCCTGGGAAACAAGTCAACTTGCACTGAAGGGTGCAGGTGGGTTATACACTGGTCACTACTGCAGAAAAAGAGAGAGGACCAAAATTGTTTTCTCTTCTTCCCTGCACCTCGCTGGTTGAGGGCAAACAAGGCAAATGTGAAGTGATACCAGTTTCGCTCCATCTAGGAGTTCAGCTCATTTTCATTTGCTGCAAAGCGAATGGCAACAAAAGCATTCCCAGTTGCTCACACCCCCTATGGGCCAGTAGTCAGGTGAAGGATGCATTCTCCTGCTGGGGAGGCTTTTTCTTCCTCTCTTTTTGTGCTTTTTTATTCCCATGAACAAGGCTGCATTTTGACTTCAGTCCAACTGCACAAAATGGCTTATATTCAGCTTTACGGAGGGCCCACAGAGGTTGGCCTGCTTGGAGTAACCTCTGCATCTCACAGTAGACCCTGTCCAGAAATGTATATGCTGGGGATGGAAGGGTGAGCGTCAGATTCAAAGTGCCTGCAGCCCTGCAGGGCAGGAGGTGGATGATAACAATTAGGGCAAGAAACCTTTCTCTAACAGGACTAGGAGGACAGAGTCCAGGTCCAGATGCACCATGGTCCCTACCTCCATTCTGGAACAGAGTGAATCCCTGTTTGGAAGTATGTTTAGGTCTGGCTGTGGGGGCCTTGATCAGATGTGTCAGTTTGTTTAGCCTAATCTGCAGGTGAGAAGAAGCTCATACAACTCCTCTGTCTGTCTATCTCATCCCTCTTTTCCCTGGGATTCTTGACTCTCTGGGTGCTTTTATCCACAATTGGCAGAAGGTGATGCATTTCAGGGACAGTTGTCCTTGTGGTTCATTAAAATTGGCTTTTTGGTCCTTGGCAGAGCCGCTGGGGAAAGAGGTTCAGCCCTCAGCCTGGACTGATGGAATAACACTGCTGGTGCAGCACAGACCCTGGGGTGTTTGAGTATGACATCTGTGGATCTTGCCTAAATCCAGACTAGTGCCAGATCACTGGAGAAACCCCGGCTTGGCCTGTGTTTGGGCTTTGGGCTGGTGGACCTGGGAAGGAGGGTTGTTTTGTCCCAGTCTTTACTCTGATGCCTGCCCTGTCCCTCTCCATGCAGTGCAAGATGTCTGTGAACGGGCAGCGTGGCGAGTGCTGGTGTGTGGACCCCATCCACGGGAAGGTGATCCAGGGTGCGCCCACCATCCGCGGGGACCCCGAGTGCCACCTCTTCTACACAGCCCATGAGCAGGAGGACCGGGGAGCACATGCCCTGCGGAGCCAGTAGACAGACATGATCCTGCTGGCTGTTGGTGGCTCACTGTGGCCCCAGTGCTGGATTTTACATGGGTTTCAGCGTGTCTCTTTAGGCTCTGGAAGAGACTGGAGTTGGGTCCTGTGTGCTGCCCTCCTTCCTCAGCTGCCTGATTCCTGGGGAGGGGTGGGATTACGGGAGGGGAAAGGCGGTGGGGGGTTTGCAAGGAGAAGGGACTGCTTTCTTAGTCTTTCACCCAACATAAACCAGAGAACCGGTCTTTTTTGCTCCTCACCCTGCAGCCCTGCCGTCCCCGCTGCTTCGCGGCATTTTCCTCTACCCTCCAGCACAGAGTGCCATGTGCTCCCTGACCCCTCCCAGGGGGCAAAACCCCTTGCCATGGTTGGGAGTGGGTAAGAAAACAAAAGAAAAAGCCCAGCCTTTGCCCATTTTTTTCTCCCTTCCCCAATACCAAAGACTGTAAATACTGTCGTCTGCCTCTTGTGTCCTGCCGGTCCCCTGTGCCCCAGCCCAGCCATCTGTCCTGGCATGGGATGTGGCATGGGAACATACCACCACAGCTGGGATGTGTTCCCTAAGGAAGCATCAGTGAGGGAAAGGGCTAAAGATGAGACAGCTGTTTGCCCCACCCCATAAAATCACTCCTAGGTGCTTCCTTTCCTGGGGCTGGGGCACAGCCAACTCCACAGGGACCTGGCTTCAGTCACTGGTCCAAGAGCATGGGGCCTTTAGGTGACGACAAAGCTAAATGCTTGTTTCTCAAGGGGATTTGAAAGGCTTTTGCTGAGTATTTCTTAGGATCAGCTTATACCGAGGGAGCTAAAATGAACTTGTTGAGGCTGGGTGGAAGGATGCCTGCGTAGATTTAGGATAACAAGCCAGGGGATGTCTCTCTGTTTCTCTCATTCATTTTTTCTTTGTTTCTAGATAGGAAAAAAACAAAACACATCTAAAACTTGCGTTCCCAAGCAGCTGCCCTTGTCCCTCCATTTTTGCTTGGGACTGGAGTGAGCATCTGCTATTCAGCACATAACTTTTTCTTTTTGTAAGTAAATTACAGTATATATCTTGCTTCATAAAGGCCCTGACACACACACACTCCTCTGCCCACATACACATTTGTATTGATGAAATCCAAGTGATTCCAGGTGCTCTGAGAGGTTTTGTGCTGGACATGCTGTTCTGAGGAGAGCTGTGTCTCTGCTGTTAATTCACCTGTTGATTTCTTTCTGTACAGAACACACCGATGCTGAGAATAAATAACTTCCCCATTGCCTAAGCAAGGAGATTTTCTTATTTTCTTCTTTTTTTTTTTCCTTCCTTTTTTTAATATGGATACCCTTTGTAGAGCAATTGCAAAACCCCTCTCCTAAAAGTATTGGGCTTTCTTTAAATGGTTTGTTGCTTTTTGCCCTGCTTCTTGGACCCACATTTCAGATCCCAAGTGTCAAGGGCACAGGTGGGCTCTGTAACTTAAAGCCTTTGTGACTTTTTAGAGGTTTGGACATGGCAGTGGAGGAGACGGGAAGGAACCCCTTTGGAAAGTCAGGGTTGGGCATATGTGGATGTCTACTAATGGGAGCACAAGAGAAGAAGAAAACACACCTCCATGTGAAACCAAGTAACTGTAAAACTGATGCTACCTGTTTTTTGTTAACATCTGAGGGTGTTCTGCTTTTTCATATAAACCTAGCACATGCTGGCTCTCATTTACAGTTTGTACTTTCTGTTTTGTTTGGGAATAGGGAAGTTTTCTTATGTGTTTGTATTTTTCTCTTTTGGAAAAGCTGAGCTGCATAAAGTTGGAATAAATTAAATGGGATGCCAGAAAACTGTCATCTTCCCCCTCCCTACTGTTCACAGGACATTTCCTTGCCTGATGCATCACGTGCAAATTTGGCCCTGTTCATCCTTTGTCCAGGTGGTGTTGCAAACACCAGACCTGACAGGCAGCAGTGGGAGTCGAGCTTTTCATCATTACTGTCCCAAGTTGTATAAGCAGGGAGGAACTGGTGTCACTCATCCTTTGGCCAGCTGTATTCCTGCTACACACGTGGGACCTTGTGAACCTACAAAATGCAACCGGGCCCTTAAGTCAGCATCTGGCCAGTATTTGTGTGGCGACTGTCTCCCTACCTGACAGCAGCTAGATTTGGTGGAAAAAGGTGGTTGTGTTCCACTTTGCTGAGTGGAGAGGATGGCAGTGTGAATGTCCTGTCCAATGTGATGTTTGTGGAGCTTCCTGAGCTGCTGGGTGGCTGTGTGACAGTGGTGATTTCCTGCTCCTTAAGCAGGGAAACAGCTTTCCAAGGCAAGGTCCCTTCTACCCAGTGCAGGGACCTTGGCAGATGCTTGGGCAAAGGCTATAAGGACAACTCCCTGTTTGTGTCTCTGCTCTCTCCAGCTTCCCAGCCTTGGTATTTCAGGGGCTTCTTGAGCTGATAGTTGCATCCACTCATGCTGTTTCTGACCTGTCCTCCATGAATCATCCAGGCTTCTTTAGGTGTCTTGCTACGGTTTTGGTCTCCACACCATGGAAAGACTCCCTCAGCTGAGCAGGATGATTCAAGGAGAAACCCTGTGGGGTTTCCATGGAGAACACTCCCAAGGACTCTCCCCTTCGCTACCACAAGGAGAGCAAAATCTGAGCTGGCCAGAAAGCGAACTGTAGTGTTTCCAAGTGAAGCCTTTTCCCAGAACAGTCTCCTGGGAAGGTGCAGGGAGGTTTGAGCTGTGTGTGGGAGCAGAGTTTGGCTGAGCTGCTTCACCCATGGGGCTGTGGAGACAGGTCCCTTGAAGGTCCTGCACCTTCTCCCAGGGTGAGAAGTGCTGCCAAAGGAGTGTGACAGCACAGCTTCATGCTTAGGGTGCCACAGAATAACTACTACTACTAAAACTCTGCACTACATTCAACTGAAATTGCAGTATTGAAGGAGAGGCCCCATGTGGCCCTGACATCCAGCATCCAGGTGGCTGTGGTTTCCCTTTGGCCTCCACAAAGGGAGGCAAAACCACTGGACTGCTTCTCCTGTTTATTTTCTACCCCCTGCCAAGAGGTTGAGAGGGACTGACATAAGCTGAGAGGCTGGGGCGGTGGTGGGAAGCACCAGGAAAATGCCTGGGGACAGTAGGCTGCAGGAGAGGGGAAGAGGACAGGCAGGACGGGGGGTAGCTGAAGGTGGATCAGGTGATGCTTGGGGGTGGGGGGGATGCCAAGTGCACCGTGGGGCACAAGGGAACTCCAGGCCAGGTGCTGCCCAAAGAGGGCTGAAAGTGACAGAGATGCTTGAGCCCAGCTATGCCGGGGGCCACCCTCCAGTTCAGGGGCTGGAGGTGAACAAACAGGAGCCCGCAACCCAGTGAAGGGTGCTTGCAACTGGCCAGGCACCTTACAGAGGGACTGAGTGGGACAGCAGTATGGCAAGAGGAGCAAAATGCTTCTGGTTAGGCTTCCCTAGGGTTGTGATATGACCTTAATGTCTGCATATGTGTGTCCATGGGTTTGATGGTTGTCATTGCTTTGGGGTTTCATCCGGGCCAGATTTGTGCCATCCACGTGATGGGGCACGAGGTCAGGCATTGGAACCGTGCCAGCTGCACTCAGGGTTCTAGCCAAAAACCCCAGCAGCTGTGGTGTACGCACAGAGAGGTATCTACACTGTCAAATGGCAATTTTCACAGAGTGGTTTGGGTTGGAAGGGACCCTAAAGATCAGCCCGCTCCAAGCCCCCTGCCCCTAGCCCAGGGTGCGCCAATGGTGCGGGCAGCGGCTCCGCCTCGTGGCCGCTCCTGCCCCGCGAGCTGCAGGCTCGGCCTTGTGGCGTGTCCATCGGGGACAGGGGGCTGTGCCAGCCCCAGGAGGTGCAGATAGGATGGGGGATGCGTTTTAGCACAGCCCTGACAACCCACAGTCTCCCCAGCACAGGGGTGAAGGGGTTGGTTTTACCTCCCACCCTGCTCTGGGCACGTGGGGATGATGCTGGGCAGTTGAATGGAGTGGCAGAGGGGCACAGGAGGAGGGAGATGAGCGGGCGAGTGGGAGAATGAAGGGTGATGGCTGCATGGACAGTGGGGAAGGGTCAGATCTGGCACTGGAGAGCGCATGGGGCAATAGGAAGAGCCACCAAGGGCTACCACAAGGTGGTGACTATAGCCTGGCTGGGCTGGGCTGCCCCAGGGATGCTCCTGCACACTGGGACAAATCTTTGAGCAGCCCAGCAAGGTCTGAGACTCAAACACCACATCTGATCCCAAGCTGTGGGGCTCAGTCTGCAATAACATTTAGGAACTTAACATCACTGGTTGCCAGGTACTTTCTCCTCGTAAGCTCGCTGCATGTGCATGCTGTGCCCCACTGCCACATCCATGCAAGGAAAATTGTAAAAAAAATACAGGGTAGCTCTGCTTTTAGGATGCTCTAAACTCAAACTTGCAATTTTACTGCTCATCTAGCAGATTGCTTCGGTATCAAATGCTCTTCTAAACTGCTGTGTCCATTCTGCCCCATGCCCTGTACCTCCCTGGACACCCCTATGGAGCTGGATGAGCCCCCCAGAGGGCCCAACACCACCAGTTGTGGAATGCTAGGGGCTGGAGCAGCTCACTGTCAAGCCCCAGCACACAAGATGCTCCACGAGGGTCAGGCAGAAGCTAACTGAATGCATAACTTTATTAAATAAATGCTTTGTCATGAGAAAAGACAAAGATCAAAGAGTAACATAAATTATAAGTTGAATAAATAGTATACAGCAATCTTCACTTTTTAATAAAATGTGAGATTTTTTTTTAAGTACAAAATGCTAAACAGAGCATTAAGCTCTTCTTCCATTGTCAGTTTTTCACAAACTGCTTTTTTTTTTTTATTCCCACCAGTAAGATTATGAATATTTCTTGTTTACTGGAAAAAAAACCAAAACAACAAAAACAAAACAAAAACAAAACAACAGAGCTACCGTATGTATGTAAAGCTATAAAAAGCTACCGTAAAATGTGTAGTGAGTATTGCTTAAAGATAAAAACCAGGCAGGAAACTCGGAATCTGGTGTGTTTTTAACAACTGTGTTACAATGGTGGGTAACGTGCGCGGTGACGTCTGTCCCGGTGGCAGTGGCAGGGGGCTGGTGGGGCTGGGGAGGGGGACACAGTAGGCAGGGCTCCTAGCCAGGGCCAGGACAGGGGTCTGGAAGCGAGGTGAACTGTTGGTCGTTAAATATACAATGCTCCATTTGGGGGGGTGGGGGGAATCAACAACAACAAAAAAACCCCAAACCAACAGCAAAAAAGTTTTCATGGGGAAGGTGGAGAAAAAGGGAAGGGGGGAGAGAGAGCGGAGAAATAGTGCAAAATGCTCTTGTACTAGTGGTTTTCGAAGTCCACTGCAGTACAGACAAGGGGTAGCCCAGCCGCTGAGTGCCGCTCCCTGGGCAGCTGTAGTGGAAGGGCTGTCCTGACCCCTGCGCCATCGTTGTCCTCTCCTTCCCAGCTTGCGTCCTAGATACTGGCGTGGGCTTGGCTCAGATACCGTAGCTGGAGACTCCCAAGCCTCATACCTCCCCCTGATGCACGAATTGCCAACATCTCCCCGTGTGCCTCAACCCCCCACACGCCCCAGCTCCCAATCTACCTCTTTTGGTTTTCTCACCCTAAATGCGAAGGGGTGCTGCTATGTGCTGAAAATGGGAGCACCTTGTCACTGCCAACCCAGGGGGTGACCAACCCCTCCTGAAGTCACTTTTATCCACAGCCTGACCCAAACTCCAGCCCCAGTCCTAAATATTAGTGCAGCCTACAAACAGCCTCGTCCTGCTGGGGATCCTTGAGAGAGCGGGCAGCCAGGAGAGTCGCTTAGTGCCCCATCGCAGGAGCCAAGGTGATTTGGGGAGGCAGGGGTGGTGCAGCCCAGACTTCCATCCTCCTACCTCCAGGTTGGTGGGGACAGGACAGGCAGTGCTGTCCCAGCACAGGGTGCGCAGGGGTGAGGGAGGCTATGTGGGATGGATTTTGGTGCTCTGGGCTCCTGAGGCCATGTAGACTTGCTTTGTAGGGAGAGGTCGGGGAATCAACCTGTGTCCCCCTCCCAGTGTCACTGTAGTGGCCGTGTCATGACACCACGAGGCCCTGAGAGCCAACCCTTGCCCTGCAAAAGCATCCTCCCCAAAAGACAGGTCCATGGGGAGCTGCAGCCCTCTGCCTGTTCCCATCCCACCCCAGCGGCACATCTCCTTTCTCTGCAGCCACAGGCTTTCAAGTTTTGGGAAACTGAACAACAAAACAAACAAACAAAGAAAAAAGCAAGAAAGAGGAAGAGAGAAGGAAGGGTCCTGGGAAAGGTGGTACTGGCCTGTAACAATCAGGAAGTTTTGCACGGGGATCAGCAAGTGAACAGGGGCCCTTGTGGTTGGCACAAGCTCCTCCTCCTCTTCCTGTCTTCACCCCACTTTCACCCCCCCATTAATCCACCATCCTGGTTAAATCAACCTTGCTCCATCAGCCCTGCAGAGCCCAGAGAGGTCCCTCCCTCCCTTGGCCACAATACCCGCCATTCTCCCCTCCAGCAACACAGCGGTTACCCCGCTCCAGCAGGCTTTTCTGGGGGGCAGATCTCCGTTTGGTGACACACTTTGTTCTTTTCAGCAAGGGAATGTCCTTTTCCCCCAGGTCCAAACATGCTCCTCTGGGTGTCTGTGGAAGTCCATTGGCAAAATTCTCCCCCACTGTAACTTTGAGGGAAATAACCGCAGGTGTCCAGTTCTGCCCTTGAATGGGGCAAGTGTCCTGGTGGAGTGCCCAGGGGCTGCTTAGGGGAGCGATGTCACGTCATGGGAGGCTTATGAGGACTCTCAGCCTGTGATGGTGAGAAGCCTTCACCAGAACCCCTTGGCACTGAACTCCCTTGTCCATCCCTACTGGTGGGAGCCCGGTGGTGCTGTGGACCTCCTTTTTTCTCTGCCCAGGTTTGGGAAGCTCAAAGGGGCTTTGGGGGTGCAGGAACCTTCCCCCTGAGATCAGTTGTGTCCTTTGGCCAGCTCCAGCTGTGGCAGTGGGATGTGGTTCCTGGTGGGTGTGTGTTTGCCCACTGGGACTGCAGCACCCAGACCCCACCACTCCCTTTCCTTTCCCTCCTTTCCTTCACTGCAGGATCTCCTCCCAGCACCAGCATCGTGGAGACCCTTGTCACGGAGAAGCAAGAGGCAAGTGTCTCAAAATCGAATGTAAAAGTTAAAAACACCAAATAAGTCGGGAAGGCAGATGAGGACTGTCCCACCATGCCTGAGGCAGTGGGTCTCCGTGGTGCGGTGGCTGCTGTCACTCAACAAGGAGCTGGGTCCCAGGTTAAAGGCAAGGGCCCATCATAGGATCTTACTGCAAGGTGGTGGGAATCAGCCGTGGCAACATGAGCAGTATCCTCAAAGTGAAAGAATGCAGACCGGCATTTTCCTACCCACAGGGAAAGCTATAAACCAGCCTTAAAAAAAAAACAATGATCAAACAAAGTGGAGGTTTGTTTGTTTTTTTTCCCCTGGAGCAAACGACGTTTTTGGCTGTGGAAAAAAAAAAGTCTCCATAGCTGGTCATCTTTGTGGTGGCAAAGCGTGGTGAAGAGTTTTAGCCCTGATCTCCCTGTCCCCATGTAGGGATACTTCAGTCTGGACAGCGACAGAGTAACAGCAGGGTCGGCTGGGATGCAGCCCTCAATGATGATGGGGCCTGATCCCACAGGCACTGATGCTCCTCCGTAACTCTGCTCCTGTGCTTAGTCCAGGAGGTTATTATTAGTTTTTGGGCGGGGTAGCATTTCTCCCCCTGATTACATATTACATTGAAACCTCTAGATTGCAGGTTTCAAGGTGAAGTTTTGCAAGGAGGAAAAGCCATGTCAATGCACACACACACTTGTACACATGCACGCAGGTGACAATCGCTTCCACACCTAGATGGATAACGGTCAAAGTCCTGCTTGTCCAAAATGATCTGACCTTCTGTTCGAGAAGAACTGGACAGAGAAGAATATATTTCCTTTTTGGATGATTTTTTTTGAAGTCCACAAATACTTTTTGGGGGTATTTGTGCTGTTGCAGGATCTGTGTTTCCCTCCCCAGCTCATCTCCAGACACGAAGCCAGCAACCTCATGCCTCCTCCTGATGTGTTGAAATCTACCTGGATTGGGGGCAGTCATTTGAGACAGAAATCAAATCGACTTGGGTGAATCCCAGCAGTGTGGGGAGAACACTCCGGAGGACTGCAAGGGGAGTGCTGGTGGCCGCAAGATTTTCTCTCAAGACCCTTTAGAAATCAACTAGCTAACATGAAAAAAAAAAAATAATTAAAAATTAACCTGCCCAAAACCTGTACTGGAAATTCACCAACTCGGAGAGCATCCTACATCAGGGTGACCTCTGCTTGTGGCAGAGGGGCACAGGCGGCATTAGGGAGAGGTGAGGAACGCAGAGAGGCTGCGGCTGGTTTGTCTCTGGCTCTATCCTTTCCTTACTGAGTCCTTGTCAAGAGACTGCAATAGATTCCGAGTCCTCAGTTTCTTCAGGCTTTTCTCTTTTCTCTTTTCTTTTCTTTTCTTTTCTTTTCTTTTCTTTTCTTTTCTTTTCTTTTCTTTTCTTTTCTTTTCTTTTCTTTTCTTTTCTTTTCTNTTTTCTTTTTTCTTCTCTTTTCTCTTTTCTTTTTTCTTTTCTTTTTTTCTTTTTTTTTCTCTTTTTTGTTTCTTTTTTCTTTTCTTCTTTTTACTTTCTTTTCTCTCTTTTTGTTTTTCCTTTCTTTACGTCTCTTCTTTCTTTCTTTCCCTTTCTCTTTTTTCATTTTCCTTTCTTTCCCTTTTTTCTTTTCCTTTCTATTTTTCTTCTTACATGAGATGAAAGGAATCGGAGTCCTGGGGCGTGGGGAGGTGCGGAGGGGAGGGTGGAAGGGAGCCCGGGTAGGTAGTGATGGGGTGGAGGGAGGGGATGCGACTTCACTCCACATTGCTGCTGTCGAAGGCGTGGCACTGAAGGTCTCCACTCAGGTAGTCAGTCCCTGGCAGCTTCATGCCGTATTTGTCCACACACCAACACAACCCACGCTTCCGGCCTCGGGAGGGCTTGCACTGGGAAGACACCCAAGGGCAGAGATCAGGAGCTGACTCCCTTATGCCCGGGATCAGGGGATCAGGATCAACCCTGGCCTTGCCCCTTTAACCCCAGTGATGAAATCCCCTGGGTAGGACCTAGCCCTGCTCTCTGATTTCAGCACATCCCCATCTCTGCTGCTACCCCAGCCCAGGGTTCTCTGACTTTTCCTCCTCCCTCACCAGCTCCTTCAGGATGCTTCCTTCAGGCCAGATGGCACTTGGAGCCATCAGCAAGGCCACCCACCACCAAACGTGCCTGGAGATGCTTGCAGCACCATCCCCACCAACTCAGCAGAGGAAAAACCTCCATCCTTCCCATCCAGAGCAGCAGCAGAGAAGAGCCTTGCTGGGTGGGGAGCATCTTTCCTTTGTGGGGCTCTTACCTGCTTCCTCTTGTAGAAGCCCTTGCGGTCACAGTTGGGAAGGTGGACAGCGCGGGGGACCATCCGCTGGCTGCTCTTTAGCTCCTGCAGGGACGCCTCCATGTGCCTGCGGCAGGGGCCCTGCAAGCAGGAGAAGATGGAGTGTGAGAAGGGGAGCACCCTCACAGCAAGCCTCCAGCTGCAAAAGCTGCCAACCTCTCCCCTGCCACTGGCACCCACTCTCCAAGAGTAAAAGCCATCCCGCAGTCACCTGCTCATGGGAACCCCGTGGAGGGAAGGTGAAGGCACCTACCAGCTCAAACTCTTGCCGGAGCTCAGGGATGGCAACACGTGGGTGCGCTGTGTTCTCGGCCATGCCCACAAACTTGGCCAGGGTCAGCTTCTTCCGGCGGTCCTTCTTCAGGGCTTCAGCCTTGAGCTCAGAGAGACGCCCATGCTTGGGCCGGTAGGCCTTGGGTGGGTAAGTCTCCTCTGTCATCTCTGATGTGGTCGGCTCTTCATGCTCTCGAGACTCTCGTTCTGGAAGAGAAGAGGTACCAAACTGTCAGGTCTGCATGGGCTGACTGGTGCTTGCTTTTGCACAGAGAGCCTCCTGCCCAACCCCAGAGCACATCTTTGTACCAGGCAGGCGGGATGAGGACAAATAACCAAAGAAATCCCTTTCCCTTTCCTTGCCTACAGCTCTGGCTTTATCCCCCTGTATGTGACTTTGTGAGGCTTTTGTGTGACCTCTGTACTCAGGACAGGAAGCTGTCTCAGGATGTGGAGGAGCTGGAGGCCTAGGATGGGCTTCTACATACAAGGGCCGTTAGCGTTTGTGTGTGTCAGTGGAAAAAGACTGGTGTGAGGGTCATCCCACACCCAGAAAGGGCCAGATGACACACAAATGAGGCAGAGAAGCCCCTCTTTATCCACGGTGAGAGGATTAAGTGACAAACTTATACTCCACCCTGCCTTTCAGACACAAGGGCAAAAGCCAGGAATGCTCAAAGATGAGACAACTCCAAAGTCAAGGTCAACAACACAGCAAAGCCACCATGCTACAGGGCAGGTACTTCAGCAGTGATACCAAAGATGCAGCTGACAAGTGCTGGGATCTCCAGAGTCCTCAGCTCACAGGCCCACACTCATGGTAAACCAGCCTCCATCTGATGGCATGCACCAAGCAGAGAGCAAAGCCAAGGATAATGCTGCCAAATGATGCTGCCTGACTGTAGCTGCTGGTGATGGTAATAATAGCAAAGGGGGAGCATGTTTAGGTTCTGTCCACAGCAGTTGTCTTCCTGCAGACCCCCCAGATCACCTCAGCGTAACCTCTGTCAGCAGGATGCAGTCAGGAGCCCTGTGCAGTTTATATTTAGGAGCAAGTTGGTGACAGTCTAAACTTAGATGACTTGTGACATTCAGTGCAGCCACAGAGTGAAAAAGGGCTATTTCTGTACTAAATTTGAATAGAGTTTAAAGCTCCTGAGGTTCCCAGTCTCCTGACCCCTGGTTCCCAGCAATCCAGTGCTGATGCCAAGTCTCTGCTGGGACCAGCAAGTGACCATGAGGAAACTAAATGCAGCACAAGGAAAAGCATCAGCGCAGCTGAAATCCCCTCCTGAACAGCATCTCCCGTAACTTTGATGCCAGTGAGCCCAGCTCATCCCCTCCGACAGGACGGAAAAAGGCTCAGGACTAAAATAAAGGCAGTTAGACCCCTCCCCAACCAGGCAAACAGGAATCTCCTTGCAGACTGACTGCTACCTTGCACCCAGATGCAGCCCAAAAGGGAAGGAGGATAAAGAGGATGCCTCTGCCCTATTAGATTGCCCAGAGGTGGCCATTGAGGGGGACAGAGGAGATGAGATGCTCAGCGGCAGACAGCAGCACCAGCCTGTCACACACACTGCAGCTAGGGGGTTTGGAGGTCACTGAGGGGACAGGTCTCTGGGTCCCCAAGCCTGCCATAGATACCAGTCTCCTGTGCTTCCGTGCCAAGGCAAACTTACACTCTCCCACCAAAAACTGGAAAGTTTTTCATGACCACTTATTCATTAAAGCAGTCCTTTTTTTTTCTGTTTCCACAAGAACAGCATCCCAGACTCAGCATCGCCTAACTGCCCACAGCAACATAAGTGACCCCCTGCACCATCCCTGAGACTCACATGGCTCCCCAGCATGGGATCATTTTGCCATTTTTCCCCATGATGCTCATATGCTTGGTGTTTTATTCCTTGTAGCAGGACTCAACTGCTTCCACAGGTCAGAGCTCCTTTATTCTAAGAGGGTGACAGACAAGGGGTAGGGAAGAGGCTGAGTAAATTTGGAATTACCCCCCAGAAAATGAAACTGTACAAGGCGCAGTTGAAGTGCATCCTTTGCCTTAAAGATATTGTGGCAAGTCAAGGTCCAAAAGAAGACCAAAGATATCCACAGCGACTAAGTCCTTCCACAGCAGTGAAACACACCATGTTCTGTCCCAGGAATCCTGTCTGCCACCCACTGCCAGGGCTGGAGAAGGCAAAGCCAGGGCATCTCCCTGGGCTGCCCTGTGATAACAAGGGGAGGGGAGGTTTCACATCGGTGCTGGCATCGCCAAAGTAACACAAGAGGGTCACAGCAAATAAATGAGGAACAGTTACCTGGGCAATCCTAGCAAATAAAAACAAGTAACAAATGAAGGGTATCACGCAGTGAGAATTCAGTCAGAAAAAAGAGTATGGGGTGTCCAGTCCCCAGGACTCACTCTGCAATGGGTGTTTGCAGCAGCTCAGCCTGCTCATCTGGTCAGCAGCTTTAGCAGCAAACAAAATAAGGTAAAGGTACAAACACCTTCTCTCTCCTCTCCCTGCAAGCTGTCAGCAAGCCAGAGTGAGCTGTGGAGCCCTTTCAGCAAGGGGAGATGGGAGCCACAGGAGCTCTGCAAGGGAGCTGAGGACTGGTGTGTACTGAAAACTACCCAGCTCCCAGCCTGAGTCCAGTGCTTCCTGCAGGGCTGAAAAAGCACCTGAAACTGATCCCCTTCACTCTCCCTGGCATGCAGGTGTACCCCTCAAGCAAGGGATGGCTGTGGTGAGACTCCTCCATCTGTCACTCAGCAGTGGTGTCTAGTTTGGGTCTTTATATCCCAGTGAGAACCCCATACATGCCTTGAAGGGATCCCTTTCCTCCACCCTCTAATGTTTTTTATAGCCTAATTTCCTTCAGCAACAAGGCTGATGCAGCCCCTTCTCATGCACCCGATGATCTGTTCCCTAATTTGATACTAACAAGCCAATTTTGACAAACTGAAGGGCAGAGGTCTCTGACACAGAAACTCCTGACAAGCTCTAGGCAGCTGGTGAGAGACCTTCCCAGCGCCAAGACGAGAGGGCAAGGCAGAGCCGGGACATGCATCACCCACGCAACTCCCCTGTTTCTCTTCCTGGCTGGCCCATCCACCTCAACCTGCAGCTGCCCACTGCAGCCCGGACCAGACACTCACGTCAGCATCTCCAGATCTCCTGCCTCCACCTGCCCATCCTCACCTACCAGCTCATTCACTGACCTCTGACTGCCCCCCGGGCTGGCTCATGGCAGGCAGCATTGGCACCGCTGTGCCTCCGCGCCTGAGGAGCAACGCCTGGTTTATCCAAATGAGCCCTACTTGTGTCTGTCTGAGACTCAGGAAGGAGGCTGGAGTTCCTCATCCCTTTCTGTCAGGTTCTGGCCTGCCACACAACCCCTTCCCGCCTACTCCCACCCACCTTGCCAGCCTGATGGCTGGGTTTCAGGCAGGCAGCTGTCCGCAGACGCAGAGCACACTGCACAACTGTGGGCACAAGGCATAGGCAGCAAGGCCCTACTCATGGTGTCCCCAGCTGAGGGACAGTGGGAAGCAGGAGATGGGTGGCTCACACATCTCCATCCCTTCTCCCCACAACTCAGTAGAAGGTCACCTCTCAGCAGAGGTCCCAGGCTTGCTGGCCACAGAGAAGAGTGACATTGCTGGCCAAACTGAGGATGCTTGGCTAGCATGGAGGTGACAGCTACGCTGTAACCACCACAAAGGAATAAGGCCTGAGATGGAACTCAACTCAGAGCTACCCCATGGCTTCATGTCTGGTCTGATGCTGTGGTGCCCAGGGAAAGAGATGCAAGCATCTGGAAAGGCTCCTGACCCTGGCCAGGCCAAAAGGACTGTGCTGTTGACATCCTAAACCATGAGTCCTGGCAGGCAGAAAATACCCATAACAGAGCATGTGGGCTGTCCTCTGCCCTGGGCTGAGGGCATGGTGTTTTCTCTCCACTCCAGGCTAGCCAGTGGGAGCTATTTGCAACTCTTCTACTCTGCCCTCCAGAAGGGACAGAGAGTAGCAAAATACTAGGCACTTTCTTGGAAGCCGCAAATTACTCCTGTCTGGCTGCCTGCTCTCCCCCCCAGATACCACCCAGAGCGGACTACACACCATCCCGCCCCTGGACAAAAACCCCGTCTGGGTTCTTCTGGGCTTCAGATGCTTTGGACCTATGTGAGGTCCCCATAAGGTGGTGGGTGCATTCACATGGGGGAGCAGAGTGTGAGCGGAGTGTGTGGGAACACTGCCTTCCTGCCTGCTGACATTACAGAGTGGAGCAAGAAGCTTTTACCAAATGGCTGGGAGGCTTGAATTTTTGTAACGCATTTTCATCAGTTCCTGGCAGAAGGGTAGGAAAAGGATCTATTGACCACTGCTGCTAATGATCCTTACTCGTTACAGCCACAGTCCACTGCTAGAGGACTTGCTGTCCTGTTCAACAACCACCCAACAAAATCCACATCCACTTAAGAAGGGCATGTACAACCACAGCACAACTTTGCTAAACAGCCCTATTGATTATTATCACAATCATTATTATTTACAGCATAGGCACTAACATACACCACTTAATAAGGAAGGTGTTGGAGAAAGACTTAATGGGGATCTCAGTTAAATCTCTAGCATAGGAACGACACAAATGTCAGTGGTGGAAACCTTGAGAAGTTGTCCAGTCCTCCCTCTGGCCCCAAACAGCCATCTCTGTTCAGAGGTGCTCATTGCATACGGGTCTTACAGGAAGTCTGTGCTCAGGTACCTGGCTGGTAAAAACCCTCACTGAGTATTTCCCCCAGCTGCCCTCCCCGCTTCTGCCCACTCCAGAGGAAGCGACATGCTTGACCTACACCAGAACTTCCTGTGATGGGCAGGTAAGTTCCTACTTGTCCTGGACTTGCACCTGTGACCATGAGGGGAAGATAAAAATTCCTCCTTCCTGGTCAGTGCAGGACAGCCACTGTGTCTGCATTCTCAAAATGCAGGCAGGGAAGGGATGCAAAGCAAGGCGTGTCATCTCATCTCGCGCCCTTGGGCAGCTGGAAAGCACATCTGAGCAAAAGCATTCCTGAACTCCCCAGAGGCCACCAGAGTCAGCTCAGGCAAAAGGGAGCTTTCACCCACCTAATGAAGCACAGCTCGTTTACATTCCCGCTGCAGGCACAACCCCCAGCCTCACGCACAACCCCACAGGGTGGGCAGCAGAGCTGGCTCGGGCACTGTGCCCGGGGCTGGGGTCACTGCTCCAGACCCCCGCCCTGGTGAAGTCAGGCAGTGATCTCAGGCAGCCGCCCAGCCCGAGGCCATCTGGCACCCACTGGGGGAGGAGCAGCCAGGGCTGGGGATGCAGGCTCCAGCCAGTCCCTCCGCTAGCCCAGGGCGTCGGCTGCTGGAGAGCCAGCTGCAATGTGCCTTGGACTTTTGACGAACTTTTGTGCTCTGGTGGGGACTTGGCATCAGGCCGGTAGGGACTGGCGAGGGAGAATGTTGGTGATGCTTGCAGGTGATGAGAGACTGGGAGGAGACACCATACACCAAGGACAGAAAAACAGCAGCCCTGCTGGGACTGCCACCCCACCTCCCACAAGTCTCAGCAACATGCCACAGCCACTTAAAACAAATCTGTGTCATATAACACCCATCTGCTAACAGAGGTGTTCTGGATGGCTAAACTCCATGTCTAAGTCATTGCAGAGGCAAATTGTGACCAGCCCCATAATTTGGCTTGGGTGCTGATTTTAGGGTGGAACAACATATCTTCAGAAATTCCAGTCTCTTCTGACTCCAAAGGTCACACTTAGGCCTCCAATGGCCTGAAGTGAAGAAAGGTAACTCCCACCACCTCTTCACTATTGTTCCCCTTGCAACCTGTGTTATAATTCTCAGGGTGACAATGGCAAGCTGTTTTGCAGGCACAGGTGCAGTAGTAAGAAAACACAGACCCTATATCCTTCTCTGGGAATTAGGCACCTCAACAGCTGCCACAGGCAGCAAATCACTTCTGTGATTTGCAGAGTGTGGAAGGAAGTCTTTAGCACTCAAGGCATTGTGAAGTGCTCACAGAAACACCTGCTGTGCCCAACTAGGCCCAGTCACCTACCAAACATGTATCATCAGAGTCCAAACAGTGCATGGCTCAAGAGCCACACAAGCTTTTGGAAGAGAGGCTCTGGCATTTCCAGAGCTTTATATCCCAGTACCTCATATCCCTGTCACATGTTAAAAGTTAATGGGACCTCACTCCCTTGTTCCACAGAGACACCTTTTAAGGGAAGGATATGGATCAGTAAGACCAAACTCAGAGAAGAGATGGAAAAGCAGCCTCAGGGTTAGAAAGATTCAACTCTAGGTTAGGAATTATCTCCATTTTATTAAACCAAGAGCCAGAAGGATGCTTGGGAACAGCTCAAGAATATCTGAAGAGCTTCAGAGAGCAGGCACTGATGGCAGAGGAATATGCTATACTGTGGCTTTTTTTTTTTTTAAGTTACTGTTTGGGCTTTGCTGAACTAGCCTGGAAGACCAGCTCCTTCTCAGATGATTAATGTCTCCTCAGCAGAAACCTGTGGATGCAGATTCTGCTGTATCAGCCAAAGCTCACCTGCAGAGCGTGAATATCAGGTGCTTGGGCTGCCCCCAGGTTCACACAGGATTCATGGGAAAGGGAGATCATCATCCTGATGACCTCAGTGTCCTCATACAGAGCTGGAAGGTGGAGAAATGCAGCTCAGCATGTGGGAAAGGAGCTCTTAAGGGAACCAGCTCATGTTTTGGTCTGCTCTGGAAGTGCAGGGCTTATCTGTAGGAAGGGATCTCTCGGTCAGCACCACTTCTCCACGATGCCAGCAAATGCCACAAAGGTGGGAGAGGTCACAGCTATGTGAATTGGAAGCATAAAGATCTGTGTTGCTATGTGCCAAACAGTACTTTCTGAGCTGCCCTTCCTTGCTGCAGCCACAAAATAAAACTCTCTGGGAGCAACTCTCTATAGCAAGGACAAAAGTAGGTTTAGATATAGAGAGCTCCATGACATAAGCTCCTTCCCTACATGTTGCCAGTTGTTAGTTCTGCAGTCTTCAGGCATCCATGGTGTGCTGGAAGAGCTAAGCTTGGGCACCAGCTGGTGCACTGATCTGATGCTGCCTTGAAATGTACAAACAAGGACTGGGGCTCACCAAGAGATGTTGTCTTTGTCTGCCTCTTCCTCTCCAAGGAGTTCTCAAATCTGTCTACAATCAGTTCTCCATGCAGGTGTGGGAGTTTGCAATGCATATACAAGACACACCGAGACCAGGTGAAGGTCTGGGTCGACATGCAGAACTTTGAGTTCCCAGGGACAATGGTTTCTGGCCAAGAGAGAACTCAAAACATCTAACCAGTAAAAGAATTGAGAAACTTCCCAGAGCTTCTCCCTCCAGTAAGATGAAGAACAAACATCCATTCATTTCAATTAAATGATGCTGATGTGCACCATCTTGCAAAATTGCCGGCACTCATTGCTAGATAGCTGCTTGTATCAGCCTGACATTTCCTGAACAAAGTTATCTTCCAGGGAATTGAACTGGCAAGTAGAGGGGAAGGAAGTATTGCAGGATTAGATTTACATCAAGAAGCTCCTGTTGCTGATGCACTGATGATAGGAAGATAAAACGTATATCCTTCACATCATCTGGAGACTGCAGATGTTCCCCTTTCCATATGGTGAAACTAGAGAAGAAGCTAGAGCTAAATTATGACCCAGAGAAATCTAAATAAATCACTTTCAATATCATAGTGACCAAGACATATTTTTCCTTCCTGGGAAGGATGAAATAATTCAGCCTTTCTTAGTCTTGCATCTTTTCCAATAAATCCACCCTAGTGGCAGATTTCATTGATTATAATAGAAGAGGCAAAATCCCCATCAAGCTGCCAAGGAATTAAGAGCAGAAAAAAGCAAAGAAGGAAAACCCATAGAAGACCGCATGACAGTTTCTTCCTAACTGACAATACAGGTGAGGAAAATCTGGATTAGCTCCTGACAAGCATGGTTGAATTGTTTACCAGCAGTTTCTCCCTGGGGCTTATCAGTGGCGAAAAGATGAAAACACACACACTTTAAGGTTTTCTGAATGAAAATGTTTGTTTTCATCGTCTGGCCACCAGAGATGACTTGGAAAAAATCTCAATGTGTCCTTAGAAATGAAATAGGTGTGATGAGTTGGAAGAGAACCCTAATAGTGTTCATCAACCATCACTACCATATGAGAAAAAAGTGGGAAGGGGGACTTTTTTGGATGCAGGTAGCTCAACGTCAGCAATGAAGGAAGCGTAACTAGGGAGAAGCGTAACTAGGGAGTGGGGCCTGTCTCTAAAACTCAGATGAACACTGGCGTCAATATACACGAGATGACAAGAAACCTGGACTTAAAAGCAGGTGCTGACAGGATGCTGAATGCTATTTTGATCTCTGAAACCCAAATATTAAAAATCATAGTAGAGTCAGGTGCTAAGAAGGCCTTAGAAGCTGAGCTATAACCAGTGCTGCTGGTGGCTATCAAAAGCTGGACTGTTAGTGGGAATATTGTAGCATTTTACTCTAAGAACAATATGAAATTAAGAGGAAACCCGTGTATTAAAGGAGATGATCTTGGGAAGAGGATGTCCTACCAAAGATATAGTCGCTATAGGTTACGCTAAGATCTCTGGTCTGCTTATGGATGAAGGTGCCTTTTGCCTTTTGGACAGGGTTTTGAATCTGATTTAATTTCATATTGAGCAGAAGCTTTTAACAAATGTCCTATTGGAACTGAATCTGGTAGATGCTGCTCCCATTAGAGGCTGGTGCTCTCCATCAAAAGACCTGTTCCCACAAACGGTTATTGAGGGTCTCTCTTAGCCTCAAAAGCAGTCAGGAACTTGGAGAGCCAAGAAAGCCAAACCCTTTGTTTGCCCCCAAAGAGAGGTAAAGGAACATCAGGTGAAGTATGGAGATGCACCTGTGTCAGGTGCTTAGACCAAAACTGGTCCAACGCCAAAAATATTTCAGGTGTGCAGCTGTGACTGCAAACTCCAGCCTAGCCTGGATTAATTTCAAGGCCTTCAGCCTGACTTTCAGAGTTTTGCCTTAACCCAGATGGAAAAGCTGTGTGAGATCATCCACTGCTCATCTCTGTGTCAACACCAGATGACACATCATCATATGTACCATCCATTACAAGCTCTCAGGGTTCCAACGCCTGCCCTCAGGACTCCCTTCCCTCTTAATGGCTCCTTCTCTCAAAAAGCCTTTGCCTGGAGTAGGCCATGCTGTTATTCAATCATTCAGTCCACTTAAGTAGGACCACAAAAACGTACCAGAAGTTTGACATTTACACTCTGACAATATTAATATGCAGGAACTTGCTTGATCCTAATGGATGACTCTTACCTCTCCTGCGCCTGTTCCACCCTGAGCTGTACTACTGCATACACTAACCCATTCTCTTTGGTCCAACATAATGCAAAGATGCTTTTCAATGTTAAAGAAATATCACGGGTCTCTTGATGGAGGAAAGGGTACAGACCTCCATTTTGGGGTCTGAAACTCCAAGAAAGGCAACTGCTCACCCCTTGCCTTTCTGGAATGATAAAATCCTTGTTGCACTTTGTTGTTTTTCCTGCAACCTCAAGCCACCTCTGCTATTACAAAACCAAATAACTGAACACTGAAATGGTTATGAAATGATGCAGTAAAACTTCACCGTATCTGCTATTTCTTCAGGAAAGCAGGAGTCGCAAATGAAAGCAATGCGACTGTATGTCATTTTCTGTTGGATGTTGTTAAAATATATTAAGACGTACATGTAGCTGTGACTGCTGGACATGAAGTTCTATCCTAATAAAACTTTTCTTCTTTTCCAGAACCTCCTTTAAAGTAAAAAGTGAAAGCCAGGTTCCATAGTTTTCACTGGCTTATTTAATTACTAGATTTTCATCATTAGTCTAACACATAACATCTGATTTCTTAAGCATGAATAATAAATGGCTCTGTTGATTTAATTGTCTTCTGAGGATGAATCCTATCTGTATTTGGAAAAATAAAATATTTTGACTGTTTTTCTACAAAAAGGAATTACGAATTTTGGCCAACTTTGCCCCTAAAGTTACCTTTAAGAAACATTTCTTCTCCCATTTAGCCAGGGGATCATTTCCTTAAGTATCTGTCAGGATTACGTTCTTGCCCTTAAATAGTAAGTAGAGAAGTTATCGCCATCAACATAACAATTACCTCCATCAGCCAGCCAGCTGTGTCCATCCAACAAGCAAACAAACCAAACTGCAACAGCCCTGAAGGCTCGAAGCTGGTAAGAGCTCTCCAGTCCTACCAAACCCAACAGCACGCAATCCTTGGAGGAAAGAGGTAGCTGATTCCCAGAGAGGGGGTAGGTGCCCAAAAGCTTATGATTCTGTGGGCCTGGAGGAAAGATGCTCAGCATCTTGCAGGATCAAGGTTCACCGGGCTAATAAGGAGCAATGTGCCAGTTTGCTGTGGGGGATATTAACGCCCCATTGGAGTTATGATTAAAAATAATAGGAATATCAGAAGGGTCTGGAGAATGAGGGCAGTGAGATCAAGGCTTTATGCATACAGACACAAGAAATGCCCACTGACTTCACAGGCATAAATTTAACATAACATGCCTCCTAAAGGTTTAACATGTTGACCAAAGTCTCTCTCCCCCACTTGTCCTGGAAACATCATAAACAGACAGAAGACTTACCAAAACATGCTGAGAAATTGATTCCTTGAGAGCAAATCTGCCCATATCAAATCACTGAGAGTTCCAAATTTCTGCAAACATCTGGGTCCTGCTGGTATTAACTTCAAGCAGTGGATTGACATAAACACTAAGGGGTCCCCTCAGATCATTGGCATCAAAGGGCCACCTCAAAAACAACATCTTGCTGAGAGTTGCCTTGGCTACACAGCTGAAGGAACAGAGTGTCCTGTGGGGGTAGAATGGTGAGGGGATGGGGGATGTCACTTCTTCATCACCAGATGTGCTGCAGCCCTTCCAGGATGAGCTGAGGCATGAACCATGACCCATACCCAGTGATCTTAAACAGGCAGCCCCAGGTCCCAGGAGCACTGGCACAACTGCCATCCCACTCTGTGACCCACAGGCAGCCCTGCACATCACCCTGGGGAGAGCAAGTGTGGAGGCTCATGCTAAATGGACCCAGTGGCTCCAGGTTTTAGGGGATTCCAGCATGGGGGGTCACGTATCCCTCTCCTTCTCTCCAGCAAAGCCTCCTCATACTTTTCGCAAAACCTGTCCTGAGGATAAACAAATAGTATCTAATTTTTGCCTGTAAAAAATCTCCTTATAAATCATGAAGTGGTTATCAAACTGGCTGCCAGTGAGTTCATGCAGGCCAAAGATGATCTTTGGATCATCTCTGACCTCTTCATGCACCATATCTTCAGGTGCTGTTGCTTCCTCCCGTCAATGCTGGAGGTTGTTTTTCCTGCCCTCAGCTTGCCACATCTCAAAAAATTTTTCATATTTTTCCAATTCAGTTCTTCTTGCACACCTTCCCAAAGGCCAGTTTTTGGTGCCTGGGCATAGAGAAGTTTGCAGGATCCCAGTGACCTCAGTGCCCCTGGCACCATCTCCTCCACTCATGCCACAAGGCACTACTGCCCCCCACATTTCCTCCAGCCCTGGCATAGGGTAGGAGGTGGTCTGGCTGCCCTCTGCAAGTCACAGCTTCTCCAAACCTTCACTGGGATATATCTCAGTGTATTATCTCAGTCTAGCCAGAAAACACAACCCACCTCCAAGCACAGGGGGTGAGTCTGGATCCACACAGCTGGCTCATCTATCTCCTTTCTCACCTCCCATTGTTTGATATGCTCACCTGCTGCATCTCATTTCTCAGCCCTCAGTGGGAGGATAGGGTAGGCTGATCTGTATGCCAATATCTGTTCTTGATGGCAAAATACCAATGTGACAGTCATAACCAGAACCACTGCACCTAAGAGAAGTTTGCGCGTGCTGCCTGGAAACTACTCTGCCTCCAGAGACAAAAATGCTCTGTGTGTGTGCTTGCACACATTAAATGTTTATGCAGGCGTGCGTGGGTGTGTGAACACGGGAACATGTGTGCATATGCTCACATGCATATCTTTCCTGTGCATATTAATCCTGCTGCTCTGCAACCCACATGGAGGGGCAGGTGTGTTCCAGCCAAATTCCCCACTTAGGTCTGGCCTTGAATTTGCACTACTAAGTGCTTGGTAAAAAAGAAACAAAATAAAAAGGCAGGATTTGCTGTACCATGGACCCTTTTATCTGCTCTGTGACTTTGCTCAGGGGAAATGAGCTGCAACTGTTCTCAGCAGCTCACCCTGCTGAGCAGAGGATGACAAGCCTCGAAAGGGCTGAGGTTCCCGCCCACCTTCCCAGGCTGCTCCCAGGCTTTTCAGTTTGCATGAAGAGTTCTGGGAAGTGCTACTGCTATAACAGCTCCTGCAGCTGCTCCTACATCTGCGATGTCTTACCACTCAGAGCGAGTAGAACTTCCAGTGGACGTTAGGAGGAAGCAGAGCACCACGCTCCATGTAAAGCAGTGCCGTGTGCTGCTTCTCCTCCTCTACTGTGACACATGTGCCAAATTAAGTGACAAAACACACCAAGGGATGTCTTGAAGCTGGCACAGAAGGTACCCAAGCTCTTCTACCCCCTTCTGTCAAGGCTGAGGGGACACCTCACCCCGCAGTAAGGCAAATGCTTCCAGTCGCACATGACTCTGCTCACACCCCTGACGTGCCAAAGCCGCGACAGTCATCTGGGCACAGGATGCATAATATCGACACAAGGAGGCACAATGTCTTCCTTCAGCATCCCTCAGGTTTGCAGAGGTGCCCGTTTGAGACCAGCCCCTGTTCTCTTCTGCAGTGGTGCAAGCTCTGCAGGGGCTCCCTTCATCCACCTGGAGCAGGTCCAGGGCTGTGTGGAAGCTTGGGGCCAGCTCTATCTCTCATACACGCACGCATGCACGCACAGAGCCACGTCTTTTCTACGGTGAACTCTGCTGGCACTCGGCAGGAATTTCATTTGGATCAACTACTTAATATTCTCCCTCCTTCCTTAAAAACCAGGCTGCTGAAAAATCCTTCCAGCCAAGGCCCCTCCTTTCCTGTTTGAACCACCCCATTCCTCCCTCCCCCATATACACACCGCAGAAACCCGACTCACTTGCTGGCACCTGATGGATTTCACCTTTTTT
>VZRE01013665.1:32026-56434 GCA_013396775.1 Cephalopterus ornatus | reverse complement strand
TTAAATATATTGTTGTTGGAACTCCAGATCAAAAGAAAAATGGAGATTTTCCTGTTTCATATCTGAGGTTTTTCAGGCCTGTTGATACTAGCTTTCACCTTGACATTTTGGGAGCTGCTTCGCACAAAGGGCCTGCTGCTCACACCAGCCGGGTCCCTCCCCAGGTGACACATGTGCACAAGCCAGCGTGTCCCATGGCCTGCTCCCATGACTGCTACCCTAACCCTCACCCTGGCCATGAGGAGTGTGTGGAGCTGCCCACCTGCCTCACCACATCCCCATCGCTCACCCCTGAAGCCCCACATCCCCAAATGTAGAGCAGAAGAGCATGGGAATGAGGAATGGGGGGGGGGGGAATATATTGGGGAGCAATAAAGGACTGCACCAAACACAAGCCGCAGGAAATTTGGGCTCGGCAGCACTCCTCCTCCACCTACTTCCAGCTGACACAGCAAAGATGATTTTCTTAGGGCCAATTCTGCACCCCCACCCCCCCCCTTTCCCCTCCTGGTTATCGTTGGCTCACAGTTTTGTGAGGAAACTTGCCAAGTCTTGCTCACTTTCTAGAAAGAGAGCAGGAATGAGAGAGGAGAAGGAAATATTTGACAACCTTTGTTTTTCCATAAGCCTTTTTAGGGCAGCAGGCTTCAGTCTGTGCCCTCCGCTCCCTGATGCTCAGCCTGACCTTGCTGTCTCAGCAAGAGGAAGTCTGGCAGGAGCACAGGGGAGAAAAATGGAAAGACGTGGTATATTTCAAAGGAAAACTAAACAAAACAGAGAAAACCCAGAATCCTGTAGCCTGTGCCATAAATGAAGCTCATTCATGTTTTTTTACCAGGAACAGTCAATTACAGCCGTGATGTTTGGCTTTCAGTACAGGACAGTGTCTGACTTGTGGCAGGAAGGACTACAGGGGCTGTCCTGTCAGTACCTACATAGCCATCTATTTAAAATGAGCCTTACCAAAGCCCTCTAATCCCACACCTGCTTTCATTTCAGACCTCTCAACAAACCAGGAGCACATTCTGCTCAGTACCTCCAGCATTTCTCAGCGCCACTGTGCTCAGCATATGTATGAGGAAACTGAGGCATGGTACCTGCGAGCATCTTATCTCCAGGCAAGACATCTGCTCTAGAGGAGAGCCAAGCCCAGCCTCCCAGACTTGGGCTCTTGCAGTACTGCTTGATGCATCTCCACCTCCGTAAAGAGGAAAGCATCTGCAATTTTAAACTTGGCCAGCGCGAGGGCAGAAATAGATAGAAATGCAGTTTGATCTAGTCCTCGCCACTGTCACATAGTTTATTTTGCAGAGTGCTGATTCTTTCTCAGCGGTTCACAGCTCAGGGCCAATTTTGGTCATTGATAGATGGGAGGGCCAGGCCAGCATCCCCAGCACACAGTCCCTATGCTGCTGGCCAAACTGGCAGAGGCCAGAAAGTTCAAGTTAAACTTCATTTCTTTTCTTGCCCTGTTGCTTAGAAACACGCCTATGAAAATATACTTTGTTCTCACACGCTACCAGTTGAATGCCAAGTGATTTTTTTCCCCTCTCCCGTCCTCAGGAATTCCTGATTTATTTTTTATTTCTTTTTTGCAATCGCACAAATCTCAAGAGGAGCCTGCTGGTCTCCCAATGGCTTCTTGCAGCGGCCTTTCCAATCCAGGCTCATCTCCCGCCTGCAAACAAAACCTGCCGAAAAGAGGCCCCTGCAGCACTTGGGGAGTCCAAACTGGAAGTGCAGGTAGTGCCAGGGGGTTGGTTTTGCAAAACAAACCTGCAACCGCTTTCCTATCCCTCTCCTTGTTCACTCAACGGGTGCTCCCCACCGCAAGAAAATCAAATGCAGTGGTATTACAAGGGAACTGGCTAAAGTTTTCATGCAAAGCACCTTTGGGAAGTGTGAGGCAGGTGGAATGCAAGGAGATTCATATTGAGAGCCAAGGGCCAAAGCTTTCTCAGGTGCCTTTGGTCTGTGTGTGGCACCCTTGCACAGGTGCAAGGATGGGCCCTACTCTCCCAGCCACCGCTGGATTTCAGTGGCATGGCTTTGCCTTCCCCACCACACTGCCTGCCCTGGCCATGCACACACACATGAAGAGTAAATGAACACTGGGATGACACGCTCCGGGATACTTCACGTATCTCCCCTGCCAGTGGTTATTGCCCAGCTTCCTGGGCTCCACAGCAGGAATGTGGCTCCTGGCTTTACCCTCTGCTCCCTGTGCAGGCCTGCTCCCAGTTCTCATCCTTTCCAGCTCCCTTCAAAAAACCAAGCTCAGCTTTGCTGTTTCTGGCTGATATAAGGGAATTTGGACATCTGATGTCATTCAAAGAAGAGGGGAAGTTATATACACAGAATTTGGTTGTGCTCTGAAGGATGGAGTGTAGCAACCCAACCACTGCCTGCAAACAGCAAAGGGGAAAAATAATAAAAGCATCAAGATTCACTAGGTGCTAGAAAGGAGAAACAGATTCCCATCGCGTGGATATAAGCAGAAGCTTGCTAACAAGTAGAAATTACTTTTTCATGCTCCAAAAAAAGTTAGGGGTTTGTTTCTGGCATTTTTTTGCCAAGTGGTACCCCGGATGTACAGACACCCTCTCTGCCTCTCTTTCACATTGTGGCAAATACAGGTGTATTTGGAGGAATATAGGGAATGTGTCCCCACACGAGCTAGAGTATTCAGAAATGGGAGTAAAATGAGAGCCAAAGTGAAGGAGTGCTTTCTTTCATGCTTTTGTCACGTGCAAGAGGCAAACACTTCAGAAGCTTGGCTTTGCACTCATGCAGCTATGCCTGCCTTCATGCTTGATTTTAACCTGTTCTTTCTGGTTATTAGCCACAACGTCATTATTTTTTGCAATCACGTATCCTGTCCCCAATGCACCTGCTCTTTTCACCTCCCTGGGCTAAAACCCATCACCCAACAAAGACATTCAGCAGCAGGCAGCCAGGAAGAGCACGCTGTAATGATCTCAAGGAGAACGTGGGAGGCTGAGCAACAAACCCATGGGTGGCTGAGGACTTTGGGAATGGGGCAGTTGGTTGCAAGGGGGTGCCCTGCCCTCTCCTGTACTTCGAGTTGCAGAGGTCAGCTCGTACTCTAGAGCAAGGTGGAGGATATGGTAAGAGAAAGGGGTCAGGAAGAGGGTGAAGGCAGGGATTCAAGAAAGATGTAAAGGAGGTAACTAGGGAAGGACTGGGATGCAGCTGTGACTAAGAGAGCACATATGTGGGGTGGGGGAAGAAAAGCTTTCCATTAGGGATGGGACAACTCAGAGGTGATGATAGAAGGTAGGGTGGGGGAGGCTGTGAGATGATGCAACAGGAGGTTTGACCGGAGCATGGATGGAAAGGGAGATATGAAAAGTCGCAGGGGGCATGGAAGAACAGTTGGGGAGACGGAAGAGTACCTACAAAGATGGAAAAGCAACTGCGTGTGTGTGTGTCTAAGAACAGCTAGAAAGATGTAAAAGTAGCTGGAAAGGTGGAAAATCAATAGGGGGGTGGAAGAGCAGCCAGGGGAAGTGGTAGTAGTGGTAGAGAAGCAGATGGAAAAGATGGAAAAGCAACTGGGGGCTTGGAATAGCTGCTGGTGGAGGGGGTGGGGAGGGGAAGGAATAGGGAAATAGCTAGAAGGATGGAACAGCAGCCAGGGTGTGTAAATGTGTGTGTGCGAGAGAGAGAAAACTCGGGCAGAAAGACAGAAAAGTAGCCAGAAAGATGGAAAAGCAGCTGCTGGTGGTGGAGGGGAATGGAGGAGCCGGGAAGGCAGAAAAGCACACGGCGCGGGAGGGGGCTGGAAGCGCAGGGCGGGAGGGTGTGGATGGAAAAGCGGGAGAAAAGATGAAAAAGTAACCGGGAAGGCAGAAAAGCAAGCGGGGGCATAGAAGAGCACCTGGGAAGATGGAAAAGCAGCCGGCGGGATGGGAAAGCAACCGCGGGGGCAGGGAAGAGCAGCCAGTGGGAGGGAGCAGAAAAGCAAGCGGAAAGATGGAAAGGGAGCCGGAAAGACGGAAAAGCAAGCTGAGGGCCATGGAAGAGCACCCGGAACGAGGGAAAACGCAGCCGGGAGCTGGCGCTGGGGTGGAAAAAGCCGGCGGAGAGATGGAAAAGGGGCCGGCAGGGCGGAGAAGCATCCGGAAAGGCTGCGAATGGAGGAGCGGGGTCACTCACCAGCCTTGGCTTGCTCGCGGTAGCTCTTCTCGCTGAGGCAGACGGCGGTGCCGTGGAGGAGGGCGTGCAGCGGCTTCTCCTCGCCCTGGCGCGGGAGGCAGCGCAGCCCGCGGGCGCAGCGCTCCGTGTAGACGCCGCAGGGCTGCCCGGCGGGCAGGGCGCAGGTGAGGCAGCAGCCGCAGCCCGGCTCCTTCACCAGCTCGCAGCCCAGCGGCGGCGGCGGGCAGAGCGACAGCGCCTTGGCATCGCAGGGCTCGCACTGCACGAAGGAGCCCAGGCACCGCGACAGCCCCGGGCAGGCGCCCAGCAGCACCAGGAGCCGCAGCAGCATCGCGGCGGGGATGCTGCGGGACGGGGCGCGGGGAGCTGCCGGGGGTGGGCGGCGCTGACTTTCCGCTTGCCCCTTCTGGGGCAAGAAAACAAACAAACAAACAAAAATAAAAATTAAAAAATAAAATTCAAAAAGGAAAGCGCAGCCCCTGCTTGCAGGCGTCCCACTCTGAGGTTTATTCTCGGGGTGCGAGACCCTCCTGCTTTTCTTTTGGCGTTGGGAGAGGGGGGGCGTCTAGGTTTGCTTTTTTGTCTTTTTTTCCCCCCCCCTCTTTCTTTCAGCTTTTTCTCGCCTCGAAAGGGAGAATTCGCACCGCGATCCGCGGGAGCGCAAAAAGAGAGGGGGAGGGAAGGAGGGGGGAAACGGANCCCAGGGGGGGGGGGGAGGAGTGGGGGGGGAGGGGGGTTGGGGGAGGTGGGACCGCGATGTCACACACGCGCACACACACACACACACACACTCTCTTCCCAAAGGACTGGAAGGAGGCAGGTTGAGAAGGGAGCAAAGTTCCTTGAAAACCGGTGTCCTGCTATTATTGCATCAAAGCAGTCAAGAGGGGGAAAAAAACCCCAACAACGCAGGAGAAGGAAGAGGGGATGCAAAGCTCCCCTTCCCTCTCTCTTCTGCAGGAGGAGAAAAAGTCTCTCCCGACGCAGCGAGCTGCTGGGAAGCTTGGTATGAAGCAAAGTTGTGTTTCGATCGGCTCTGTTCAACTCCCGCTTTCCTCTTCCAAGATTTGCAAAGGAAAAAGAAAAAAAAAAAAAGACCAAAAGAGTAAAAAAAAAAGTTTTCTGCAAAGTTGGAGTGTTTTGTTGCAAAGTCTGCAGAGGAGCGGCAAAAAATCAGGGGGAAGGGGAAAAAAAAAAGAAAAAGAGAGGAAAAAAAATCCACTTTGTAGATCTCCCAACACTTTTCCCCTGGAGAAGTTTCTAAAGAGACTGAATACTGCAGAACAGGCTGTCTTTTAAATAGACTGCCTCTGGCTGCCTGCCAGCCCCTCGCTGCAATTTGAGATCCCAATGACACCTCAGCTTGACTAGGTGCCAGCAGCGAGGGCCCTATCAGTGTGCTCTCGGGCCGTGGGGGTGGGGTGCGCAGCTCCTGACTTCTGGGCTTCAAACCCCGGGCAGTGATCAAGGATAATATTATGAGGAGAGACAAGGGGAGGGGGAGGGGTAAGGGGGAAGCCGAGGATCGGGGTGGGGGGAAAGTTCAGACCTTCACGGGTTAAAGGGGAAAAAAAAAAAAAAAAGGCAAAGTGGTTGCCATTGGGTTACAGGGCAGCCTGGGCTGCAGGGAGTCTGGATGGGAGAGGTCAGGGCTCTGAGTTTGGGGAGGAAATAGGGAATTGAGTTAGCAGGGCCTTATCCTGCATGCCGTCCCCTGTGCTGGTGGAGCAAGGACCCCAATCTGCTGCCTGGGTAGCTGGAAGGCTGGGGACCCTTGGAGGGGGAGCCGGCCTGCACAGCACCCACCAGCTCCAAAGGTGAGCGCAGGAGGAGATGGCTGGGTGCCTGCCAAGGAGCTACTCTCGGGTCCAGGAAGGAGCCTTTGTGTGTGCAGGGTGCCTGGCTCTCCTCTCCTGTCCCTCTGCCCCTGGGCTAGGCTTAAAAACGCAGTGAGGCTTTGCCCAGTGCCAGGGTGCGCCCCTGACACCCCCAATCAGCAAGGGTTAATGCGGCTGGACAGTGAGCAAGAGGGAGGGCTGGGTTGCTTATAAGAACTGTGTTAGATTCCTCTTTGGAAAAGTTCACTGTTGCTTAGGGCATGCCAGAAAACAAGGGGAATTTTGCCATGTGAAGTCCAATTTGCACGTTTTAGCTCATTCTTCTTCTGCCTCTTGCCCTGCATAAAATGGGGAGGAAGAAGTAAGAAAGAAACGACAACAACAAAAAAAGCACTTTGCAGTGCTTATCCCCTGTCCTGGGCAGCTTGGGGTTTGTTGTCTTTTGTTCCACCACCGCTGCATTCCTCAGGGTTACAGTTTTCCCGGCCCTGGTCCCTCTCACTTGCCTCCCTTAGTCGTCATTCATCCCTAGGAGCAGGGAAGCTGGAAGCGTGGGGAAGGGAATCTCCAGCACTGGGGTGTGCAGCCCCGCGGCAGCCCCGGCAGCTGTGCTCAGGGGTTACACCTGGAGCAGGGGTATGAGCTGAACCCGGCTGAGCCAAGGGTGGGAGTCTGCTCAGACGTGCAAGCACAGGGGCATCTACCAGGGCAGTGGGAAATTCAAAGGGATCAGCCTGTTCTGTGTGAGGTTTACATGCGATTCAAGTCAACCCCCCTTCCACATAGGCACACACTCCTCCAAAGCTTCATATTCGCCAGGTTTCTTTTTAGATCAGTCATCTGTGCAGCTGCATTGCATGGATTTTGCCACTAGAATGCACCCTTATCTATGGTAAGAGAACGCATGGTTGCTTAAAAGCATTAACTCCTTCTTCTCCAAAATTTCCATGCTCAAGGCTTTTGTTGCAGCTCTCAGGTGTTCCTTGTTTTACTGTCTTTCTACCCATTTTGGACTCAGTAGTAGAGATCAAATCCCTCCTGTTCTTACCCCTTACCCTTCAAGAAAGAAGGCCACATTTTTAAGCTTGGTTGTGTGGTTTTTTTTGTTTTTCTTTCTATCAAGAGTTTTTCCAGAGATTTTATTTAGTACTAACTGAATCTCTGCTTAGTTCACAGTTAACTGCAAAAAACAAGGCACCTTTAACATAAGAAAAGCACCCCCCAGGGATTTTATCTATAAGTGTTTTAAAATGGTTTCTCTAGTTGACACTTAGGACTTTTACAGCATATTAATTGCATCCTGTCTCTGGTTTTTATGAGAATCTGCCACTGGTCTGAATGGGTGCTTTGCAGAAAATAGCACCAGGCAGAGAGCGAGTGAGCACTGTTCACCTGGAGGTCTGGATGCACTTTATGAGAGAGCTTAGGGCAGGAGAGAATTTGCTTTCCTCATTCTCTCCACCACTCTGTAAGAAACAGTGTGCCCCGGATTAATATCTGGTACAGAGACAGTAAGAGTATCAGAGGGGTGGAGGAGAGGTTTCAGTCTCACTCCAACCTGCGAGACACAAAATGGTGAGGCATGTAGAGAACTGCCTCCATCAAGCCCAGCTGCAAGCCCTGGCATGGAAGGCTTGGGCACGGCTGGATTGCCATGGGGCAGAGATCCTGTGAGGGATCCCGGGGAAAGCTGCTCTAATTTACAGCTGTCCGGGAACTTTCTCTCCAGCTTTCAGGCCAAAATCCAGGTGGTATGAAGTTGTCTTGCAGCCACCCTCATTTTATTCCTGGGCTGTGCTGTGAGGACATTCATCCACAAAAGCTTACCTGGAAACTGAGTCATATCCTCAGCCAGGTTACAAGATTTTAGCCATGAGATGTGCCTTGATGGCAGATTTTCTCCCATTTTATGGAAGTAGTCTCAGCCGTGGCGTCTTTGGGCCACCACCTGTGTTGACCCACTGAGTCCAGCAGTGGGACGGAGTTGCAGTGCGTGCTCTTCATGCTCCCCATTTTTATGGCATCTTTTGCTGACACCAAACCCGCCCCCGCCCCCCCACTACCCTGGGAACATAAGACAGCCATGGGACAGTGTGCAGCGTATGGCTGATCGTGAGCTGTACGAGAGCCTGCAGCTAACAAAGATCACATTTCTCCTGGCTTGTGCTCTTCCAATGGAGATCACAATCATGTTTTATGTTCATGGGACATGCTTTCTTGTTTCGAGGGAGTGAACAGAGAGCGTTCAGAGGAAACCAAGGTTTCTATTAGTGTCTTCTAGTGTTTTCATTGCTATAGGCTCTATGTGTTACATATGGCTCTGCTGCAAAAGAGAAATAATTATTTGGAAAGCAGTTACTGTTCTTAATATCTCAGATATGTCACACTTCATTATGATACTCTCTATAATGTGCAAAAGCACTGACTTTCCTGGGTATGATAAAGAGGATGGAACACATACTTTTATCAGTTTGGGCTAATCTGTGTTTTGGAGGCACTTAGAACATCAAAAAAGTGCAGGCAATCTAGAAAGATTAGGAGCTGAATCACAGATACAAGAGCGAGATATTTTTTTTCTTCTCCCTTCAAAACCACAGTCCGGTTTTTGTACATCTGAAACCCATTAGCAAAATAATGCATTTACAGGAGAATGTATAATTCTTTTTTCATGAGCAAATATTAAAACCCACCAAAGAGTTGTGAAATCAGGTGCCTGAAGCATCGTTCTGAAAAAAAAAAAGCCAGTACTTCAATTCTTGGAGGGGAAAATGACAAGCAACAAAAATGGAACTGATGGGACAAGTCTGAGACAGAAGTGCAGAAAGGAGAGATGAGCAACAGCAGGAGGTGCAGATATCAACATGATATTTCACTTTGCATGGAGACTGCATTGAGTGTCAGAAGTAAAATGCAGTTTCTTCCCAAGATACTTGTTCTTCTTTGGACAGTGCCTTCTTGCTTGCAATGATAACCCCAACAAGTTTTCACAGCTTCATGCTGTGAGCCCCTTTCCAGCAGGATCCATCAGCCCATCCTGCAGCAGTGGATGTAGTAGAGCTAGTGAGGGCTAGGTGGCATACTGGATACATTGGAGAGTCACCTCCAAGGACTTTCTTCCACATCCAGCAAGGGCTAGGCTGAATGAAATTATCTCTTTGCAAGCAGCTTTCTGTGTCATTAAAAAAACAAAGCAACCGATGCTTCCAGTGAAGACAGCATCAATGTTTTGCTTTCTAACATGCCTCATGGGGGTATCAATTTTAAACCACATGTAGAAATGGAGTCTCCCCCCACCAGATCAGTGCCTGGGTGTTCTGCAGGGCTGTATTGGCTCTGTTTCACATTATCAGGGCTCAGCTGCCAAGATTTCCAGTGGTGAGTGGTGTCTGGGGTGCCTCCATCTCCCAGTGGAGGCACGAATCAGCTTGGGGTGCAAAGTGGGGGGATTCATTAAGTGAGGGACATCAAATCCTAGGCATCAGGAGGTACTTTGGAGTCTTTTACAAGAACTGAAGCATAAATGCTATGCTAGATGTTTAACTGATAGAGGCAGAAATAGCTCAGGGGACAAATTCCTCTTGCCTGAGCACAGATGAAATTAGTTTCTTCTGCTAATGGGGAAAAGACACATGTTTCATCATGAGCCGACAACAGAGGTTCCGCTTTGCACCTTTCTGACAAGAGTGGAGAGCAGAGATCATTGCATTGCTGGTGGCTCTCAAAGGACCTGAGAGGAGTCCCTAAGTGTGGGGCAAATAGTTCAGTGTTTCTCCCTCACTCACATGTGGCCCAGCAACGAGCAGGTGCTGTGACTCTCCTGCTCCGCTGGCCATGCATGGCACAGTCATGGGCCTGTGTGTTCCTGCTAACCTGAGGTATCGGGAAAGTGCAGTCTGGCTCTGGATGCTGGATGACTGGGGTGAGTTGCAAAAGAAGCGTCAGTTTCCCCTGTCTGCACAACAGGGCTCATGAGGCTTCTGTGTCTTGGAGGGGACAGGGTGGGCTTAAAGGGCTGTCCTTTGTAAGTGGCAGGAGATCTTGTCAAGGTGCTCTGCAAGCTGGAAATAACCCTGTGAATCGCTCACTTTCCACCTCACCTCCGTGCTGCCCACATAGTTTTTTTGTTATTAATTGTTTTAGATTCAGACAATGCCTCTCCTCTCGCCTCAGGCAGACGCACTGGCTGAATCACTAAAACACTTTAACACACATCTGCTGAGGCAGCAAAACCCAGTATCTCTCTCCTTCTCTCTCTCTTTCACTGCCTCTCAGTATCACAGTCAGAAGGTGACTGAGACACAAAAGTAGATCTGAAATTGGCTGAAAAGGGAAAGTGCTCCCAGCTGAAGTGCAGAAAACACCTGCATCTAATAAAAACAAATGAGAAACATCATCAATAACCAGGAGAAAAAAAATTGTGTAAGTAAAAGGAAGAGTATAAATTCAGATGGTCTCTGGGGAACTTGAACAGATGCCCTAGCCTGCTGTCTTTTGGAGGTATTGTCTAATTATTTACCTTGTAGTGCAATAAAATACAGCGGGTTGCTGTATGTCTCTGGCATAGACTAATGTGCTTTAGAAACCTTTCTGTGCATGTGGATGCCATGGTGATGGGTGACACAGAAATACAATAGATTTTTGCTGTGTCAGGAGAGGAGCATCTCCTAGAAGAAGGAGTTATCCTAAGAAGGATGCTTCTTTCTGTCCTTGTAAGGTTTTGCATTTTCTGTTGTGAGCATTGGGATGATGATTTAGGGTAGAAAATATGCTCAGAGTTGATCAAGAATCTAGGATTCCCTTACAGGATATTCTGGGTGAAGGTGGGATGCCCTTTGCCTCTGTGACCATGTACGTGCTGCCTGTCCCCATGAACAGCAGTAAGCATTATTTTACATAGAGAAGATGACTTCTGACTGTGACCATCACCTCCCTCCAAGCCTGCTCTGTGCACGTTCATTCCTGAACCTTTGCACAGTGCCTGAGGAGTTGGCATGAAAATAACCTCTTGAAGCCCTGCTGATTTTATTTTTTCTTTTTTCATCTTTCAACCACTCTGGATTCCCTTCTGCTCTGTGCATGAGCCAAGATGCATTTGAGCTTTTCATCTCTTTTTGCATTGCCACGTACCTGGAAGTGTTCTTGTCTGAATCAGTATCACCACCAGGAACACACCAAAACCCCTGTCCAAAGGGCAGGGAGGTGTCATTTTCATGGAGAGTCTCATATTTGGGTGTCTGGCTGCACCATTAATGGGAATGTGTGTGGATGGTTTGGAGGCTTTCTAGGGATGAGGAGACATAGCCTAATTCTGAAGAGCTCTCAGAAACCAGTCTGTCTCTTCTGTTGAGGTGCTGCAGAGGAACATCCAAAACTACTCTGGGATCTGGGGATAACAAGTACTGGCTCTTACCATTTATAATCCTTTTAAACAGGGAAAACTCTCTCCTGCCTAAGACTATCACACCTCGATTTCTTGCAGAGCTTTCTGCTGGTGCGATGCCTGTGTGCGGCTGTCTTCATTAAATACCCACAATGATCAGTTGTATCGTTCAAGGGGTGATTAAGATCCTCACCAAACTAATCCAGGTTGTAACTTGGAGCCTCAGCTTCCCTGATGTAAAAGGAAAATATCCTGCCTAGGTATAATCCGAGACACATGCATGGAGCCTCATCCCTGAAGGTCTGCAGAGTTCTGTAAGGTCAGAACTGCATGTAGCATTTCTGGGTCCTGCTGAGACACCAAGGATAACAGGTTCTGTGATGGTGATGCAGGCTCGTGAAAGACTGGATGGAGACAGACCCAAACCAGAGGGGCCTTCAATAAATCCTTGGATAATTCCTCTTCTTAGCCGCCAGTAACTGGCCTGGATGTGGGCTCATGATTATATCCCTGAAGTAATTCCCTGGACTTCTCCTTACCCCCACTCTATAATTATTCATAGTTATTTTCTAATGGCTGTTCTACCACTTGTTTTCTTTCTGGCTTTCTCCTTCTTCCGAGTAATGAAAACACATCAATGGCCTTTCTCCAAGAACAGTTATTAAAGCCATCACCCCTGCCTGTCCCCCCTCCCCTCGTTTAAAGCCTATCAAGCTCCATTGGATTTGTGACCAGAGTTTGCATCAAATTACTATTTTAGGCTTGCCAAAATAAGCACAACTAGAAAGTTTGGAAGTGGGGTGGGGGTGGGGGGCAGGAAAGAAGAATAGACAGAGAAAGTTATAATCTTCCCAGATCACTATTAATTACATTTATAATAATTATACTTTTCCAGACGGTTACACTGCTGACAAGCGGGAGGATCAGCACTTGCAGAGCAACCTGTGTGTGTATTTTGGCCTTTGCTTTTCCTCTACAACAAGTTCTTTGTGACTTGCAGCTGCTGCTGGGACACCTCAGTCCCCAGTGGGATGGAGAGGACAATGTGGCTGTGCAGGGAGGGTGGATGGCTTCACTCCCTCGATGGCAGAGCTTGCTCCCACAAATAGGTCCCAGCTTGGCTTGTCAATTTGCCACGTCTTCTGAGGCTGAATTTTGTTAACCCAGTCCCCTGACAGTCTGGAGCACAGAAGAGGTGGGGTGCAGGATGCAGGACTGTGGGTGAGTGTCTAAAGCTGTTCCTCAAGGCATAGAAGTATTAAGGGGTGCTGTCTCATGCCTCTGTGCTGAGCTGTGCCTCATTCTGATCTCCTAGGAACATGCTCTTGCATGGGTGAATCTAATGGGTGAACACAGCAATTTGGAGTAGCTCCTGCAAGTCAGACTGTTTCTGATTTGTCAGAGGATATTTATTTATTTAGAGGGGTGTAGCAATTAGGGAAGACAACAGAGATGTCAAAAGGCTTTTCTCTAACCAGCCTCTTCTTCTGGTGCCTTTTCTGAGGCCACTGTCCTTCTCAGTCTCCTGCAGTGCTGAAATTGCTCACAAGTCTCTCCCTTGCTCCACAGCTGAAATTATCTCCTCTCATTGCCTTTGCTTGACATTTCCTGCTTGACACCCCCTTTCCTATCCTAAGTCAGAGGTATGAGGTCCCAAATAATCATCAGAAGCAAAACCTCAAAAGCATTAAAATAACACATTTTGTCATTGACCCAGTTATCTGCATTTTCAGAGCTGTCTCACTTCAGACCCATCAAAAGCTTTGGATCCCACATATTCTCACCTGTAATGTGATATATTTTATGTCTTAAACCAAATGCCCTCCCTAAAACTGCATATCACGCAGGTCCCTCAGTGAAGAACAGAACCACCCACTTACCAGTGGGAAAACATTTTTATACAACATCCACTTTATCTCCAGCCTGTGAATCCTGATCCTCAAGGGTAAGCTAAAATAATACTGACTCTTGAACTAAAATTCATAACTCTCCTGCCTGAGACAAATCACAGCCTCAATAAGAGATATTAATTTTATGGCTTATTACAGCTTCCCCTACAATTTAGCTGTCCCCCAGGATCCTAAAGGCAATAATTATCTCTCTGCCTGTCCATCCAGGACCAAGAGCCTTCTTACCTCCCCTTTTCCATCATCCTCTGCTTTTCAGTTGCTGGCTCCCTTAAGATAGACAGGCATAGCCATCACAGCAGAGAGACACAGGTGGTGTTTGTAGACCAGGGACAGATCTCTGGCACTCCTGACAAAGGGTTTGCAGTCGTGGTCCTCTTGTTCCCTGCCTTGTACAGTAGTAGCAAAAGTACATAGAGCAAGAGCTGTAGAGCCCCGCTACCAGTCTGCTACTCCTACCTCCTTGGTGATGGGAGGTATTTTCACCCTGTGAACAAGACATACTTCCCCTTGGTTTCCCTAGGAAGCAACCCAACTCCCTTTTCTTCCCTGCTGGCCTGCTGGCAGAGCAGAGCATTTCTCGTGGATGCCCCACCAAGAGTCCTTGCCACTGTTTGATGAATGTTCTATAGTGTTGAGACAGGCCCATAAAACCTATCCTTGTTTCACTCAATATTAAAAGAAATAATAAAAAAGTGGTATTAAAGTAGATGCATAAAAAGTAGTATTAAAGCATATGCCTAAAAAAGGTAGTTGAAATAAGAACAAATGCAATAATCCAGGAAGGCGGTGAGGGAAAACAGAGTCTGTGCCCAGTACAGAAATAGTGAGGCATTCAGCGTGCAACTCTCTTGGGCTCCCAGACTCAGAGCATGCATCAAAGGCATGAACTGGGTCCAAACCATCATTTCTCCCCTCGCCCCACTTTTTTTTTGAGGAGAGAATCTCCACAGCCTCCTATGAACCAAGTTTTACAACCTGGCAGTCATGTGGCTTTCTCTGGACTCTTCCTATTTTCCTTTCACAGCCATGCCATAGTAGGCTGAGAGAGAGGGAGATGGCAAGTCAGACCCACTTATGCCTCAGAAAAGTCACTGGCAGGTTGAGCAAAGCACATGGGTCTCACAGCAAGAGCCAGCACCCTCATGGATCTGTGCTGGGAAACAGCATATGAGCATATGAGTGTTGTGCTTTTGCAGCCTGGGGAAATGTAGTGACTCAAGACACTCGTGCCAGTGGGTGACATCTTTGTGTTGGGATGCGCGTGTCGGCATCAGGAATTAATTCAGTATTCCCCCTGCCTGTCAGGAACTCACTCAGACTGAAGGCATGTTCCGGCACACATGATCCATGGACCTTTGGTCACCATCCCTCTGTCTGGAACAAGTCTAGTATAAATGATGCCTTAAATATTTGGCTTCCACTAGGGTAGTTAATTTTTACGTTTCATATAGGAGCCTGAGAGTGAACCCAGAATGGGTAGGAGAGGGCTGAGGACTCAAGCGAATTGGGGACCAACTTGACAGGGTAGACCTAGAGGACAGTGCCATGAAGAGCAGGCAATTACAATGGAGTTAGGAAGAGGAGCAGAGATCTCCCTCTCCTACAGCATAAGAAAGCCAGAGAGCCCTTTCTTGATGTTGAAATGTCACATTAGGAAGGAGCACAGTCTACAAGCATTGTGGCAAGGATGCCAACTCTGCCAGCATTCATATAGCAGAGTGATGGATTCTTCCTCAGGACAAGAACTTCATCTGTGGACAAAAGCCTGTGTACAAATTTAGGCCAAAGGAAAAAACCCATGCCTCCCATGTGCCTCCATTTTTATGGCTCATTTGGACTTTTTTTCTGGAGTTTGCAGCAGACTCTTCAATCTTCCTGCAGAAATTCCCTGAGGACAGACTGATCCAATATAAACTTTACTGTAGTAGCTTTCCCAGGTGACTGGCTCCTGTAGCTATTCTCTGTGCTCTAGCTCTGCCTGAAGTCACTAGTTGTTGCCAGATTCTTGATGCTTTTCTGAAGTCTCCAAGTCTGTGAATAGCACATTGCCTGATTTCCCATCTTTTCTGTGATGTCCTTCCTATCTGCTCTTAAAATTTCATCTTTTCAAAGTATGGCTGGAGTTTTCATATCTTGTATTTTATGTCTCACTGTCCACTGAAACCTTCCTAACTCTGAACGTATTTCAAGTGCAGTGGTGCAAGATTTTGGAGGAGGTCACAGTGAGAGTCCTATAAGACCTTCATCTCCATCCTTCCACCATCTCATCCTCAACTTTACTCACACTCATAGGATCATAGAATAATTTGGGTTGGAAGGAACATTAAATATCATCTTGTTCCAACACCCTGCCATGGGCAGGGACACCTTCCACTACACCAGGTTGCTTAAAGCCCCATCCAGTCTGGCCTTGAACATGTCCAGGGATAAGGTATCCACCACTTCTCTGAGCAACCTGTTCCAGTGCCTCACCACCCTCATAGTGAAGAAATTAAAACAACTCTTCCAAATGAATGTAGCACATGTACATCCTATCTTTGCAGACTCCATCCCACCTCTCCTTGTACATTTAAAAGTTGGTTGTCTGGTTGAAAGTAATTGTGGAGCTCTTCCATGGTTAAAGATAGGTGTGGAGGGAACTGAGATGTCCCCAGATCTGAGGGTTGTGATGAATGTTGAGAAATCCTGTCCTTTCCAGGGCTAGTTAACTGAGTAGTGAGTGCTTCAGTGCATGCAAGGCTAATGCCTTCAGTCCTTCCTTCAAAACAGCCTGGCTTTTGCACCTTGGACTCCACTGCTTTTCCAGTAGGCTTAGGAGCCCTTTGGCTGATTGCTGCTCAGTTTCCAGGACCAGGCAGGGGCGAGTGGCTGCAGTCCCCGTGGTACAGCTGCAGCCTGCATGGGATGTCTTAAGCTCAGTCATACCTTCATCTGTTCCAGCTGGTGGACAAGCCAGAAAGGCCACTCTTCTAGCTGAAGAGGTAGCTGGAGAATGACCTTAGACAGAGTTTGGACTTGGGACTCCTATTCCTGGAGCTGCCTGGCTGCTGTTTTAACCAAGCATGATGTGTGTGGCTGCTGAGTTACCATCACTAATCTTTTTCCTCTCTACCATAACCAGTTTCCATAAGCATTGTGAGGCCAGCTCTGAAAAAAACCAAAACAAACTACCAAAATACAAACCAGCAAAACTACTCTGTTGAGGGAAAAGATTAGTTAAGCAACTACATTTCCTGTATCTCAAATGGCTGAAGACATACAGGTTTCTGAATTTCTAGGGCACCGTAAAATGAAACACAATAGGAAGGGGGAATGAGATTAATGGGAAAAACGTCACGGTCTGCTCTTGGCCAGAGCAGTCTCACCAAAAATGATGGGACCGTGCCAGTGAAGGCATGAGCAGAATTTGGCCTTGAATCTGTTAAATAAGGACATTACCAGAGTACTAGATTTCACAGCCTAGTTCTCTGAAACCAATTCTTCTAAAGTAGAAAGGATTTGTTAGGAGGCTGCAAGGTCAGGAAAGCAAGATTATTGGTTTAGCAGCCTTCTGCTGTGCTGGGGCCCCCAAGTGATGGCGAGCACAGCTCTGCCCAGCATTTTGCATCTTTTGCTTTGTCATTTAAAGACTTGTAAAAAGGACAACAAGACATTCTCCTTTCTTTCTCTTCAATATTTGCACAGTTGGAGTAATTCTAACTCTGTGCCTTTTTTTTTTCTCCTCAGAAAACAAGTGCTTCAATGCCCTTATTTTCTAAATAAACTGAACATGCCCACACAAGTGCACCCACGAATATTAGCAGCCCAGAGCGCATGACCACAACAACGAGCCATTTTGTAGTGCAGTCTTCATGAATATCCTGTTCAGACCAGCCAAGCCCCCTGTTCATAAACAGCTCTATAGTTCCTATTAACCAGCAGCCCTCCAGTAATGATCTGTTCTGTTCAGCTCTGTACCCTTTGGTGACCTCCCAATAAAAGACCCCACTATTGCTGCACAGCTTGGCCACAATTAATCAACGTAACTCAGGACTTGCAAATTACTTTCACCCTTGCCAGCCATTACTGTCGAGTGACCCTACAATAACAAATCGAGATCCACTACTGGCAAAATACTCAGGGTTGGTTTTGGTTTTTTTTTCCAAATACCTCAAAACAGCTCTCTAAATAAATTTTTTCCTATCCATTTCAAAAGTTAAAAGGTACAGCCAGAACTTTGATTAACCTGAGCACAGAGAAATAGTAATTTGGGGGAAAAGACAGAGATTACTTTTAATAGGTCAATTGTCCAATCGGGAAAAAGAAGAAATTCCCACTGTCTGTCTGGGAGATGCAAGTCACAGGTCACATCAATGGGACTTCAGTGTGTGTGTGTCCCCACCTTCAAAGAAGATCACTGCCACCCATCTGGTGCCTGGGCATGTCTCTTGCCTGAGTGATCCCCATCTGAAGGCTTGGAAGATGCTGTGACAGCTGTGATGAGGACTGTGCTAGTGGTTACATAGCACAGTCACACACCGGTGTTTGAGCCCCTGCCCTCTTTAACTTGCTTGTGCAAGTGCAGTCACAACCTTTTGTGCACCCCCCTGCCGCCCCACCCTGTTTCTTGGATGGTTTCACTGGTGGCTAATGCTGCAAATGAGTCACTTTTTCCTATAGCAGGTAGTTAATTTCCAGATCTCTCCTTTATCTGGTTGCCAGTTTTCAGCAAAACGGTAGAAATGTTGCATCTTGGAGCACCCTGCAGTGCTGTCAGATTGGGTTGAAATGGGCCAGTGGGTTGAAAAGCTATTGTAAAGTCATGGGGGCACGGAAATGCCCATACCCTTAAAGCATAAATATGTCTGAGCACCATTCAGTCTGGTGTCACAACATTGTGGTGGCATTTTCACGGTGTCCTTCGTAAGCCTCTGCCAAAGTCAGAGTCTGGAATTTGTCCTGTTTCACCTTGTTTTAGCACCTGGGGTTGAAATGAATTTTAAAACCAGAGGGAAGCACAAAGAACTGGCACACAGTGGGGTCCTGGCTCTGATCTCTCCAGAGCCACTGACTCACTCTGTGATCTTCGGCAAAGCTGTTGACCTGCTCGTGCTTTGTGCTACACAGCTGGAAAATGGAGTTTAAAAAAAAAAAAAAAAAAGCAATGGGAACTTTACTCAAAAGAACAGATGCAAAGATTTCCTAAACAAACAAATCATCCAAGCCCTGCCACTCCAGTCTCACCAATCCTCCTCTCTTCTTTGCACCTTACAGTTCAGGCAAGAAGCAGTTTAAAGTGAAAAGTCTGGGGCTGTGTTTTCTTACACATTCTGGATCCTCCTATAACTGTGAAAATGTTCAAAGTGAAAACTTGACCTGGCAACAGTTTCTGAATGACCTCGCTTTGGCTGTGAAATCCACTTCAGCTTTGCAGGAGCAAATTTTTATAGTCTTCTCTGGTGGAGGAACAAAAAGATTTTTATTATTATTATTATTTTTCTTCAAGAGGAAACTTTATACAGACTGTGTGTTATGCTTTCTCCCAGTGCTCAAGGTCAAATCAGCTGTACTGTTCTCAGTGTTCCTCACTCACTTTATATCACCCAAAAAAATAAATCCCTTCCTTGCTCTCCCTGCAGATACTCTCATCAGCAGAGGGGAAGGACAGAAGCACAAGCAAACAACGTGACATTTCTGCCATTGCAGCCATGCACAGTAAAGCACACATCTAGGCAATGTGATCATGTAGCTGAAAGTTGCTAATTATAATTGCTACCTCCGAGTTCAAAGGAGTAGTAATTCACGGGAACCCTGAGTTATCCAGGACTCCTTGATCCAAGTTCCTTATACTACAAGCCATGGCACTGGAGATACAGACCTCTAGTGGATTAACTTCAAACGGTAACTAAAAGTGGCCAAAGACACCACTGGTGAAGATTTGACATCAACTTCTCTCCAGCTCGGTAGTGAGTGCAGGATCAGAAGCTGTGGCTGAACATCTGGAGCTCAGCTGGAGCTAACTTGATCCTCCTCAAGCACCCAATTCCAGAAACCCTCTACTGAACACTGCAATGACTTGCTGCTGGTCATTTTTGCCAGGGTACTGTATGCAGCACCAACCATGAGAGAATGAGCATTTATTTTGCTGAAAAGGCTTCCCTGTGCGTGACAGGGTTGTTTGCATGTGCAGCCAATACGCCTCACACCTCGTCAAGACCTACAAGTGCATGTAGAACAGGACATTATTATATGTGTGCCTGCACACTCTTACAAAGCTGAACCTTAGGTGACAACTAATTCTGAACGATGTGTAAAAAAAGGAACAGGTATGCAATAAGGACTAATCCTAACCTGAAAAAAGTACTTCTTTTTATCTCCTGGTGTGACCCTTGGACACGAAAGTCTGTCTTCTGACACTGACTTTCCCCATGGCCATACGCAAGTTCTTAGCTTCAGCTTCTCAGCCTTAGACACTGGGCTTAATAAACATTTCCTTTTAGGTGGCCAGCTCGTACCTGTGTTTCATAGGCTTCGCCTGGGGAATAGCATGTCCCAGGGCCATTACCAACGAGGATTGTGGAGGTGACTACCACAGTATCGAGAAGAGAAGGGAATTTAGTTATGAGCCAAGCTGAACTGACCTGTGCCAGGCAGACTCCAGAGTATGGTCCTTGATTTCTTAGTTAAAAAGATATATATGGTCTGCATTTCCAGAATTGTAAATGAGACATCACATCATCAGGGCTGAGAGAGTAACACACTGAGTAAAGGGAGAAAAGCCAAGGACATATTACAGTATTATCTTATTATTCCTTCACACTCTCTTTCAATCAAACTGCGTTCCCCATCCAGTATTTTACACTTGATTATGAGCTCTCTGGGGGCAGAGGCCATCTTGTAGCTGCATTTGTGCAGGCGCTGAAACAATGAGGTCATGTCCTTGATGAGGAAGAATTTCTGCATGCTAGGGATGCTGCTGATGCCGGGATGCTCACGGGAGGGGTGAAGAAACACTCCCCTGCTGAGATGCTATTCGACAGCAGAGTTGAAGATCTATTTGCTTGTCTCACTCATTCCTAGTTGGCAGGGGTTTGGTCATGGCCAAAAGGAATATGTGCATGAGATTTTGCAACCAGACAGTTCATTCCTCTGCCCACAGAGATGTTTCCACATCAGAAAATGCCTCACCTGCATAAGAATTGCCCCTGTCACCAAAAATAATTAAATGTATAACTAAAATGTGAGGTCTAGGGAATATTGTCAGAAGTCTCTTTAAGGTAATTTTTATTAGGTGTTAGATGTCCTAGTTGAGGGTTATTTTTCCTCTTAAAGGCTGACGTAGGAAAGAATCACACCATCAGCTCAGCCCTCCCATGAACTGCCGGCAGACTGTGTTCGCAAGGGAAATGGAGGTAGTGGGATGAGCCATGCTAGATTACGGAGTGTGGCCAGATGTGCTGAGGAATTTGTGAAGCCTGTTCTTGGCTATGGGTTTAATATGCATGAGGGTACTGCTGTAGCTGATCCTCCTGTGGAGCTGGAGCTTGACGTTGCTTTGAAATTGTCTCCTCCTCCTCCTGTCTCCCTTGCTGTGGGAGGCACTGTTCCTTCACTGTGACACTGATGGCTTTTGGGACACCTTCTTTGCTATCCCCACAGTTACAAGAAAACTTTTCGTCTGCAGCATCTCTGGTGTCCATACTTGTCTTTCTGTCCATCTAGAGGGTGTCCTGTAGCTTTTCCTTCTGCCCACTGTTTGCCCCATCACTGTGGCCCAGGCTACCTCAACCAGAGAGGCTAAGTGGGTTAGGGAGGGAGGGAAGCAGAGCAGGAAGACAGAAGTTGTGGTGCCTTGGAAAGGCTGCTCAAAGGCACCCAGAAGGAGTCACTTCACTGTGTGCACCATTCTGGCCCATGCTCTCCAGCTACAGGCAGTCAGTGATGGGGAAAAGTGTCTATATAGAGGCATAAACTGCTCTGAGCTAAAGTTTTCCCATACAACTCCCCAAGGAGAGCAGAGGAGAACAGAGTGGTGCTTGGATGTTATGTACCTCTGAGAAGTGGGTGATAAATATGGCTCATTATGCACTGGCATGCATCACATGCTGATCTTACTCACCCCTGGTACTCAAGGACTTGATGGAGGGCGTGAGCTGGTAGGACAAACATAGCCATCCCTACTCTAAATCCACTTTCATGCTTGTCCTGGGGATTGGAGACTTGGGTCACATTTCTGTACATTCTGCTTTAACCCTGCTGCCTGGTGCAGATAGGCTAAGATCCTTGAAGAATGACCGGTGTGTTTGCATAGCTACAGACTGCCCTGCAGGCCATGCAAAGTGAAGCATTCATGAAAACCTCGTCCACCAGCCCTTCAGTTCTGGCTGGTAACTTCTTACAAAACCCTCTGAAATCAAAGAGGAAGGAGTTAGGCAGCCCCTGCCCAGGACAAGCCCCAGTGACTAGATAAAAAGGAACAATCCCCAATTAGCAGCCTGTGTAGAGCCATCTGTGCTTATACATAATCTGCTAGATGTGTACCACGTGAGGAGGAGAGCCTGGTGTCAGATTCTTGTGAAACCTACTGTGATGGCAGGACAGCAGGATAAATTTTTGGGATGCTTATGGCAGGATGAGAGTGGCTAGTTCCATATGGGCAACATCATGTCAGGCGAAACAAGTGGGGAAGGAGGTGGTAGGGAAATTTAGAAACTCTATTGGTGTGATCATGGTTGTGTCTGGGATATTTGTTCAGCTGAGACCTGGAGAAGCTGTCACAGTTGTTACATCACAGGTGACAATTATAGGAGAGAGGAGAATGGGAAGTCCACTGAAACTACAGAAGACAGTAACTCTCAGGGTTATATTCAGGAGGGAACAAGTGGAGGTAATCTCCATTGGTAGCAGTCCCACAGTTCAGTGTTTCTCTTTTCCTTCCCATGGGGAAAGGAAAATATAGTTGAAGGGCCTTTGGCTTCTGTTTTGGACAGAGTTGGACATTTCACCTGCTTTATCTAAACCAGTCCACATTTTGCAGGGTCTTATCCTGTGGCAGCATTTCCACATCACTAATCACGGTTTTGTTTTGGTTTTTATTGTTGCACAGATCTGAACTGGTTTTGCTTTTCACAGAGGGTGAAATAAATGATGAGCTGTGAGGTTTACACTGTATCCAGATGTGCCTGGTAGGCAGTTGTGCAGTGTGCTATGTTTCTGTCTTGCATTATCTCTCAGGTTTTGACCCCAGTGATGCAGAGCAGAGCACCTCAGCAAGCAGCACACTCAGACAGAGGGACAGAAAGAGAGCAGCAACCTTGGAAAATCATGCTTTGTCCATCAAGTGCTGGGTGATTGCATGAGACAAGCCCACATTTTGATACTTTTTGTTTCCAGTAGTGCCTAGAGCTTTAGCCCATTGCAGCCATCTGCACTCGCACAGATTTTGGTGCTGGCTCCCAGGTCTTCCTTCTAGCAATCAGATTTCCTTCTGCCTGAGGTCATGCTCAATACCACATTCAGATGTTTTTCAATGGTTGGATCAAACTGTAGAGGTGGCTGAACCTAGGAACAAATGTCCTGTTGTGCACAGAAACACTGTTGAGCTGATTTTTGATACACCCACTTAGTGCAGCCGGGGTGCTGGCAGGCAGTCTGTGTTTGGTTGGTCCTTTATGGGACTGCAGCAGGGAATGCAAAGCTGTGGGAGGTTGGGTTCTCTTGCTGAGAGCACCATTTGTGATTAAAGCCCATAAAGTGACCAGAGGTTGTCACCTCTCTTTAGCATGAGATACACAACCAGCCAGGAAAAGGTAGTAACTGCTGACTTTGCCATTTTACTAGTCTGTTTGCAGTCTTCCAGCTGGCTGTTACCTCTCACAGTCATGTTGTTTTCCAGGCTGTGCTGTATTAATTGTCTCAGGAGACCCAGCATCAGCTGCTTTATTATAACCCAAACTTGCGACAAGTAATTCATTTTCTCTCACTGTAATTGCTAGTAGTAAAACATTATTTCAACCCATCAGAAGGTCTCAGTGTAAGAGACAGGCACTCTCTGGAGCAGTTGTGGCAGCCCATCAAAGAAGAACCTAATGTTTGAGACTTGAAGTATACCTGGATTTGTTGGTGCCAAACCCAGCACATGATACCATAGAAAGATGGGAGCTGACATCTCTCTAGCAAAAATTTGTAAGGACATGGATCACAGTTCCTACCTGAGGCAGTTTTGAATAGACTTCTAGCTGTACAGGGCTCAACTCCCCCCAGACTGTCAGTCCTCTTTTCATACCCTGCCTGATGTCCATTTTCCTGTTGGGTTCCTGTGTTGTGCTTAGGTTTGGTGGGTTCCTTCAACCATGTGGACCTGGGTGATTCAGCAGCATGTTCATGTGGTTTACAGTTTCTGAACTGCAAAATTTGCAAGTTATTATAAACAGAAAGGCCCAGCCAAATCTTGCTGCTTTACTGAGCTATCAGCATTTCTAGATGTGTAGGAGAGGCCATCCTTCCCTCATGTGTTTGCAACGAGGGAAAAGAAGGAAGCAGAGTAAAGCTTAGTACCACATAATTTACTGAAGAGTGACAGCTAATTTGCATTTTATCTAAGACATCCAACAGCAAAATGCAATTGCTTTCACACACACTCCAGGATTCCTACTACATAATCTTGGACACATGGATTTGATGGAGAATAAGTTTTGGTGAAACCCATTACAAATAAGGAAGAAAAGTGAAGAGGCTCCAAGAAGTTCTAGGTGTTTGTGTGAGAAGGTGTGCATTACAGAAGATTCCTGTGAAAGGTATCCTCATGTGAGCTCAGTATTCCTCCACCAAAAACTCTGTCTGTGCCTCTCCTGTGAGGCGGCCAGTTGAACAGTTTTGTAGGTGGATGCTGAGAGATGGACAGAAGGAAGCTGTCTGAGAAGAAGACTCCTGAAGAAAGGACTTGACTGTGGGATGAAGGATCAGGGAAATTGAGACTGTGCTCATTTTACTCTGGTGTCCTCATTTAGAAATCCTTCACTTGCTAGTCATTTTAAATCTTTTGAGTCAAAAATGAGGTTTTTAAAATTTGACTTTCCATACTATCTAGAGAAGCTAGTGTAGTACTGTCTGCTTTTTTTTT
>VZRE01013665.1:0-31987 GCA_013396775.1 Cephalopterus ornatus | reverse complement strand
TTTTTTTTTTTTTTTTTTTCCCCTGAGGACAAAAAAAGTATCCTGACAGGGAGACCTAATTTTGGTGTGTTATCAGCCAAGCATGTCAGTGGAAATCTCTATGTTTCATTATCTACTTTAGTTTTTGCTACAAGGAGCAGTCTGTGATCCGAGTGTGCTCCTGCCAGACCAGGGGGCTCAGTGCCTCTGGTCACTGGTAGCCAGTGTGACACCCAACCATTACTCATGACAGATCCTTGGGCTCTGGTTCAAACTTGGCCAGAGGTTCAAACTCAAAATCCTTCTGCTGGAAAAGAGCCCTGCATCTCACTCCAAAGAGCGACACTTTATTTTCCTTACCATCAGCTAACTCAAAAAAATCCTCATATTTTGTCCCTCCAGGCTCATGTGAGTGCTGGGTGTGTAGCTCTGTGCCACCCCTCTGAAATGACTCCAGCAGGGACAGCTAAGTCCAAAAACCGAGCCCTGCTCCTTGTCTTTCACCAGTTAATATAGAACAAAATCAGGATTTACGCACCTCATGCAGGGCCGTAGTGTCTCCTTTCAGTTGCTGTTCTTGGGGGTTGTGTGTGTCCAGTGTGTCTGTCCTGGCTGGATGTGGAGGCACACCCTGTGGAAGACAAGATAGGACCATCCGACTGCACCTGGGACCGTAACTAGTCACAGTTGGATGGGTTTCTGCTTGCAGACCAGCCTGCTCCAGCCAGCTACATGCATCCTCCAGGCAATTTTAATGTTCCTGGAAAGTCTTCCCAAAAACAATCACATCATCCAGATCAGCCGAACATGTGGCCCACTGAACAGCTGCCAAAATCAAATCCATGCTCCTTTGAGAGGTGCTAGGGGAATTGCAGAGACCAGAAGGCGTCACGTTAAACTCAGAGAGCGAGACACGCTGTCTTTGGACAAGTTTCTCGGTAAGCCTGCCCTTGGCAGAAGCCTGCAAGCCCGTTTGGAGAGGAGCACTGCTCTGTGGTGCAGGCAAGTGCCTTGGGCAGCTCCTCTGCCTGCTTCTTTTTCCTTCTGCCTTCACTTTTAGTGCTTAGCCACTCAGAGGAACGTTGGCCTCTCAAGTTTAGTCTCCCCAGAAGAGCACAAGCTCTGCTGAGACCACCCAGCAGAGGGGCTGGGTGCAAGGGAGCCCCTCTCCTGCTGGGTTTGGTTACCAGAGCCCGTCTTGTCCTTGTTCTGTTAATACAGTGCTGAGAACAATGGGACTTCAGCCCCTGCTTTGGTCTTGAAGTAATGAATAACAGCATCATCAGCTGAGGCAGTCAGGCCATATTTGGGGAGGATGCGCTCTTTTCTTCCAGGAAATGAGTCTGTGGAGCAGGTCAGCCCCTGTCAGCACTCTGATTGTGAAACCTGTGTGACAGTAATGTGTTGAAGACCTTCATTCCCCCTCTGCCTTCTCTCTGCACTACACCCTCTGCATTGCCCTTGACACTCATGAGAAGTTTTTTAATAACCATGAGTATCAGTGACCCTCAAGAATATTTTGGAGGATGTGGCATTCCTACCTTCTTGTGAACAAAAAACCTAAACCCAGAGTTTTCCCTAGTTGCTTTGCCAATCAGGCTTTTCCTTGCTGGTTCTTGGGAAAGGTGTTTGTATGTTGCCATTGAAGTCTTAAAAGAAAGGGATGAAAAACATGTGACCCGGTGTCCTTGCAAAGAACTTATCTGATAACAATCTTCTCCTGTCACTGGTTTGTCAGACTTACAAGCCAAAGGAATGTTAGCAAAGAGGAGAAGGGACAAGATGTCAAATCTCCCGTCTCCCCCTTTCCAACCTCCCTTTCCACCTAACATCTGCCAACACAGGGCTGTATACAGAAAAAATAAAGGCTACGCCTGCCAGATGGCTGATGGATAATGGTACCATTGTAAAAATTGGCCAGAGCAGCTCAGACAGCATCCCTGCCACCCATCACAGCGTGGGACAAGGGCTCAGATGGCTGTCATTCATCTCCAGCTATAAAGCAAGATCTTCCCTTCAAGACCCGAAAGACTTCATCCTGCCAGGTGCAAAGCTGTTTGCAGTCTCCTGATTTAAGTAGGAGTGGAGGGTTCCTTGGCACCTCTCTGGAACAAGCATTAATCCTTTTGGATTTGTTGTTACGGGGGTGTCAGGAAAGGGATGGCTCTGATTGTGTGCTGGGGCAGGCTGTTGCAGAGAGAAGGTGCTGAGATACCTTCTGTAGGACGTTCTCTGGGGCTGTCAGTTCTGATATATTCCTATCTTTCTTTTTTTCTTCCATCTCTTCTGCTCATTTGTGCTTTCTTATATTGCTGCCATTGAGGAAGGTTTTTATATTCGTTGAATTTATACTTCAGTGACTCAGCACTGAGCTTAACCATAAACTCACTTGCCCTGAGGAGATATGGATGGAAGAAACGATTGTGCGTGTGAGTATGTGTTGGCAGGGGGCAACTTCTTCCCCAACCTCAGCTATTCATGCACTTTGATTCAGGAAAGCCTGAAGAAAGTTTCCTTACTTCCTCCTTACTCCTGCCGAGCAGAAGCAGGACCAGACGTCATGTTCCGACACGCTGAGCCGTCTCTTTCCTTCGTGCTCAGCGGCTTTTCTCCAGGTGCACTCGAGGAGATCTGGGAGAACAGCACTCCCAGCCAGTTTGTAACTCCGAAATACGTCAGCTGATCACTATCTTGTCTCAAATACCTGTCTGGTACAGACCACGAGTGGAGTATTAACTCTGCAAAAGAGGGGCTTGAGTGCTGGAGCAGGATGGACAAGGAGCTGATCTTTAACTCTTTCACTGCAAAGGTCCCTGCTCACTGGTTACAGCTACAATATGCTAGCAGTACCAGTGCAGGGGGATGCAGAGCTGTTCATGAGGATGCATGAGGACAGAGGAGGACACCTATGAGGTGGGCACCAAATGGAGCTGGGGCGGTCATGTCAGAATCAGACAAAGTAGGCAGTTCTTCCTTCCACCTGTAGTCAGTCTGTCAGATGTGTAGCCAGAGGATATCATGGATGGAGAAAAGCTTCCAGGGAACTCTGGATGAGTTTGTGAAGAGGAAATTCACTAGGGATTAATAAATTTGCAGAGATTAACATGCTTAGGTAGACCTGGGGGGAACAGCATATTTACTTGTCCTGTTCTTACTTTCCCTGGGTTGCAGGACCAGATGTACATGTGGTCAGACCCAGCTCAGCTGCCTAATGTTCTTATACAATCTTCTAGCTTCTTGGCAGCTGCCTTAAGCTGAACATTGCCCGGGATAGGCCACAGACACTAAGTATGCCCTTCCTGGAACTGCCATGAGTTTTCATGAAGAATACCAAATATTTCCCTCTCGGTTGTCATTAGCAGAATGAGGGGTAGAAATGTTGCTCGATGACAAGCCAAGATGTTGCCCACAAAACAGTGTTGCTTAAACACACTGGGGGAAGTTTCCACACTAACCACGAGAGCTAAATGCTCTCCCTTGGTTCCTCTTGTGCAAAGTGTGTACCGTTAAGCCTGTTTCCTGCTATAGGCTGCATGGCACTTGGTGACTCTAGAGCCTCACTACCTTCCTGGCACTTTGCTCCCACCAAACTAGATGTGTCTGTCCAGTGTCCAAACAGCTGTGTCTAATCCAGAGCCTCCTGCTCCACAGTAAGTGTGGAGCAAAACACAAATTAATAAGCTTACCTTGACTCATTTATTGGACCTGGCACTGCCATGCAGAGGCACTGCAGGGGCTGCCAGAGGTACAGTCAGGGGACACAGCAGGGATTTTAGGTGTTGGATGGTGGGAAACGTGACCTGCCCAAAGGAAGGGTCAGGAGCCACTCATCTGTGATGTTATTGGAGTGGCAGGTAGAAGATACTGCTGGCAGGATCCCCAGGCATACCCTGGCTGTTAGCTCAGGACTTAGTACTGAAATGATCTCCTTTTGGAACTTTCAGGCATTTCTGAACACTTTCCTCCTGTTCTGTAATCCTGGTTAAGTTTAAACTCTGTAATCACTTGGAAATGAACAGGCCAAAGCTCACTTCTAATGCACCCTGAGAGAGTAACTAATGTTTCTGCTGCCACAGAAGATCTTTGTATTCTCCTTGTTCCAAAGGAAACCCACAAAGCCGAAACTTATGCAACACATTTGGCAAACAAGGCTGTGGTGGGGCTGTGGTTTTGTGACCAGATGAAGTGACACAGGGAGGGAAAGTCCCCAGAACCCAACCCAAGTGCAAAAAGGACAGATGTAGAAAGGAGAGCAGACCGCTGTTGTGGGGACAAGATCTACCAACACAGTGACAGGCCGTGAGGGGGAAAATATCACATCAGGGAACAGCCAAATTACTCTGCTGTCCCATAGGCATCTGACACAGCTTTACCAGAAAGGGAATAACTAGCAGCTTAGAGAAACAGGATAAAATGAAGGAGTTCATCCAGTCAGTGGTATAGTTAATGTTACATTAGAGGGCAGTCTCAAAATGTGGTTGATCTCTAAATTTAAATTGCCGAGTATTTAGATACTTGCTACAGCAGACTGTATAGATCCCAGTTTAGGCAGTGGGAAACATGTGTATCTCTAAGGAATATTTATCCCAGACTATCGCAAAGATGGAGGGCATTCCTGATTGAAATTGCCTACTTTTCTTCATAAACAGAATAATCTAGACAGCTTCTTAATGTAGGCACCTAATTTACAAATGGCTAAAGTTGGTGGGGTGAACATTAGTGTAGATAAGAATGAATCCTTCCAGCCTTCTCCATCTGATTCATTACATAAATATTCTCCTGCACCACATTTAAGAAGATACAAAAGTTGTTTTCACCATGTGAGTAACAATAAGTACTTGACAAGACTGCAGAGGACCCCAAGGCCTTTGTGCTGTATTGTTGACAAAAGAATTACCAATGTGGACTGTTTTCTTCTTTCCTTCACAGCTAACAGAAGACAAAACAGTTTTCCAAGAATTCTGTTTTTAATGTAAATGTGTCAGTAATTTTTTTTTTTTGGAGATGACAGAGCCTTTTATAAAACTAAGATTTTTAAAGGCAGCTTCAATATACAAATATCTCATGACAAATGACTTCAGTGTAACTTCTACAGCATGTATCAGCCTCTTCTGAATACAGACCCTCATTTTCTCTGTAGAAATGTTCCTCATGTTAGTGATGGGGACCACTGTGTGGTGTGGAGCAACTGAGGGTTGCCTAATGCAGCACAACTAGATAGAACTTTATTCTTTAGTCTAAAATGCTCTCGAGGGAAGGGCAGAGAGGCACCCCCAGTGTACACAGGCTGGGTCCAGTGTCATAGAGATTGAATTCATCTGAAGGAATACCAGTCTCTGGTTTGAAGAAACTAAGGCTCCAGGGATGGAGATAGGATGAGTCAGTTGTTGGTCTGGAGTGGGATATCACAACTCCTGCCTGGCTGTCCGTAGAGCCTCACTGCGGGGAACAGGGCAGTCCTGTCCACTTGCTGTTCTTCACTGTGGGGCATTGACTCAGCAACATCCTGAGGCAGGTGCCAAAATTTCAACCTTATGAGTAATCCATGGGGTTCACATGAAGATGTGACAAGAACAGCTCGCATATTTCAAGCTAGACTTGTGCTTCATAAAGAGGTGAAAATCTCTCATTCTGGGAGTGTGATGAGGGCATTAGGTACCTTTCAGTCATAGTTTTATATTCCTCTCTTGTATTGTATTTGTCAATTATCTACATCAGAGGGATCATTCCTATGTGGAAGAAGTCTTTTCTTTGTGGAAATCCTTTCATGTTTCTGCTCTGGATCTTTCTTGTTTATGTTATATGTCTTCTGGGAGCTGGTGATTCAAACTATGTTTGAGGTCAGGGAGTGACGCTGTGTACACAAAGGCATTTTAGCACTTTCAGTCATGTTTTCTAGCCTCTTCCTAAGAGTGATGTAGTCTCTATTGGACACCAAGACCTTGAGGCTACAAAGGAATTTGGCACAAGATTCAGGGAACAACTCTCCAGATTTCCCTTTGGAGGTATTCTTTTCTCAGCACACCTCATTTCTGTCTCCCTGAGAAGGCAGTTTGCTTTCACTGAGGTCTGGGGAACTTTTTACAGTTTCCTTAGGGATTTACATACATAATATACAAAAAACCATGACTATAGCTAGGACAGAAGGTGACACAGAACAACACCCCTTAAGTATTTCTGGTGTGGAAAGAAGGATATTCTGTCAATCTCAAACCACAAAAGGGATTCAGGAAGAAGAATGCAATTTCTCTGCAGTAACTCAGCCAGAAAACCAAGGCTAATGAGATTTTTCCTACTAAATACGGGCTAGAATCCTTCACTGTCACAGACTGATGTGGTCTTCATTTAAGTCCTCAGTCCTTGGGGTACCATTGGACAGAGACAGGGTGTTCAATTCCTAGCACTTCATGAAAAAATAGAGAAGGTAAAGGAGTATTTTATCTTGTTCACTGCTTCTTATAGCACCTGATCATTGTCCGACCATATCCATTTCAGGTAAGCCAAATTAATTCAAGGAGACTGATTCTTCCAGTAAGATACTTGAACAGTTTTAGGCCTCACATAAGGAAGAATCTCCTGGGACTTTCCTTTCTGACAGATGTGGATGACCTAAGCTCAAACTTGGAATTTCGCAGGGAAAAAGGATGCTCCTAATTATCTCCTACTCCAGGACATTCTGGCTTCAAAGAGGTCCATTGCTCTATGCAGGATGGAGTAGCATTCTGGAGGTATGGAACAGCCTCCTTTTCCTACTTGGCGTTTGCAGGGATATATGCAATTCTCAGAAACTCTGTGTTCTGATTCAGGCAGATTAAGTAGTGGTATCTCTGAGGAGTTGTGATGAGGTATCATTATGGACAGAAGATCCTAATGAAGAATATTTTAAATGCAATCAATTTGTATGACTTAAGACAAAAAGCATCATTCACACATACACACATCCAACTGACAAGGCCTGCCAATACCCACACAACAGCTCATACAGATGGATGCTTTTGCAACGACTGAAAACATTCTAAGAAGTAAAGAATTTCAGTTCTTCTGTTAGTCTGAAAACACATGAGTTTTTAGAGGAACTATTAGTATTCCAAACATATGCAACTCCTTGCATTGCCTGGGGAAGCTCTTGGCTTTCCAGTAGAAAAGCTGTTAAACCAGTAATGGGGGACTGGGTGTATCAAGTGTTTATGAGTCTCCCATTTGTAGGCCAGACAGAAACATCTCATACTGACTGTTTTGCAGTATCATCAACCCATCTGCAGAACTGCCTGTTTGACCCCAAGTCCATCACATGATGGACTTGGCAAGAAGCAAGAAAGAAACGAGGATGGTGGGGGTAGTGAGAGGTGAAGAAAGGAAGATGGGTGCAAGAGGAAAAGATATAAGGTGAGTAATGCAAATAAGCCTTTTCAAATATCGCAGAACTGACATAATTACATTTCTTCACCAAATTCCTTCACTCTCAAACCGATAAACTAATTAGAGGAATGCATTTTACAATTCCCTCACCCTACTCCATTAAAATTCATTTTTTCAGCTGGTCTGGCCAAATTCTGAGGAGGAGTCCCACCACATGTTTGCAAGGGAAAGTGTTAGTGCATAGGATAGTCAACTATGTAACTGGAGGGACCCAGCTTTTACTGGTAAAGAAAATAAACAGCAAAATCATTTTAGTTTTAATTTTTTGAAATTTTCTTCTTTTTGGCTTTGGCCAGTGCTGAAACTTCCCACTCTCTGCAATGCTGTCAGCCTGAACTATACAGACTTCTGGCATGCAAACAAATTATAGCCTAGGCAAAGGCTGTCTTGTAGTTATCAGTCTCCCCATCTTGCTCTTTCTTTCTTTCTCTCTCTTTCTTTCTTTCTTTTTTTTCTTTCTTTCTTTCCTCTCTCTTTCTTTCTTTCTTCTTTTCTGCTACTCAAGCACCTGTGTTTGTAATAAATTAGAGGTCCAGTAGCCTTCAATTCATCCCAGAGAGAAAGAACTGGAAGGTTACAGTGTGATGACACCCCCATGGCTAACAGCTGGACTCATAAAACATGTTCTCATTAAAGCATTTCAGTTTTTATGATGGAAACCAATCTATCAGCCATGGAGCCTTAAATACAATTTCATTTCTACTAAAAAGGCACTGACCTTGACAGTATATGGTCAATATATTCTGAACACGCTTCATGATCTTTAAATGGCAGGGATGTTTACAACAGCTTGTGAAATCACTGACAGCTGTTAATACCACACAACCATCTCCTCGCTCTTTTCTGATTACTGAAACAATGATTCTGGGAAGGAGATCCAATGGGTTTTAATCAGTCTGGACAGAACTGGTCTGAAGTTATACAGCAGGAAGAGGACAGCTCAGAGTCCTCCTTCAGCTTTCATTTTCTTTCACACTTTATCTGTGTGACACAATTCTACTAAAAAGAGAGGTTAGGTGGGCAATCAAAATCCTCCTTTTATTGAACTGTAGCTCTAGTGCCAACACTAGTGCCTTTTAAAGTCCATTTCCAGGAAAGAGGGAATCACTGTTTCCCAGCCTGATCTGCCCCATCTTATTCTCTAGAGGACATTTTATCAACCTTAGCTTTTCCACAAAACTGTGGATTTTCTCTCTTTGAAAGTGAGACAGAGGATAAATGCATCCCAATTAAAATGAATGTTATGAATGGGGGTTATTTATAATCATTGGTGTTCATGAAGTTCATTCATAAGCCAACATTAAATTATTTGATAAACTTCATAATCAAAAAGATAACCCTCTTAAAGAGAGGAGACAGAAAAATGAATAGAGCTACTGAACAATGACAACTATGAAATGTAATGATCAGGTGCCTCAGTTTTTCAGAGATCTAACAAGAGACTGCCTTCCATGTTATAAAGAAGGGAAGTTTTAAAGATGGGTTTCAAGGACCATAACCTGGCAACTTTGTATATTCATACTGCACTCCTTAAAGGGATGTGGGAGCAAAATATGAAAGATGTCTGAAAATGTAGAAAAGCTTTATATATTAGTCGGTCCTCTTTCATTATTTATTTATTTATTTATTTTAAATTTTATTAATTTGAGGCTATGATTGCTGCCAGGCTCACTGCTGGCCCTCACATGTGCCCAATGCATCCTAGCAGTCTTGGCTTGGCTATGCATTCCAGCTGAGATGGGGTATGGCAAGAAAGGAATGGTATGAACAAGGCAACCAAGAGAAATACGGATTCATATCGGCCTTCCAGATCTTCAAAGTACTGCATGAACTGGGGCTGATACTGGTTATTGGTTTGGAAGCAAGTCTTACTCATTGCTAGCAGGGTTTCTGTCTGGAACCAAGGAAAGTTGGTGAAATGTGAGTGTTTGGAACTGATTGTCAGTGGAAGAGGAAGAACAGGTGATATGAAGAGCAACTTTGACATCTTGGGATGACTGGTTAAAAGATCAGGAGCACAACTAGTGTTATTCTTTATCCTTCCAGTTTCAAGGAATGATCAGGGAAGAAACAGGAAGGGCCAACAGTTCAATACCTGGCTCTGAGCCTGGTGTCATCAGCAGAATGTTGGGTTTTTTGATCAGGGGTCAGTTTACATGCCTGTTGGCAACAGCAAGGGTACAGTTGTCTCACAGGATCTTTGCATAGGAGTCAGCAGGGATCTAAAGGTCTTTTCTAACCTAAACAATTCTGTGATTCTATGATCTAATCCAAAGGGTAAGCAAGACTTGCCCAGATCTGCCTTTTCTTCGAAACTGCTACTTTTATTTATTGCAACAGCAGAAGAGCTGTTTTGGTCATGGGGAACGAACTTTGTTTCCTTTCACTGAGGTTCCAAGCTGAAGTCTCATTTCCAGTGGGTGGAGTGGTGAAACACTTACTGCATCTACTATGTTTAAGCAGAGAACCTCCATTTCCAGGGCTGTCAACTGAGCCTTCTTCACACTATGGAGAGCACTTCATAAATGCAAAAAAAAAAAAAGTGAAATGTGATCTTGCTGGAATGGGGATGCATCCAAAAGAGCTGTACTTTGGGCTGTACAGCCTTCGCAAGGGGTCAGAACAAATATCCAGACTTCAATGAGAGACCAAACAGAGTTGCTCAGTCCCTATGGAGATGAGATGTAGAACTGGAGAATGTAAATAGATGTAGAGACATTTTGATGCATTTTTGAAAAGACAAATGACTTTCTTGCTGCTATATTTTAGAGTTCACTCCATCTCCTTATCAAAAATATGATGCAAAAAACAACAGTCACTTCATTTACATTTCTCAATCTGTCTGGAGAGCAAAGGCACAGTCATTTAGTAGATGAGGTAACAACAGTGCCTAACAACTGCTGGGAAAGACTTGAAGAGATTAAGACACTGAAGAAAAAGGAAAGAACTATCAAGAAAGTAAGAGTCTGAAGGAAAGCACTATGATAGACTGAGATCTTGAAATATTTATACATTCTTGCAGGTGGGTTGATTAGTACATAAGAGATTCCAGCACAGTCTCATCCAGCTGGAAAAGAGAATGCAAATCACGAGTATCCAAGTAACCCCATATGGATATAAATATTCCATTGAAACAAGAAACTATAGCATACAAAATAGGTGGAACTTCAGCTTCATAATCTCATCACCTTTTTTGTGCAGGGGAGATTCACTCCATGAAAAAGGTAAGTCTAACACAGGAAAAGTCTGGAATATTCTCAGCATCTGTGGAGCTGACTTCTGAGGGTGCACAGGGGATGTGCCAACAGCGTCTCTGTAACTAAGGGTGCAATGGTAAGACCCGTTGTTCAAGGATATCTCAACCAATTTCAACTAACCAATGTGGTCTGTTCAGGCCAATATTATGAACAGCAATAAACAAGAGGACACTGTGTCTCATCAGTCTCATGGATATAACTTTCTGCTTACAGCTGTATTTGGCAGAGGCCTGTAGGTGGTTATGGATTTTGAGTCAGTGGCTGGGCTTGGATGGGAGCCTTCTGGCTTACAGTCCTGCACTCTAAACATCTAATCTCTCAGCCCAAAGGAAATTGCGGTGTCCCTTAAGGCCCTTGGTAAGACACCACAGCTTTGTTTGTTGAGTGCTTAGCTTTTGATGGGGATATTTGAAGGTTTCACAGATGGCAGTGACTCTGCCCTTTTTCTACCTGGAGGCTGCCAATGGATGGCAGCAAAGAGGCAGGTGGTTAGAGGGACATTGGGATACAAATAGAGGGGATATGTGCAGTAGAGGAAGTGCTGGAATTGCTTTTTCTGTGAAAGAAAGGCATACCATTCTGGCAAAGAAACTATCTGGAATACAATATTTTCTGCAGTTTGGTGCTGCTAAAAAATGCTGCATTGGCATCGCTGCAACATGATACTCCAAAGCAAGAATATGGTTTGTTATTACATCTGTGGCCAGGAGGACTTCATGGTGGTGGAGGAGACGTTCTCAGCTATGGCTGAGTGTTTAGTTTCCAATGTCCCTTCTGTCCTAGCGTAGCAGTCAGCAATAATTACTTCAGTGGTTTCTACCCTGCAATTCATAACCTCTAGGGACTGTCCTCAGCTCCACAAATTCGTTCCATGCAAGCCCTTTGTAGCAGGATGATGACTTCTAGTCTCTGCTGAACTTGAGGCAGATTCACGTGGGAAAGCTAGAGAAGAAATGCCAGTTCACTGGGGTGGCCAGCGCAAGACCAGCTCTTGCTAATGAGCCTTGCACATTTGGAAACAATCCTGAAGAGACAGAGTAACAAACCTAATGGTCAACCTGAGACATGCAATTTAATGAACACTCAGCCCCCAGATCTAGAGAGGAGAGGAAAACTGATCACTGATAACAACTGGTATGCGCATGGGTGTTAAGAATATGACACAGGAAGATGGGCCTGTGTCCTTTAAATCTGTTGCAAATTCCTATTATCTAAGTGTGCTTTTCTTTAGAACAAGAGAAGAGGCACTTTCTTTTTGTTTTCTTGTTTAACAGAGTTCCTGTGCCTGACATAATCTTTACACTTGCCTCCCCAGTTAAGCATCTTTTTTCTTTTCCTTCCCTGGTGTTTGCATGAACTTGGTGAACCCTCATCACGTGTGGCAGTGTTTATATTTGTACAGGCTGTTCTGCGTGTCTCTGTTTGTGTTGCCACCACATCTATATGGCTTGGCAGCAGCCCCACGACTGTGTTTCAGCTGAATATAAATCAGCTTCCCACCATGCCCCGGTGTTTCCATCTGTCTTCCCTGATTGCTCTGAAATGTTACAGGGCGTCAAGGTTAGCCCATGGGCTGAACCCCTCAAATAGAGGTGGCACAAAATAAAACCTGAGCTTCTCCTCTACAAACTCAACTCATCAAGATATGAACGTGTGGGGGGTTTATGTTTTTGAAGGAAGAGGAGGCGCCTTAAAACAGGGACTAGCCCCTGCTAATGTAGCATAGTTTTCCAGTCTGCTATTTAAAAAAAAAATTGGTGCAGAAGCTCTGAGGTCACCTCTGGCCTGTACAGCTAATAATCCCTTAGACCTTTATTACATGAGGATTGCCCCTTCCTCACACAGAGGGAGATTAGGTTGTTGGTACTTTCTTCTTTCTAGAGCTAGGCTATCCATGCAAAGACCTCCTAGAACTTACATGGAAAAGGGAAGGGCCTGATTTCAGTTTTATGCTAAGAAGGAAGGATCTAATGTGTAATTTTAATAGATTCTGGAGAATCATGGGTAATGCCTGTTTTCCTACACAGATAAATCCTTAGTAATAGAATTTATCCTATTACTACATCTGTCTAGCAGTGCTCTGTTACTAAACCTTTGCTGGAGAGTGGGGGTGGTGGTGATTTAATTTGTGATGGGTGTAACTGAATTAGAAATTCAGAAAAGATAGAAATCCCTGTGACATGAATGTCCCCTCCTGCTGCAGTCCTAGCTGGAAGAGAGAATCCTGGATTTTTTTCAGTATTGCTGATGTCCCCCGTGCATGTCTGAGTACGTATCATTAAAAATCAGACTTCCAAGAAACCTTGGACAGTATCTATCCACAGAAATTTCATAGAACCAGAGCGGTGTTGATGTTCACCAGAATATTTCTGTGTAAGTTCCTAGGATGCCACAGAAAGCATTTACTGACCACGGAAAACATATATGAGACAAGTGTATGAGAGCATTTATATTTTTTTTTTTAATGGAAAAAGTATTAAGGAATGAACTGAGAATATACTGACATATCTAGATTTATTATTTTATTTTTTGAATGCTGGATCATAAATTTTAATTCAGTGTTGTCCAGTCTGTAAAACAGTGTAAGAACAGGGCATGACTAGCAGCACAGGGCTTCATTCAGCATTTAGAGAGTGGAAGAGAAGCAATCAGGTGTCAAAAGACAACACAGGTTAGATCACAACGAGGAGACATCCTTCCCACCCACTCGGGACTTCTCTGCTCCTTAGAATGAGATGCAGCTGTTCAGGCCTTAGGACATTAAAAAAAAAGGGCAAGAAAAGATTGATCTGGACACAAATCCCTGTCAGGGACTGGTGAGGATAGAAATCTGGAGAGTAAGAGTGCTGTGTTATAGCCAAATTGGGGGTTGGGGGAAACGTCCCCTACAGAAGGGATCCAGAGATTGCTACTGAGGTGCTGACATTGAAGATTTTGCCAGGGGTGGAAATGAAAACAGTTTGTGCCCCTCAAACTAACTCCCTGAGCCTCACTCATGCCTGAGAGTATAAGTCTGTGTGGTGGGTTTTGGATGGACATGCATTTACAGCTTTGACTTTTTCGTGTTCATGCACTTTATAAAGCCATGATCCTATTTTATTGGGCTTTAATAAAAACGACTCTTAGGTCTAGCAAAATTCCAGCTTAACAGAAGTAGCTGAGATAGAGAGACATGCAAGAAAGGAGACAAGAGAAGGAGCTTGAGAAGAGGGTAAAGCAGAAATAAGCCCCCATAGAGAACTTCTTGGGTAAAGTGGAAGACGAGGCAGAGCTGTGTCAAAGCAAGTGTTGATTTATACACTTGAAATTTATCCGTAAACTAAAGCAAATGTACAGCTTGATTAACATCCCACACACCCCCTCCCCCAAATCCTACTCAGCTAGCCCCTGAATGAACCTGGAGCAGGATGTAATACCAATCCACTATGCCAGCCATCCCACCAGAGGCATCCCATTGCATTGCTGAGGATGAGAAATGAAGGGGAGATGCAGTGCAATTAAAGGGGACAGGGAAAGAAATGCATTTCCCTTTCTGTCCAACCTAGGGAATTCAGTACTACAGATAATTACTGAAAGACCTTCCAAAACAGGAGAGGTTATAACAGGAGAGGCTATTTCTCTGCATTCAGATATAACCAATGGTATAGGTAGCGTCCCTAGTGGGATATGCTGTCACAGGGGAGGGAGTATATATTAATATCCATAATGCTTAGAGGGGAGTTTCTCCTCTCCTGCAGAGTTTGGAAGCAGATATTAGATTCCTTTTCTCTCATTTTGAGGTCCTGTAGTCCAAGTTTCAAGGAACTGGGCAGTCCTCTGAAAGAATCCTTCTAGTCTGCAGTGAGTTTGAAAGTACCACTCACCTCACATCGAGACTGCTGGTGGGGCTTGGGTGCATCCACATCACCAGGAGGTGACCTGGTGCTTGGGGAGAGCAAAAACAGAGCAGCCAGGCCACTGAAGCCAAACACTGCAAAATGAAATTTGTTCTTGTACAGTCCATAGAGCTTTCACATAATTGCATACCCCCACCCTGAACCCAAGACCCTGGAACAAATGTGACTCCTTTGGAAAAGACAAACAAACAAACAAAAAACCAAACAAGCCTAAAACCTACAAATTGCCATGTGTCAAAACCCAGAAAAGATCTGGTATGTAATGTTTGTCTCATGTCCTTCCTATAGCAAGAAATGTTAGACAAAGTGTTCTGGTCCTCCAAAGAAGTGGGCTGTGCTCTGTGCAGCATGGAAATGCAGCCCCTCCAGCGCCCTCATGATCCCCAAGCCTTCAGTGCTGGGATCAGCACAAGGAAGGATGCCAGAGAAAAAGTATGAGATTACCTCTCAGCAAAGTCCTTTGGCCTGAATCACTGACATCTTTGATTTAAACAGTAATTTAAAACACGCATGATGAGAAGTCACGGAAGGGATCCAGGAAGGCCTGGGGTCCAGCCAACCTGGTGTGTCTGCCAATTTGCTATTCAGAAGGTAGGTTTGCTAGGAAGGGGCAGGATCATGGCTGAAACCTGTCATTGCCCCAGCTAAGCCACAAGACCCTTATTCAGAAATGACCAGAGGTTGCCTGGCTGTGCCAGCACTGCCTTGCTGGATGACTACAGCTCTGCTCTTCTGCTCAGCTGCTCTAAAGCAGTGGATACAAGGATCTGGGGAAAATCCTGCCATACTCCCTCCAGCTGATCAGAAAGCCCTACTGACGTGTGGCCTGTGAATTCCTCTCTGGGCCACTAAGTCAATGGTTCAGTGATGAAGCTTAAGGGTGAGGAAGGCATGCAGAGGCAGGAGGAAACTGCTGAAGAAACAGAAAAAATCTGAATGAAGGGAAGAGCAAAAGGAGCACATGTAAAAGAACATGTATCCCAGGCAGCTTCTTTCCACTCTCCTGTCTCTCCCAGACCAGTGGCTTTCCTGAGTGACACTGCTCGTATCTGCCTCTTGACATGTGAAGACAAAAGAGAGCAGAGTAAATCCAGTTTTAACTGACATGCCCTAATTGCTTGATCTCAGAGGAAGAAGTATATGGCTCTAGATAAAGGCTTCCCAGGTGTAACGCTACTGCAAAATTGACACAGGTCTATTGCCATTGGGTCTCAGATTTAGAAATATCAGTGGTTTCATTTTGGTGAAGGGAGAGGTGAGTTCTGATCCAGCTCTGAGTCCAGGCTCTGTGGCTCTGGTCCACCATGAGTCTCTGGTGATTAATTGCCTGTTGGGGTTAGATGACAGTAGGTTATTCTCACAAAAATTATCTTCTTCCTTGTCAGACAATTTCAGATTCTGTCCTGATACTGATTGTGCCACTTTTCCTCTCCTGGGTCAGGTTCAGGTTGAAAACTCATTTCTTGAAAAGGGCAGATAGAAAGAAGAGGTCTCTGACTTTGAATGAAATTCTGTATGATCATGACTCAATGATCACAAATCCTTCAGGGCCTGAAACCTAACAGGAGAATAAACGAGGAAGCTCTGTCTCTTTTAGATCAAAGTGAGGAAAAAAAGTTAGATGTGAAGGAGACAAAAGGTGCTGCAGGGTATGTGAAAATCAGAGCTCCCATACAGATTGCTGAAGACTGCCAAAATAGGATTCTCCACAGCCATCCCATATCTACGCAATACAGCGATGGGAGCGGTTTTAGATAAGATCAGGCCTAGAGAGAGCATGCCCGGCTCTGTTTCTTGCAGCAGAGCAATATGGAAAGCCAGTGCTGGGAAACCATTCTTCTGTGCCAGTAGAGAGGCATGGAATTGTGTGCAACCATTCAGGAACCTCTGCTCCCACGCATCCTCCTGCTCACTGAAACCCTGCCAGAACAGCAAAGGAGGAATTGATTTACGTGCAGTAAGCCAAATAAATAGATAAATAAATAAATAAATACAATAAATTATGCCTTTCCTATCTTGCTCATCCAAAGAAAGAGAGTGGCACAGGAATCAAATTCAGGAGGAAGTCAACTGCAGGTGTGCAAAGCTGGGCACTGGGTGCTGACAGCTCTGGTAAAGCTGATATTTATTCCCTAGGAGAGAATTTCAGACTGCTCTTTGTGAGACCTGTCACTCAGTGTCTCCTGTTCTTGCTAGTGAAATCTCTCTACTGTGAGCTCATCAGGGTCAGACAGCAGCGGAGGTGTCCAGCTTGAGTTTCCCCAGGGTTTTAGTTCTCATTTTGGTGACTTTGTTCCTAAAAGGGTTCAGATTCACTGCAGAAAAGTATCCCCTTGGCTGAATGTAACCCACAGGTAGTCATTTTGCTTCCCCATTTGCCTGTGTCAGTGGTGAGCCAGTTCCCAAGTGTTTTGTCAAATGTCCACCCAGCTGAGCAGGCTCTTCTTCTGTGGTTAGTGGCAAATTGCTTAAGGAAAGAACATAAGAAAGTTACAGTGCTAACTATTCTCTAGATGGGACCTCATAATTACTACTGAGTTCCTCAGAGCACTTGCTGAGAAGGCTGCCCTGTAGACCATGGTGTCTAATAGGCACCAGCCTCAGTGAATCCTCCTCTTCCCTGCTTCTGACATCCTCAGCATTTGGTGTCAAAAGAACTTCTCATGGGAAGGGCACATAATGTGAAAATATATCACTATGCTTTCAAGGAGCTCCTTTGAGCTTCCTCAGACTGACCTATTTGGGATCTGGTCTTGCACAATCAGGCACCATTTCTTTCTCCTTTGTCATGTCCTCAGCTGCCCACACACCTGCAAAAATGCAGAGAACAGGTCTGTAATCCATGGTTTGTTGTCTCTCAATAAAATAAACAGAGATCCAGTGACTGCATTAGCCCATCTACTTCTTGGAATTCAGGAAGGAGTTCAGTGTCCAGAATTGCCTAGGGACCCAAACACATGACAGCAAAGAGGGTCTTTCTTTTCCTGCTCTTGCCAGCTATTCATCTCTCACTCTGTTCAAATACAAGTGCACTTTTCCTCTGTGCACCATCAGTAGCAGAACTAGGCCATCCAAGTGAACAGTTCTTTTTCACTTTGTCATATAAATTGTTCAAGTGATGTTACAACAGAGTTAATTCCCATAGAAGATAATACAAGGGCTGGGGATGGAGAAGATTTAGGGTCGAGAGATTTCCATGTACCACCTAGTTCAGTTTAACACAATGATTGATAGCAAACTGCAGCTGGAATAAAACCGAGGGTAGTTCTGGTTACTTTAACACCTCTTGTGGGGTCCACACAGGCTTCCTTAGCCTTCAGAGAAGGAAGAAAAAATATTCTCTACTGTCTGTTCTTATGCCAGCATTTTCCTGCCTTCTCCCAGAGCAGTAGACTTTTTACTCTTTAATCCCAGTGTAGATTAGGAGCTAAAGCCCAGGATTCCCTTACCCGGGAATGTTCTAGAACTGCTGCAGATCAAAAGAATAATTAAAAAAGTGAAAAATAAAAGGACACTAAAACTGGAGATTAAAACTATGGATTTGACAGCAATACACAGCTTCATCTGCCTGTACCTCTCTTTGTCTCACACAACTACCTTGGCCCCTCTCTCTTTGCTAATATCTCTTCCCTTTATCCTCCAGAGGCTGACTGCTCTTTCCTCAAATTGCCTAAACAGCTGACACGGAGATGTTAAATGAACAAGTGTTTCCCACCTGTGTGCAGCTGAAAATGGTGCACTCCAGTTTCAGACCCAAAGAAGGGCTGAAAGTGGATTTGTTTTTCTAACTCTCCTAGTTAGTCTAAGGAGAGATAGTCCCTCTCTTTAAAAAAACCACTTCTAATAAAAATAATTCATTCCGCTTCTGAGTGAAACCTCAAAATGTCCAAATTTGCTGGAAGTGGGTTTCTGACCTTTCGACGTGAAAGATGAGCTGGCACATTTCCCTGGGAAACCTTGCTTTCAGGCAAACGGTTTGACAAAGTCAACCTGTTCCCGCAGAACCTCTCCAATCTGGCCTGTGGTGTTTCCAGCCAAATCCCCCCTCCTGCCCCACTCCAGCCCTCTCTGTTACAGCCAGAGAAAAAAGCATTAGTGAAACAGAAGGATCCCTTCTTGCTTTCAGAGTGGAAATGAAACCAACATTAGTCTATTTACGGAGGATCTTCATGTGAAGGCTCAGGCCAAGAACAAATGCCAAAAAGGCCTGAGGTTAGCCTTTCCAAGCAGCAAAAGAAGCTATAAACGTGGCCCTAAAAGNGGGGGGCGGGGAGAGAGAGAGAGAGAAAGAAAAGAAGGCAGATTAAAAAAAAAAAAGGCAGGTGCTATTTCAGCAGAGTTCCCGACTCAGCAGTTTTCTTTCAAAGCTTTCCAGTCCCACTGTTTGCTGAGTTGCTCCAAGCTCAGCTACAAGGCAGGCCAGAAAGTACATGTACGGGCCATTATTGCTGGGCTGGCTCAGCATGGCTTCCAACCATGTGCGGATGCTGTTGCATTGTCTGAGCCTCCTGGCAAGTTCCCAAGGGGGCTTCTTGTTTGCACTGCCACATCTGTTTGAAATTCTGGCACATCTCAGCCTGAGAAATATGGTTTGTGGTGTCATAGCAACCACTTTTTCTTGATCTGACAGGCAAGGCAAAGTTATGGAGGTCTGGAAGTGCTTCTTGCAGACCTGGTTGCAATGGATAGAAAGCTCCTGAGGCTACTGATTACACATATAACCCGTCTTTTTTCTTTTTTTCTTTCCTAGCTTGCTATCTCCTACCCTGCTGTGCCTTAAATCACTGTACTTGTGGCAGTGGGTTAGTTCAGGAGTTTGAATGAGACCATCAAACCTATTCTTAAAACTTCAAGTACATCCAGCTTGGACCTCTGTCACTGAGCTGCAAAAGGCAAAGTCATCATAGGTCCCCAGACCAAAACATCTTTTATTCTAGGGGATATGGCACAGAAATTTGCTTTTCTGTTCTTGTGATAAGAACATTAAGCTGCCTATGGGAGACTTGCTGAGCATGTCTCTGCTTTTTTCTCAGGAGAAGTGTGAGGTGAAAGGGGCTGTGTTGCTTCTCCAACCGTTTTTTTGACTACTATGGACAGAGAAACCAAATTTTTTCTCAAGTATCTGCAGTGCAATCTGCAGTGAAGGAAAGATCCCAAAGCTCTGATGAGAAGATAGATGGGGAATTTAGTTAATAACTACCATTGTTAATGAGTCAAAGAATCCTCTACCTTTGGGCTGGGCAGTGTTGCTAATTAGCGTGCAGTCATCAGTATAGAATGCTTTTGCTGTGTCTCCTAGTGGAAGCCATGCGAGTCTGTCCTTCCTCAGTTGCTCTATGCCCTGTGCCATGTAAATATGTCCAGGGAGCAGTAACCAGGGTCTCTTGCCAGTGCTCCCTCCTGTGACACTGCTATCCTGCTGTGTCAGCAGGAATGTAAACTTTTGGCAAAGGGAACAAAACCACCTGAATCTTTTCTCCCTGGAAAGGAGCCTGGCAGGAACCACAGGAATGTTCCTCGAAGCAAACGGTACCGGAGAGAAAGTGAAAAGGATGAAATCCTTGACACCAGTGTCTGGCTCTGGGCTTGAGTTGCTGCAGTAAAGGCACTATAGGGAGGGATGAAAGGAGAGCTGAGCCCCAGCAAGAGCCATCTCTGAATGCTGGCACTGTTGGGATGGTGGGCGATCTCCCTCCAGAGAAGCATGTAGCCTTCCTGAAGGGACCCACTGCCAGGTGTGACTTTCCTCCTCTTTCCTGCTAGTGTACAAATGGTGGCTTAGCAGTATGGATTTAAACAGTAGTAGGCTGATCTGAAAGCAGAACATTTGCTGTATAACTTAAAAGTAGGTCAGAGACAGGTTATCCCCAAGAAATGGACTTGACTTGGCAAAGAGGAGTGAGTATTTGCAGGGCTGTTAAAAACTTGTGCTTCCCCGAAGAAAAGCATTAACAAGCAGGGGAAGAATGGCAGTGGATCCAATTAAAAACACATGCCAAGGCAAAAATGATAGAAAAAAAGAAAACAGAGTTTTTCAAAATGTCTTAAAAATATACAGCAGGGGAATCCAGACATGTTTGCCATAAACGAGGAGGCAATCATGGTTCAACACAGGTGTCCAGGCCCGGAGGGAAGGCAGGAGAGAGGGCAGCCAGGCAGCAAAGAGAATAATTACAGACTCCATTGAGGGTATCGGCACTTATTTTGGGGTATGAGTCCAACTTTGCTATGAGGACTCCATTTGGAGGCATGCCATGGAAGAAACTCTGAGGAAATATTGACTATCATTACCCACAAGGGTGGGAGGATCTGGAGTCTCTTCCCAGCTTTGACACCAACCTGTGAAGTAGAGCATACCCTGGTAAGCCTATGCCTCAGTTTCCCCACCAAGATTTTCCCCTGACAATAATGTTCCTGGTAACTTTGTCACATGTTCTGAGAGCTTTGTAGGGAAAGCAAATATAAAAGTAGGAAAGATATAATTTTGAATACATTAAAATAGCTAACTAGTGTTCTGATCTTCTTTTATGAAATTGTTTGCTTGAGAGTCAGCACCCTTTGATATGATCATCCCAAAGACTTCACAAAGTTGCCAGTCAGTCAGTCATGGTACAAATTAATTAATCCATTAAGGAGTGATGGCTGCATGCATTTGTTTAAGAAATTCAAAAGCTCCCCAAACCAAGTCCAAGTCAAATCATTCTCCAGTGACTTGACACAACACAGACCCAACAAATTATGGAGTGAGTTATTTGTTTTCTCTCCTTTTTCCTCTGTTTTATGTCATGCTTTCCTATCAAAATGTTGTTTCAAACTCAAATGATTGCTGTTTGGGAGCAAGGACTCCTGATGTCCTGGTGTCTCTTGTGAAGCATCATCATAACATACCCCTTGAGCTTGGCCAGGGCTTCTGTAAGTTCTTCTTCCTCCTCCTACGATGGGTTTCAAAGAAACGGTGAGTGAACCCTACGTTACTTAGCTAGGATTTGTATCTGGGAAAGTCCAATCCAATGGGAAGTCTGTGGCTTAGAGGGATGGCTTCACCTCTGCATTTGGGATGGCTTACATGGGTTCTGCAATTGTCTTCTAAGTGAAGAAAGTGAAGACAGCATGGTAGTATTTCAAATATAATTGTCCTCACAGTAGCTGTGAAATGAGAGTTAAAAATGGGTAAGTCTTGACTGAGCTCTCGCAGACACCATGATGTAGAGAAAATCCTACTCTTCCTTGCTTTTGTGCATAAAGACATGAATGCAGGGAAAGTGGAGGAAGAAGGGGATTTTGAATGGGAAAAAAAAATTTCCCATTCCTTTGTTTCAGTGGATGCAATAAAGAACTTGCTGAACTTTATGATAGCTGTCTGTGATGTGGAGAATGCCATCTGAATTAGCATGTCCAGCCACATTTCAGGAGGAGAAACGGACACTTTCAGATATATCTCATCTGTATGAATGTAGACAGTTACTTTTGGATGAAGTGATTCAAGTCACCATTGACTCCACTGATTACATCTGCAATGTAATGTACAATCTCCACAATGGGCTGTAGAGAATACTTAACATGATTAATTGAGATGGGGCTGTCAGCACCATGTCAGATGTGTCACATCCAAATTCTGTCAGTCCTTGGGCTGCAAGCCAGTGCCATCCCACCAGCAACTGTGATGAACTTTGGGCCAGAACAGCAATGGAGCTGCAGGATGCTCTGCACTGTGACCAGGGCAGAGCTGCAGCAAGGGTAGAGAAAGACGGGTATGCCCAAAAAAGGAGGTAAATATGACCCAGGCCTTTGCCTGCCAGTGCTGTTGTCAGAGAAGAGTTGCAATTCTGAATCAGAAGGAATTTCTGGGGGTTGCAAGTAGCTCAGGGTAGGGCAGTGCTCTGGAGTGAAGAGTGAATGAAAGGGGAATCAAGCTGCTTATGCTTTAGGGATTAAGTGCCTCGCAAATGAGCTGGTTAAAATAATTTTTTCTTCTGAATTTACCTGACATTAGCCACTCTCAAGATACTTGCAGGGTACTTGGCTAGAAGAAGTACAGGTGTGTTTCAGTGCAGCTGTGCCTCTCCTGCTCAGTTAGGGGCTTGGAAGAGTTATTGCCTCTTCCAAGAAGAAAGCTGTTTTTCTCTGGGATAGGAGAGATTGAGGAGGGGTTTGACCTAGAGGGCTTGTATGGTCTAAGCTGAGCTGGGAGCCAGCAGTATTGTGGATTTTCCAAGATCCTGAGTCAGTTTTTGACCTTTGGCAAATCATTGACCTGAGTCAGAGCAGCTGGAAAGTTGAATAAAACTTAGTCTGGCACAAAAAGTAAAGATGCTACATTAAGCTGAGCTGTCAGCCTTCTGTATTTGGGTAAATTTTGTTTCAAAGACACACACAACCTGAACTGCCATGCCTTCCTCAGGGATTTGTATGACTTTGGATCATCCCCTCTGTTGCTGCTCTGGAGTAACATAAAGAAGGAATGGCGGATGAAATGAACTGTGGTTAGCTCTGTTACCAAGACATGTGCAATGCAAGAAATCAGAAATCCTGATGGATTTGTTTTTTAACTATTCAGTTAGGATTTCTCATGGGGAGGTACAAGAAATTCTGAAGAGAAGTTGAAAAAAATAATCTTCTTTCTTTTAATTAATTTTTAGAAAGGAGTGTTCTGTTGAGGAGGGATGGGGCTGGAGAAGCAGTAGTGGGAATAAAGCAAGTGCAGGGATTCCACGCATGGTATTATTGCTGATTTCTTATATAGATTGGGGCAGGATGCCCAGTGTCTTCTCCTTCCCATACTGCAGCTGTAAAAAAAGGCAACCACATTTTCTTGGAAAAGTTTTGAGACTGTCCATTCACATCTACATTGCAATCTAATCCAAATAATCCATGAAGTCAAATCATATGGATGCTCTGAGGTTATTGCAAAGGGAATCAAAAGCTCTAGAGATCTCTGAATGAAAGATAAGAATGTTCTCTCTTCTAATTTTTCTTCTCTCAAGCACTACACAAACAAGAATGAAAACCTGGCCTTCCAACAACTATATTCCCTCCAGTTTTCCAGCTTTAAGTGAAGGTTTATATCAGCTGTTTTTTAATTCACTCTCTTGCTTTGGATTAAACAGGAATGCCAGGAACAGAAAGACATCTGTGTACATCACTAAGTGATGTAGTATTGAACACGTCTGAGTTCTCCTTTCTGCTGCTCCTCACATCAAGTCCAGTGGTGTTAAACATGAGAAGTTATGTCTGTCTGAAAGCCAAGATAACTCTCAATTTGTGTTAATTGTCCACAAGGCTGTAGAATGGGACTCACATTTATTCAATGGCACAGTACTGAACAGTAAAGGCATAATGTTTCCAATTAAGCGGTCTGATAGTAAAAGAAGATTTATGGAAGAGATGGGAGATTAACAGAAAAATGCTGGTCCAAGAATTTTGAGGGCACTGACTCAGAGAGACAGATAACTTCAGGCTTCCTTGGGTTCACTAGGTTCCCTTACCACATGCCATTCGTCAGGAAGCCCTGAAAGCAAGTGTTTGACCCATAAATGTGTGACTGCTTTCCTTTCTTCACTGACCCTTTAAATAGTTAACAGCACTCTATATCTTCCCTGCAGCAGAAGCAATTCCCAGACATTGAAGCATTTCCATTGCAAAACACAGCTTGGGATTCTGGACTCAGTTATTTGTTTGGAAGATGTAGACAAAATGAAAGTGTAGCAAACTCATACCAGATTGGATCCACTTCAGAAGCTGCCAAACAGCTGCCAGTGCTGTCAGGTCAGAAGAGCTTGCCAGGCTGTTCCCTGGGGCAGGGGGTAGGTTTTAATGGGGGAACCTGGGATCTGGAGATGAACTATACAGCTAGCCTGGAACAGAATATGCTGTCTACTGCATTTTCCCACCCGCAAGTATATAAACATGCCCCCTACCCCTTTTCCAGGCTGAAAGGCAGCTGATCTAGAGCATATCCACAGAAAAAATGCCACTGGGCAGTTGGCAGTTGCTGCAGTGTCACTTCAGACAAAAGAATATACACAAGTTAGGGAATTATGGAAGAACAAGCAAAAAAAGAATGGAAAGAAAAATTTGTGGGATGCCACATAGTTCAGTGTCCTGCTAAAGGCTCTGCTCCTAACCTCTGGGTTGCCCCTTTCAGCCCTGCTTTGCTTAGAGACAGTGGAGAGTGAGTGAAAGCTGCTGCTTTGTAGTCTGCTAAGAAGGAAGGTCTTACTAGTCTAAGTGGACAGGCATACAGTCTCACTGAGAGAGTGAAGTAGATGTTAACTGTAAAAGTAAACTTTTTGAAAGCATGTGAGATGTCCAGTCAATTGGGAGTCTTTAGCTACAGCATGGAACTTTTCTTTTGCTTCTGTTTTTTTTTTTTTTTTTAAAGGCACTTTTCACCAGGCTGAAATGAGTTTAAAAGAAAGAAAAAACCAAACAAGTTGAATGGGATCCTGAGATTCAAAAACCTTTGGAAAGAAAGATTAAAAAAAAAGAGAAGTTCTGTACTTGCTGGATTTAGATCTGAAAGGATTTTTGTTTCATTTTAATACATACAAAAGACGGGGAAATATCTTCCTCTCTTTAGGGACTTATGAAAGCTCACCTTGTAAATCTGTCCATTTGGAAAGGTTCAAACTCTTCCATATGTCATTAGTAACATATGTCAGCTTCCCCTGATCTCACATTTGTGTGAAAGGGAGCTCTCCCTCTATTATCAGAGATTAAGCAGAGACAACAGAACAGAAATCCAACAAAAGTGAGGTTAAGTTGGTAAATTACAATGCAAAGGGCTTTGGAAAGAACTTCCTCTGGGGCTGCTTGAAATTTTCCATCAGAATATTTTTCAGTGGAAAATTGCCTTCAATAAAAGCAAAGTTGTTTTGTGTTAAGTTATGACCCATCTCTTAACAAGGCTTCAGAGTGTGGCATAAGGCCTGGAGATTCAGCTGGGAAATCTTTGGACAGTGTATCCTAGAGGCTGTCACCACAGAGCTTTGTGACCCATCCTGCTCCATGCCATGTGAAGTGCATTTCTCACAAAGCACCATGGTGATAGGACTTCCATGGTGCATGGCATTGTCTCAGCAAGAGAGGGGACCATGCTGCACCATGAGAGATGTGGGCAAGCCAGGAATGTCAGCTCACAAGGAATGACAGGGACACAAAGCATACCAGCTACAACTCCCACAGGGGAGTATTTCTGAACTGAAATGGGAGGCTCTTGGCCAAAGATTCTCATTGTTTGGTGAAATCTCAACATTTTCCATGGGAAAAGAAAACAAAGACACAATAATATTAATAATAATAAAATAGAACAATTTTCAGCCGAGCTTTATCCAGTCAGGGTTTGAGAAATTACAAGGACTGAGTTTCTATTAAGAGAATTCTTCCAGAGACCCTCAAAAATTGAGAGTGGGAACCATGTATTCCTTGGGACTAATCAGACTATTAAACTAGGACCACAGGAGGGATCAGGGAAGCCCATCCATGTGTGGTTCAGGCTGGGACTGATTAGTAATTATCAAGCAATGTTAAACCACATAAGGCAAGGAGAAGCCAAAAACTTGCAGTTGGCAAGTTGATATATTTGTATTTAAGGCAGAGTGTATGGTGCTTCTGGCAAAAGCCAGCATGAAGAATGATAGTGAGTGTCTTGATATTAGAATAACTCATAATGATTTTGATACTCTTAAATCCTGCTGTCTCTGAGTTTCTCATCTCTCTTGCTTTCTCATCTCTCTTGCCAGAAACACTCTGTTACATTACCTATTTCAAGGGCTGAGCAGGTCTTGACCATGAACAGTTAACACTGCAAGTCCTCAACAAGACAAGAGTGACCAAGAGAGAAAGGAAGGGAGAGGAATTTGTGTCTGTAAATTGCAATGACATACAATACCCACCTTGCACTTATACTCAGTTTCAAGTTTCTGTTGAACAGCATCTGATACCTTCATTTTCCATAAGTGAATTAGCCAAACAACAGACAGACAACAGAGACAAATTGGCCAAGTAGCAAACATGTTAAATGGAAATGAGCTGGCCATGAGAGGGAGGGTAGGGAAATGTTAAGGAAGCCTTTACTAGTAAGTGATCCTTCCTTGGTTTACTTACCTGTGTTCCAGGTAAGCTTGGGAACTGACAAATGAAGGCAGCACCCTGGGAATTCTTCAAAAGAGATTATATTTTCTATAGCCATTTACAATTACATCTGCACTGTGTCATTTCAGTTTCTTGGGCTGGGTCTGTATTGTGGGGTATTTTCCTTCAGCACTGGTAAGTAATGAACTTCCTTTGGGTCATTACTTGTGATGATGAAGAAAAATACTTTCCCTCTCTGTTTCTCTGACTCTCTGTATTTCTATTTTGAGAAGAGAAATCAAAGTAGATTGAATTGTGTCAAGTCTTAGTGTCAAGACAATAGGCATAACCCATCACCATACCATAACCCATCACCTGAAACAAAGCTTTGCCAAAAGTTATGATATGCTCAGGCCTGATTTTAAGACTTAAGAGTTATGCCAGCAGTAGGATAAGTGACAGTTTCCTTCAACTCTTTCCCTTTAAAGAAATGTTTTAAGGATCTCCTGGAATGTTATTCTCAAGGGACTTGGTCTCATGACTGACAAAAGAGAAGGTGAAAGGATAGTGTTAGGCATTCTGAAAGGCTTTCCACCCATCACGTCAGACGAAGGAAAAGCATGACCTTGATAGCATAAACTGGGGAAAAGGGTGGGAATGCAGCCAAATCATAAGGAAACATAAATATATATTTATGCCTTTAGTATCCTATAAGTTTTTGCTATTTTGTTGTTTCCTGGCTGGTGATGATTAGATTCATTAGTGACTGACATGCCAGATATAAGTGAAAGGGAGGGATTTGTGTAGTCAAATTTATTCCTTGTGAGATACAACCAGAGACCTTGAAATCTTGATATTTTTTGATATGAGATAATAAGATAGTTCATCACTGCAGATGTCTCTAACTGCTCTAAGTTTTGGAACTCAGAGGACAGCCAGAAAAAAAGTACTGATAGCTGTTTAAGCAGAAAGCTGTTATGTCCATCTCTGGAAGTCCTGAAACTTCTGACTGGTGGTAGGGCAAAACACTCCCTATTCACCCTGTTCATAATCTTTTCCCTTGGCATCTGATATTAGCTGCTGTCAGCAGTGGTGCTATGGAATAGAAAGACCCAGTCTGACACAGGTTGTCTGTCCTTATCCCTCTACTAGCTCTATGTCCTTACAATTGTTCAGCACTTTTCTCTTCTTTGTTCATCCATTGAACTGGAGGGGGTACCTCATCCAGCACAGTGGTCACTGAAAGGCACTGAGATCCTCTCTGTCCAAGGATACAACTGCCTTGCAGCTAAAGGCAGGACTGCAGCTTAAGTGGAACAGACTTGAAACTGAATCAAGCTCATCAGGATCCTGTGTTGCAGAGCATCTGCCAAACTTTTTATTCACTTTTAGAGCCTGTGCTCCTGGCTGAAAGTCCTTACATCATGCTGACATTTCCCTCAGGTATAAAGCTACTCGAGGTGTGACTCCCAAAGCCTCAGCCACCACCAGGTTGCAGTGGATATGTCCTCTCCAAAATGCAAATCGGTACAAGGAAGCTGAACTGGGGCATCCACCCAATAGAGTGAAATGTCCTCCCTATTCATGCCTGAACAAGCTGACCTAAAACTTTCTGACCCCAGCCAAGATGTACGGTAGATGCCTTCTTAGCCTCAAAAGTTGGCAAGCAGTATGAACACAGAAGAAAAAGCAGTTCAAGTGCTGCTTGGCATTGCTTGAGCTAAGCTCAGTGTAGTCTGTTTGTTCAGCTGAGCCTCCCTGCTTGTCCATCTGCATTGACTCAGGTCTCTCAGCTCAGACCACAAGAGCACCAAAATCTTGCAGCTTGTTTAGCTCTGAGGTAATAATTTCATTAGGAGGACTCATTCTCGTTGGGAAGGATCTTCCTAAAGGAAACTAGACTTGAGAAATTTTATTGTCTTTATGTGCCAACTTGTTCCCCTCGAACAACTGTCAAATCTCTAGGCCAAGTGATAGAGCTCTTAGATTCTTCTGAGATATAAACAAAAATAAGCACCCAGAGAGAGATACAGAAAGATACATGGTACCACAAGTTCACGTGTTTAATTTGGAATCCTGAGAACAGGAAAAGTTTCAAACAGAGGTCTTCATTAATCACCAGACACAAAGCAGTGGGAAACCAGGCATCAGTAGTACTACATGAACAAATAGTTTGTTTGTCCAGTGTGTTTCTTTCTTTCTTTCTTTCTTTTTTTTTTTTGTTTGAATCTGTACAGCACCTAGCATGGTGGTGTACAGAAGTACACTTGTAATAACATAGCACAAGAGCTGGCATGCAGAAAGAGTCATGAAGAGGGAAGAAACCATCCTAGCAGGCAGCTTCTTCATTTTACGACAGTTTTAATGTCAGGCCAACTGAGGGTGGAGGGATGAGAGAGCAGAAAGTGAAGAAAAAAAAAGAAATAAATGAAAATCCCACAACCCCAACAACAAAAACCTCAGACAAACCAAGAAAACAGCAGCATATCCAGGGACTTCTTGCTCCTCAGCTGAAGAGCCTGTTTTCATACTCATCTCTCTCTTATGTCCCAGACTCACGTCGCCTCTGAGGCTGAAATACTGGTTCCTTATTCTGAAGATCGAGTCTCCTGGGCTTTGGTAATATTTTCCAGCTTTTCTAAGGTGTCTGTTTTAATGAATAAAGAAATAAGAAGACAGACTGACTCCATGGGCACAGAGATTGGTTACCACTTACTTCACAGTGACTGTCCAGACAGAATGAGAAGAAATGGAGCAGGGATGAATTGACCCAGATTGCCTTTGTAAACAAACGTGGGAAGGATCAGGTAATGATTTCCCAAGGGTTGTCCAAGAAGGAGGCATAAGCAGGCAGGCAGTGTGAACAGCTCACTAGGGTTTGAAACCCTTCTTCAAAATCCCCTTGCCCTTCTGCTTTTCTCTGCTTTTTAGTAGAGAACCTTCCTGTTCCCACATTCTCGGACACCTTCTTGGTTTTAGTTTTCTGCACTTCTGAAGGGTGTCACGTATGCTAGGAGGAAAAACAGCCCCCAAAGTCTTGACTTCCACAAATCTTGCCTTATACAGAGTCATTCAGCTCAGTTACTTCTCACTTCTTTTATTTTCTTTTTAATCCTGTTTCTCCCTCTATCCCTTACCACCCTCCCACTCCCTTTCACATTTATCCCTTAATCAAATCACTATATGCTCTTCTCAGCAATTCTTCTCTAAATCCCTCAGGCGGGTTAGAAGCCCCCTGAGGAAAGATCTTTTTTTTGGCAACTGAGTTGAGATAGGAAAGAGGTCCTTGACAGAGGCAAGTTCCATCCCAGAAAGTTTTTAATCCTTCCAGATGCTTTGTCACAAACTGTGCTTTTATGCTGGTGCACTTTTAAAGACAGCCAGGATATGTGCAGAGGTCAGATCACAGAGCTGCTCTGGAAAACTCTAAATTGCTCTTGCCTTTGATTCTTGTGCTTTAAAACCACTCTGAAGTTTAAATAAATGGATTAGAAATGAGTTAAAGAGCAGGGTGCTTAATGCTTCTGCTTAAATCTATAGCCTCAAGCCACGGCACTTTTGGCGGCAAGATCCTGTTAAATCTCACCAGCTCAGCAGGCTCTGAACAAGTCAAGGCTTGGATGCAGATGTCTGTGGAGAAGCAAGGTGAGAGAGACCAGAGGGGTGGCACTGGTCCTTCTACATTGGCACATAGGCAAGCTCTAAGGTGGTGAAGTAGGCAGTGAGGCATACACTGTACAAGCTTTCAGAGAAGGCATCAGCACCACAGTTATTTGCCATTAATACTAACGCTCTGACACCATATATTTATTTTATTTTATTTTGGTTTAGGACTCATGATTTCCAGACTTGTTTCCAGCTGAGGAAGTTGAGGAGCAATGATGATGCGGTGGGTTAGAATCTCTTAGGAGATTCAGCTGCCTTGAAAGCCCATTCTGCTTTCCATTGTTTTATTATTGTTGGATGGCGATAGGACAGCTGTTACGTTACATCCTAGAGGTAGCTGCACTTCCAGGGCTGGATGAAACAATCACTGTAAATGCCAGCTTGGCAGCTATTCCAGCCCTCCTTGGGGCAGGCCCTTACCCCCTGCCTCTGGTATGGCTTTGTTCTGCAAGAGAAGAGCAAAACATTTTGTAGCTGCTATTGAAAAAAGTTTCTCAACCTTTTAGGATAATCCCTGTTTTAAAGAGGAGTTGAGTCAAAGAGAAAGTAAATCACTTGTAAAGAGCACAGAGCAAGCCCTCTTGTTTATTGATGAGGTTCTTCCTATCTCTCAACACTGCCCTACCTGAATGCAGCATCTCTACTTGTAATTCCATTTTTTTTGCAATATAAGGCCAATGAAATTGATTTCTAGTTCACACCAGGAGTTGAAAGAAACCCATCCACAGTGATCCAGGTAAACCTGTGGAAGGAGGCACTGATGATTAAAATCCTGAATTTTGGATGTCCAACATACACTTCACCACATGCATAAGAACATGCATGTTCAGCTATGGAGGGAGCAAAGAATGGGTTAGCTTGGCTTCCAGAGCTCACACACTCTTCTCTTTGCAGCAGGCTATAAATTATGCAGCATTTAAAGATGACTTTCTAAAACCCTGGCTTTAAAGCTTTTATTTATAACTCCCACACTGATATTTTTCAGACTCGTGACAGCTCCCACCTTCACAAGCTGGGGACATGCCAAGCACCTGGCCTTTTCTATAATGGCCCATTCCCCCCCAGTGAGCTCCCCCCACCTCTTTTTTAAGCAATGCTTTGAATATCTCAGGGAGCTTTTATTTATAGCAGAGACAGAAAAAGCGAGTGGAAGAGAGTGAGGATGGTCAAAAGGAAAAGTAGCAAGAGTCCTAAATGTCTGACAAACATCATAGGATTATTTCATGCTGGAAAAAAGTAAGGCCCTGTGAGCAGCCAAGATCTCTTAGTGGTAATTAATGTAAGACCAGAATTATTCCATGTAAAGCAGGTTAGGCTCAACCTAGCCAAGGCATAAACTGATGAATAAAGGGGAACACCTCAGGGAAGTGATGAGGGATGGGGTACTTGAATCAGGTATGCATGTGTGTGAGAATTATAGAATATGCTGAGTTGGAAGGGATCCACAAGGAACATCAAGTCCCACTCTTAGCCCTGCAAAGACCATCCCCAAGAGTCACACGATGTGCCCCAGAGTATCGTTCAAATGGTTCAGGCTTGGTGCTGTGACCACTTCCCTGGGGAGCCTGATTCAGCACCCAACTACCCTCTGGGGGAAGAACCTTTTGCTAATATTCAACTCAAACCTCCCATGATACAACTTCAGGCCATTCCCTTGGGTCCTGTCGACCAGTGCCTGCCCCTCCTCTTTCCCTCACA
>VZRE01013664.1:1730019-1762403 GCA_013396775.1 Cephalopterus ornatus | reverse complement strand
TCATCAAGCAATGCATAACTTAGCAAGTGCATTTAACAAATGCCATCAGGTTCTGTGCACAGAGAAAATAACTCACTGGTTTCAGTAGCTAAAATATCAGTGGAAATTACTATCTGGTTACAGCAGTAAGCTTCCCACAGCAGTTTCAGGTGCCTTCCTTTGGAGACCAGCCCCAAAGGAGAAACTCCTCTCGACTGCTCCTGAGAGAGGCAATTGGAACTTTAGGTGCTCAAGAAAGCCATTCCCTCCCCTAAGTCCTGGGTCACCTGCCCAAACACCTATAGCGCTTGTATTCCACCTCACTCCCTGCTTTGCACGTTCATATCAATAAATGTGCAAGCTCTTCCTCCAGTCTGAGCTGCATCTTCCCTGCACCCTCATACTCCCCCACCTGTTCACGTGCACTGCTTCCCTCACCTGCGCTGCCTCCTGGCACAGGGCTCATCCCTCGGCACCTTCCTCAAGCGATGATCTGNCGGCACCTTCCTTAAGCCATGATCCAGGTACATCAGATCAGGTACCTAGCCCAGCCCCTGTGAGATGCTCTCACCGTTACTGCTTGAAAAGCTCCCTGGGATCGACTGCTGTGTCCTGCAGAAGCTCCCTGCAGAAAGTGCCCCAGATAACCACCCAGCAGGGCCCACCCCTCGTCATCCTCACTGGCCACACCTGGGGCTGCCCTACACCCATCAAATCATTATTAATTGGAACTCTATTCCCTCATCTCTGTCCTTGTTTTTCTTGGCTGCAAAACCTGATGATCCCCACTGGCTATTTTTAGGGTGGTTTTCCTTTACAGCTCCTTTCTCCCAGCTGAAACATCCTAGCATATTCATGGCTTATTCGGAGGGAAGCCCCTCTGAGCTATTTCCTCTCATGCCAAGTCTGTGGGATGAGGAAGTAAAGAAAGCACGTCAGGAGTTCCTTCTACCCCCTTCCTTCGCAAACGCCCTCCCAGTTTGTCCTTGGCAGCTCCATCCCCACAGCACCGGCACCTGATGCTTCGGCTCCTGCTCAGGGCTCCCACCCCATGTCAGCTCCAGGGAGGAATTGCAATTCTGGACTTGGATTTGCAAATTCACCCAGCACAGGAACAGCCAAGCACACTAAAACCTGAGCAGAGTGATGGTTTTATGACAATATCTCTTTAAAATAACGCCAGAATAGGAGCAGCTAAAGCCAGTCTTTCAGACAAGTGGTCCCAGCTGTCTTTCCAAAGCAAACACTGCAAGACTGAGAAACAGAAATAAAAATTACTTCATGGATTTGCCCTGGCCCCAAGCTTGTAAAAATGAAAAATTACCTGGGTTTCTAAATCTCCCTCGTTTCCCAGGATCCAAAGTTTTCCTAACAAGTTTGTCAGCAAGGATTTTTTTGATTCTATTTGCAATGTAAGCCACAATCTGAAATGAAATTTATACAGCCCAGCTCTGGTTTTCCCTCCCTGCCAAGGCACTGGGGACAGGGACCCCGGTAAATAGCACTGGGGTGAACAGACCCTCCACACACCTTTGCTGTTCAGCCACCCCAGCAAGTGGCCAAGGACAGCCCAAAAACCTCTTCCTGTTCTGGTGTGAGTTGCTCTTCTGTTTCTTCAGCACCTTTCCAATTGCAAAAGTTAATATTACTACAATGGCCGCATTTCATCCTTGGCTGCATCCTGAAACAGGACACTGCTACTGTTTCCACATAACAGTTACATGGATGCAGCTTTGGCCTCCAAAGGAAGGGGAACAGAGAAGGCTCTGCTACATCAAACACTGCTGTTGCTATTTCCCAGCCCCCTGCTCTCTCTAGCCTCCATCCACTCCTGCAGCTCTGCAGAGCTCCCAATCACACAGAGCTCAAACACACTGTGACACCTGCCATAAAGCAGCCAAAATTTCCAAACAGCTGATGAAACTACTAAGAGTGGGGAGGGAAACACCCTTTCTCTTCCATGCTGAGAAGTCAACAGGAGTTCAGCAACTTGCCAGGAGAGCAAAGATCCCACATGACCACCAGCATTTTGCATCTCCCCACCCAGCACAGCCTTCCCTGAGCAGAGTCAGAGTCCAAGGAACAGGGGGATGTGAGCACCATTGTTTATTTGAGGAAGGAGTCCTGGGAAGAGGCACCTGCCGCTCCCAGTTGGAGCCATGGCAGTAACAAAGCAGCACCCTGGTGAGCGAGGGGCCAGCTCCCAGCACAGTTCACCCCAAAGCACCATGCCCCCCCTCCTCCATGAGCAAAGGGGGACAATTCCATCCCCTGGGGAAAGCTGTAAGGCAGGCACAAGGCATGCAGGAACCTTCACAAAAGCCATTCCTGAGGTACTAGAGCAGTCAAGAGGAAATCCAGGGATGCTGTGAGGCCAGCGTGCACATGCTGCTCCAAGGTGGAACACGGCTGCCTCCTACTTTTGCAGAACTCAGGCCTTGCAGAGAGAGGTCTTTGCTGTTATCTCTCCAACCCTTGTTTGACTTTCAACAATGATCCCAAAGCTTGAATTCCACACACTAGCCAGCAGTTAGCCCAATTTATCACAATGTAGATCTACCTGGGAACAGAAGGAAAAGAAAAATCCACTCCCACACACTAAGGTCTGGCAGAGGATATTTTTTCCTGTGATTTCCCCTCCATTTATGTAAAGTTTTAAAAAATAAAATCAAGAAGCAGAACAATCCTTCATGATAAAATTAAGGTCCTTGACGTGTGACTCTGTTTCAGTGTGCCCAAAAACTGGCGAGCTTTCTCCTGCATGAAGAGTTGGTCTCGGGTTCCACCACAGGCCACTGCTTTCCAAGCCCTGGTCATCTGCAGAGGGAAAAGAAAGGATGTGTGCAACACAGTTAAGGGAGAGAACAAACATCTTGTCAACATCGTGTTGAAAAAGATTGCAAACAGACCTATCAGCTATCTGCTACCACCCAAGGGAAATCAAACTTCAGCACCCATCTTGCAACCAGGAAGAACTTGCACACCACCAGTTACTCATCACAGGTCAGGCAGTAATTTCTAGGGGTAAGGTTCAGCAGTTTTCCAGGTGAGTGCTCCATTTCAGGACAACTCACGTACCTTTTCATGGCTTTCCCTTACTTGCCTCAAGACAAAAACCCCAAAGCATAAGCCCTGAAGGGATTCCAGTGATGAAAGAAATTCAAGTATAGCTTTGGGGTTTATTCCCAACTAGTACAATTCCTACAGAGCCGCTCAACCCCAGGTCTAGGCTGATCAAAGACCATTCTTAACAGCAATTAGATGCCTTCAGTTTCAGCAGGGTCCCACAGCACACAGGAATAGCCAACAATCAGGTGTGCTTCAGTCTCTGCATGCAGAAAGGGCACCCACAAGGTGATTCTGCACTTCAGGAAAGGCCCTGTGAATCTCCTGATAAGTGCAGCCAGGAGACACTCAATGCCCTGAATTGGAAATACCTGCTTACATGCACTGCAGAGAACCAGAGCCTGAGCTTCAGTGTTTGCTCAGTAAGAACATCCCACACAGCCCCAGAGTGGCTTTGGGCTGATGGAGGTTCAGCCCACAGCTGGATGAGCTCTGTTCATAAATAACTGACTGCAAGCACCACCAGCCCAGCACAAGAAATCCCCAGAGCCCAGCAGCAGCTCAGACAGCTATGCTGTCTCTGGCCAATGGGACTTCACTACACACCTGTACTCTGTTACCACACAAAACAGCTGCACTGTCACCTTCAAGTCACTCCCACAGCTTTACTTATATGGATCTATTAGCTCTTAGAACAACACAACCCTGCCGAGGACAAGAGGAGAAACGGAAGTCTTTAAAGAGGGTTTATTTTGGGAAGGAGAAGGAATTATTCTGGCTGAGGAGTATTTATCTGTCAGAAGAAAGAGCTTCCACAAGACAGCTCTAATGCAGGGACAGGTGCAACCCCCGCCTCACTGCAGTGCTTCCTGAAGACTACGGTGCTCAGTGAGGACAACACATCAGCTGGGCTCTTCTGGGGTGGGAAAACACCCCACAGGAGCCCCCAGTTACCATTTCACCCCCCCACTAAGGACAGGAGGTATTTCCATCCTCATTCAAGCTACTAGAGAGCTCCAATTACTTGGTGCAAGCAAACACCTGCAAAATCATGGTCCAAATCCCCTTCTCTAAGCCACACTTCTCAGCAAAGCAGGGATATCCCTCTACTAATACACCCTACCTGCAGGTGGTGAAGGTTTTAAAGAGATGTTTATGCCCCAGAGGGCATTTGTAGGCTGCTGTGACTCCAACACAACCTGGATCCAAATGTGCAGAGCTGAGGAAAAGGGTTGCTGTAACAGCACTAACCTCAGCACAAGCTACAATGTGTCACACTGTCAGATGGAGCTCCATACTGCCATGGGTTCAGGATAAAGTAAGATAAAGTCAGCCTAAGCTGGTGGAGGCACACAGCCTTCCCTACCATCCAGAAACACCCTAAAAATCAGAGGGGTGAGAAATACCTTTGTGCTTAAGCTTTATATAGCACTTCAGAGTTGCATACCCTGAGAAACAAAAAAGATGAGCTTATTGCTGTCCACCCAAGGAGTGCTCACTGGGAAAAGGAAAGTTTAGTTCAGTGTCAGATCAATCATCCAAATTCCCTGATGGATTGGGGTAGGGTGCAAATTCCCATGAAGAAATCCAGGGCCAAACGTGCTAAGTGAATCACAGCTCTAATCAACCACAGGGCTTTGAGCCCCAGCAGGAAGGCAAGTTTGCAAAAGGAGGCTGTAGTTTGACAGTGCTGGTGGTTATCTCCCAGCTTGGTGCAGGGACAGCCCTGAAAGTGTAAGGGGGTCCGTGCAGTAGTTCAGAGCTTCAATCCCTCACTCCTCCTCACAAGGAGGGACAAGGGCTGCACAGCCAGCTGAACTGGCTGGGAGAACAGAAGCTGCTGGGCTTACTGGTTCTGGTGGCCTGAAATGGCTTGGCATTTTCCTGTAGGACATTTTCTCTGGCTGCACTTGCATGAAGGCTCTGTTGAGCAAACCACTGTCGTTCTTCCTGCCGGAGGAGGAAAGGTTCAGGGACCTTGACAGGAAATTCACAGGCTGAAAAGAGAAAAAAAAAAAAAAAGGAAAACTATAAGGAAAGAAGAAATAGAGCCTTTCATCCACATTCACATGGACTGTTAAAAGGCAACTGCAGGCTGCTTTGCACAGGGGGTTTTTTTGGAGCAGAGACAGCTCTGCCCCTGCTCTGAATGCAGAACTCCTCACCTGGGCTCTTTTGAAACACACAGTCTTGGGGAGGGCAGGCAGATTTTGTGTCATATCTTCATCCACAATATCCAGGGCTAGAGACTTCCGGACCTTCTTGATGGGACTCCTGCGCAACTGGAGGATGTAGAAAAAACACTGTCAGCATGAATCCACCCAGAAAACTGTCATCCTTAGGGCCCAGGGTACACACCAAGCCCATGTCATCCTGGATCTGCATGGCTCCAGCACCTCAGGAAGAAGGATTGCTGCAGCCTTCCCCACCACAGGGCACAGCAGCTTCCAGTGCCCTCTTCCTGGCACCTACTGCCACCAATTTAGAAGATGCAGCCCCTTTCAGTACAAAGGTCACCAAGAAACTAAGCCAACAGACTTGTCATACCAGCCTTCTGGGAGCCCAGCATGCCCCAGATGCTCCAAGCGTGCCATAGGTCTCTCCTGTAGGATAGCAACACAGCATCTCCTAGCAAGCTCTGAGTTCAGTATAAACCAGGATGTGGCTGGCAGTATTTTAAACAGGCCTTAACCTCAAGTGCCTCTTGCTGATTCAAAGACAGCAGTCATGGGGCCAAAAACATTTTGGCATCAACATCAGGATGAATAAAACCAACCAAAGCACACCCTACCAGCAGAGGGCAGCTCAGCAGCAGGTACTGGATGCAAAATCAGCTCACCCCTTGTTTCCTCTTCTGTTTCTCAGGCTTCACCTCATCTTCTATGATGAGTTCAATGCCAGCTTCACTTCGGAGCACCTCTTTCAAGTCTTCTTCCAGGTGAGGAGTCTGGGGCTGGTGTGAAAAGGCAGACAGAGCACAAGGCAGTCAAAGTTTGTATTCTTGGCGGGTTCACGAGTGTTTCCCTCAAGGGCTAATTGGATCAGGAGAGCCCAGAGCAGGAGGACAAGCACAAAGATGACTTCCAATTTGCTTCCCAGGTGAAAAAGATATGACAAGATTACTGCCAGCCCAACAGATTTCCACAATCTCTAGGCATGAGAGACTCTTATCACCTGAATCCCAAGTGTGCCCTCAGGAGACCAGTATGCACACAAGTCCTGGGATACTGGAAACTGCATCTCCAAACATCCACCTTCAGAGATCTAGTTCCTCAGAGAGGCCTAGGCAGAGCATTTCCTTGCTTTTCCTCAAGGTCATCGTAGCCAAACACTGCAGCCTGATTCAAGGGCAGGTTTTGGCATTTTTAGCTGGTTTCCAGAAGAACTAACAGTCCTGTGGCTACTTACAATGAAATCACCATGACAAGGTCCCCTCCCATCTCAGCCTGGCACTACTAAACTGCACTTTGTTCTGGAACAGATAAGAGTTGCTTCATGGCTCTGCTGCAACCTGCCCCATGCTCCATCAGGCTTCTGCCACCTGGAAGCCACAGCCCTGCCCAATAATTACCAGAGGTCTAATTGGTCCATATTTCTCCAGGGCATTTTTGAAAGGCGTGGGAGTATGAGGTGTGTTGTCCACCACATACGTCTGATCCGGTGTGACAAACCTGAAAGCAGAGAGGGGGAAATAGAAGGGATCAGACCTGCTGTAACCCACAGAAGGAAACAATCCACCCAGCAGTTGAGCACAACACTGGTCACTTGGCTGTGGCCCCAGTTAGCCTGGGCACTTGCTCCCTGAAGCTCAGAGTGGAGCTGTTTTGGGAGGGGAACCATTAACTTAAGAAAATCCCCAGCCTGCCTTGCCCCTCTCTCAGTAGTGTCAAGTACTGAGAGGTGTGTTTGAATTGAACCAGTTTCCTGTGTGGAAAAGGATTCTGCTCAGGGAAGAGGAGGAAGAAAGTACTTACGCTAAGTTCTTCTGGGGCAAAGGAGTCTTGTCCCTGTGCAGTGGGGTGGTGACTATCACTTTCTGGCTGCACACAGGTGTGGAGGTCAGGGATGGGTTCTCCAGTTCTAGTGTATCCTGTTTGGTCCAAAAGTTTAGGAACTGCACAGCACAGGAAAGAAAAAGTGAAGACAGTCAGTCTCAAGCATCCCAGCATCAAATCACAATGCATTACTTTTTCCTCAATAGGGAGGGAAAACCTGAAGTAGGGACAACCCTCCCATTCTGAGCAGCTGTCCCAGTGTAAACCAGGATGACTCACAGACTCATACAGTTCTGTACATGGACACACATGTGAAAGCTGTCAGAAGGTGCCTCACACCTATAAATGTTATTCACTTCCCATAAGGGATGAGCTGATACAACTACTACAACTACCAGCTACAGCAATCCCAGCTCGCCAAAGGTCTATTCCAACCTCAGGTTAGCAAACATGAGGGAAGTCCATGTAACACGAAGTGTACAAGTTAACAAGTTTTGCATTGAGCTGCTTTCAGCCTAAACTGTAAGAAAGCTACACACTCTCTCATCTCTGCTAGGATTTTACTTCACAACAGCTAATAAGTGACAGCTTTACTCACAAAAGGAATGAAATTTGTGCCCAAGAACCTATCAGGATAGAAGAGCTGTGTTCGTGACATTCACAGATGGCTGAAGCTCAGTCCAAGAGGCAGGACATGCCCATTGCCTTCTCAAATTCACTCCAGACCTTCCTGCCTTCTACACGGAGTTAAGTGACACATTTCAGGTCCCAATCTGATTTCCCAGCCCTTGTTAGCCTTGCATTCAAGGCCAACCTGAACCTGCATGTTAGACTGTTCTGTGGTGCTCTCCCATGTGCACCTAGGGCTGCAGGAATAAAGGCCTGGAGGACACAGGTAGGCAAAGAGCCTGAGCAAAGCTGCTGTGGAAACTGTGCTGGAAAACACAGCAGACTTTATTCTGTTTTATAAACAGAACTCCACCACTCCCAGATATGACAGACAACTGGGTTTTTTCCATCACAGTGCTCTAAGGAGATGTATGTTGGAGACTATGTGTGCACATGCATGTGAACACTGTAACAGCCACGACACAGGTCAAAAGACCCCGAGTCCCTTTTGGAACAAAGACAAGCCCAGGAGCATTTTCCCAAGCACAGCAACGCAAAGATCTGCACAAGGTGTTTGCTGCCCAGCCTGCCTGAGTGACTGACCTGCAAACAAACAGGGAAAGCAAATTTTCACTGCTGCCACTCTGCTACCCACAGCTGGGGCAGAGCAATGCCCCAGGGACAGAAGCAATACGCTCTACAGCATGGGCAAGCATGTAGATCCATTGACACAGTGGTGCTTCTCCACAGTGCCCTGCCTCTTACACAGGGTAGCGGGGCTTTTCTGAGGCTGCAAGCACTCCCAGAGGCAAACACAGTCTGCTGCTCCCACAGGAAGGGCAGCACTGAAGATAAGCAGTGCCAGAACCCAGTTCTGTGCCTTGTTTTAGGAAAGGGATACACCCTGCACACTGGCACTGCCTCATTCAAGGCAGGAGAGACATTCAAAGCTGGCAGAACTGATGGGAATACATGACATCAGGGCAAGAAGACAGAGCATGAACATGCTTATTAGCTCAGGCACAAGCCCAGGCAGAGGAGCACAGACTGGGCCCTGCTGTTTCCCCATACCTGAGATGGAGAGAAGGGCAGTGTCTTTACAGGGGTGCCCTTGGGGGTCATGCTGTTGCAGGAGTCCAGGAATGAGAGGCTGGTGCTGGTGACATTCTCCGTGACGGGGGAGAGGGAGATCTTCCTCTTCTTCTGCCTCTTCAGCACTGAGGGTGGGGTGCCAAAGCTCCCCTCAGCATGAGGGGAGATTGGGATGAGCTCTCCCTTGCTGCTCCTGCTCAGGTCAGAGATGGTGTGGCCATCCAGGCGGTACTCGGTCATGCTGGGCAGGGATGGCGCGGCCTCGCTCGGCATTGGCCTCATGGGGCTGTTGCTACTGCTGCTGCTGCCACTGGCAGAAGGTTCCTCAGGCAGGTCGAACTGGGTCAGGTCACACCACCCACCATCTGGGTCCTGCACACATGGGAAACCATCAGCAGCAGCCCAGGAGCGAAGCTGCACAGCCAACAGGTGAAGACGCAAATTTGAATTAGGAAGTGAAGGAAGTGTGTGGTGGCAGCAAGACTTGGAAGGAGCCTGGCTAGGAGAGCTCCAGCCCTCCTCCCCTCTGCTGTAGGCACAGCTGGAAGACAGACCAGGGCACTGACTCGGCTGAAAGCTGCTGTTTGTGCACAGGCAGGTTTTTCTATTTCTGCAAGATTGGTTTCCCAGCTCAGTTCACAGCACAGCTGCACAAGCAGCTGCACGCCCCAGAGAGGGAACAGAAAAAGCAGCTGAGGAGAGGTCTGGGGACAGGGACTGAATGAAGTGACTGTCACCTAACAGCAAACCACAGTCTTGGGCACATCGATAGAGCTGGACACAGGGCTCTGCACTGCTGAAAGCAGATTAAAACTAACCAAACCAGTTCAGAGATGAGCTGTTTCACAGCTCCATCCCACCAACACCCAGTACCATACAAGGACCCACATATGGGCTGCTAAGCCTCAGACACAGACTGTCTTCCTCTACACAGGCAAAGTGGATCCTTCATGGATAATCCACTCATAAGCTCCTCAGGCAGGCTGGGGGCTGCAGAGGCACTTCCCTCTGGTGGCAGTAAAATGCCCTGTTCATTCTAGCCAGCATCCCATCCTGGCATGCCTCTGTCACCCAGAGGACATCAGAACTGTTTGACTGGCTCAAAACTACTAGTTTCAGTGAAGCTACCTCCACTGAAAACAAATAGTGACCATATGCCAGCATGAAAGGGTCTGCCCTCCACACTACAAATGGGCTTGGCTTATTCCCAGTCAGTCCTGTCCCATCCCATCCCATGACAGGAGGAAGGGAAAGCCAATAAGCATGAGCTGAACCATTACGAAAAGGAGTGCTGAGGACACTCCGGCCAATAAATAAGGATTTGAAATCAGGTTTGCCAGCACCTACAGCATCCAACACCAGCAGAGCCCATGCACAAGGACACCCACCTAGGGAAATCTGCAAGCCCACAGCAACACCAGCAGAGCTGGAAAGGTCTACTCCAGCCCTGAAAGAGAGATAGTAGGAATCTGCAAGGTAATGACAGATCCAGCCCTCCTCAGGCCACCCATGGTGATGAGCAAGGGGACTTGGTAAGTTTATTCAAGGATAAAGGGAGAGGATCAGTCTCCCTTGGCGGAGCAAGGGACTGTTACTTACAGATTCAATCATGTCCAGAGCTTCATTGAAGGCTGGCACACAACTTGGGTACAAATAGTTGGCAGCTTCAACAACCCATTTGTAGGGCGATTCGACAAATGAAGTACCATCCTCAGGCACTGCTGCCTCTTCTGGAGTCCCCTCCACGTTCTGCTCTGCCAGTTCTGCCGCTGGCAGCTCTGAGGGCAACTCCCGTACATCCATCACCTCCTCATCACTGACATCTTCTTCCTTTATCTCAGAGATATCCACGGGCCACTTCGGCAGGACATTCTTCACACATACAACAAAAAAAGTCCAGATATTAGTAGAAAACAAAGGAACACTGTCAAGTCTTGGGTACAAAGAGCAAGAGTCCCTGTACACATTCAGGTTTCTTACCTGCCATTCACTTTCACATCCTCATTCTCCCTCACTGCTCTGTCCCATACACTACCTGAGCAGGAGTCCATGCAACATAACAAGCACAGAACTATTTCATTGAAGATTTCTCTTAACAGTATCCCAGGAGAAAACTGAACATAAACTGAGCAGGTAGCACGAGTTCTGCATTTCCTATTTTCCAAGAGCCTGCCTTCGAAATCCACATGCTTTCTTCATGAAAACAATCATTTAGTGTCTTTCCCGTTTCCTTTTTTAGAGGAAAGAAACACAGTATCTCTTCACCGTGCTCCCCCACACACACTGTCTGGAGCAGCCTCCTTTTCCTACCAGCAACAGCACAACAAAGCCAAAAGAACCTTCAGTGTCCAAGACAGACCTGCTGCTCAGACTGGCAAGATAACAGCTCTAGCAGATAACACTCTTGGGCTCCCATCACACCTCTAGCTCCTGGAGGGAGAGATCTCCCAAGAGTCAGTCTCTTGGAAAAGGCTGGAGAAGGCACAGTCAGTCTATGCAGACACCAGGCTACTGCAAAGGTAGTGTGAGGCAGCAGAAGGGTGGATGAACAGCTCCAAAACGCATTAGCAGAGCAGGGGACTGACCCACTTGCCTGCTGCAAGTGCTGGTGCAGTACCTGGCTCTCAGCTGTTGTCTGACTTTGTCTCTCCTTGTTATCCACCTCCACGAGCAAGTACAGTGACTTGGACTCCTTAATTTCATTGAGAAAGCCTCCTGTGTCCACCTTCCGCTTGATGGTGGAGTTCCAGTGATTCTTCACAGCATTGTCGGTCCTGCAGGAAAAGCAGAAGAAAACAAATCACCATTTACAATAGCTCTAAAGCACAGCTAACAGCTCCAACACAGTCCCCAGCCCCATCCCAGGAGCCTAACACATGGATCTGCATGGGCCACCCAGCTGGGAAGGCAGAAGTGAGCAAAGTAGTCCTACCTCCCAGGCAGCAGCTTGGCAATCTCCGCCCAGCGATTCCCCAGGACCTTGTGGGCCTCAAAAATTATACGATCCTCCTCCTCTGTCCACGAGGACTTCTTCACCTCAGGGTTCAGGTGGTTATGCCAGCGTTCCCGGCACTGCTTCCCTAACCGCCCTTTCAGGTGCTTGGCTATCAGGGTCCACTGTTTGGTGCCATATTTTTTAACCAGTTCAATTACCTTTGAAGAGAGAGGGAGGGAAATAAGGACATGGAAGAAAGGAGAGCAAGGTCAATACAGTCATCTTCAGGTTTGCTCTTCAGCTCTCTTGGGACTAGTTAAGGGCAGATAAAAGCCCCTTAGGAGGAAAAGCTGGAGGGATCCAGCACGGACAGTCAGGCGTACCAACCCTCATGAGAGCAATGATTCTGCCAAATTTCTGTAAGAGGCTGTTTCCATGCAGACATTTTGCCACAGGGCACCTGTGAGTGCAGATGACAACTCTGAGAAGATGAGGTGGAGACTGGCAGGTGCACCAGAGGCAAAGGGGCCCAGACTGAGAAACATGCCCATTTTTGAGCTAGGGCCAAGTCCCACCTGCTCCAAGGCTCCTCCGCCCTCCCTGCTTCTGAGGACCCGGCTGTGTGGCAACAGTCCCCATTAGCTCTGCACAGGTCTGCTACTCCCTTTCCCAGTGTGCTACACCCAGGACATGCCAGGGCTGCAGGTCCATGCCCTGCTAGCACCAGCACACACTCAGGGAGACCTTCAAAGTCTAAACAAGCCACATTCACTCAAGAGCCATCCACTTTGCCTCTTCTCCTTCACGCAGGCCTTTGTCACTTCTGCCTGAGCCTCAGTGCAAATGCTTCTGGGAACAGAAGCTGTTCTGAGCCCCTACAATGTCCAGGACACAGTCAGAATGAAACAACCTCCTTCCTGCAATATTCAGCCTACCAAAATCCTAGCTGAAGAGTTTTCAAAGTACATTTCCACCCTGGCCAGCTGTGCTCAGCTGAAAAGTGCAGAGAGGTGATGCTCAGTGTTCTTGGCAGGTCACAAATGTCCTTACTGCAGAACCTTGTCTGACAAGCACAGATAAATGGACCAAATATGCCAAACTGAGGCACAGGCCAAGGATTTGGGGCAAAGCAACGTGCAGTGTTGGGAGGAGAGAGCTGGAGCCCAGCTTGGCCAGAATGGGTAGGCTGGCAGAGTCAGGACAATGCAAAGGAAGGGGAAATCAGGCAACAACTGCTCTGCTGTAAGGCGGAAGGACATGAGAAGCTTCCCTGAGACATGCTTGATGTAAAGTAACGGGACCAAAAGAAACTAGGGAGCAAAAGTTTTACAGAGAATCTGCCAGACTAGGATATTTTGTAGCAGAAAACCTTGGTAGAAGTTGGAATTTATTCCAGCTTTTCTTAAGTACATCAAGATGATGAGTGTATCTGAGTTGGCCCCTCTTAGCTCACTCTGGAAACAGCAGAGAAACAGGCTCACAAAAGTCATGATTTACCCAGCCAATCCCAGACAGCCACTCCAGCCTGGCTACTGTGGCGGAAGAAATGCCAGTTTTATTTCTCTTGAATCCAACCGGGCCAGGCCAGGTGGAGACCTGCCAGCATGGAGATGAATTAATTCTCTTTTCAGCTCTCTCCCCTGCAGATTACTGTGGCAGTACTGTGTGAAAGGGAGAAGGTGTTTACCTGAAGAGGCCTAGAGCTGCTCCTGCACATCACAACCATGGCTGCCCAGGCTGCTCAGAGCAGGTCAGACAGTGCTGCTCTCACAGGTATCCATCAGTGAGAAGAACTACACACAGTTTACCACAAGACATGAGGGTCTAACTTCTCCACCCTCTCTGCAGACAGAGACAGTCCAAACACTCTGGTCTTCTTGGTCCTGACTTACCTTTTGGTCCTCTTCTTTGGTCCAAGGGCCCTTAACCAGGTCTGGATTCAACACTCTCAGCCACCTGTACTGACACTGCTGATCACTGCGGTTCTGGGAAAAGGAAAGAGAATAGCCTTGTGTTAGACTGGAGGCTCCAAAAGGCCAAAAATATCCAAAAGCAATCACAGTCCCCATACACAGAGGCTGTCCCACAGAAAACGTGCAGAAGCACATGGAAAATACATACTAAGACCCTAGATCCAGGGCACTGGGCACAGGGACAGGAATCTCAATTTCTCACCCCAGCTCCAACAGACTCACCCTAGAAAGCCCTCTGTTCAATGTGTCCCTGCCCTGAGGCAGCCCCATTTCACAGCCTGGAGCTGCTGTCACAGAACAGTCCCACAGAGAACCAGCACAATGAGAAGAAGCAACATGCAAACTCTGTGATTCCCAGCTGGGCAAGGGGTCACTTACAGGAAAGTGACTGGCCAGGAATTTCCAGTCATTCTGCCCATAGTGGCTTACTAACATCTTCAGCTGCTCATCCTGCAAAGAACAAAGACACCCACTTTCAGATATACTGAGGGAACAGATGCCAGAGGCACCCCGTGGTTGATGGCTACAAAAGAACAAGCTAGATATTTTGAACAGCCAAGAAGGTTTTGTTGGTATTCTGTGTTCAGGGGAGGAAGGTAGCTCACACCAGCCTTTAACAGCACCCCAGTACATGGAGCCCAATTGGAACAGACTGTTTGGTTCTGGGCTCTGTACCAGGACAAGCTCATACACTGAGTACAAAACAAGAGCTCAGCTCTGTTCCAGTACAGTCTGGTTCTAACCCTGTGGCCAAGGGCCTGCTTATCCAGCCCCAGTGCACCCCTGACCAGACAGCCCATCTCCCAGCTCAGGCACTGGTTTTGCCTGGCCAGTAAAGCTGACTGGTTGAAGTGTATCATCACTAGCCTGGCGGTCTTCTCTCTTTCAGTGCTACAGGGCTCTACAGCATCTCTTTCATGATCCCTGCTGTATCGTGGGTGTGTGTACTCATACAGCTCAGAGAAAACCTATTATATAAGGGTCCTTGCCTGTGAGCACTGGAAGGGCAAACAGAGGCATGAAGTTATTCCCTGCCCAATATGAGCCCAGGACTTTGAACTCTCCACAAAGATCATCCTACTCGGTGTCCAAACCCCAGGGAGACAGGACATCTTGTAGCTTTCACAGAGAACAAAAATGATGGAGGAACTAGGAGGAGGGAAGAGAATATCCCAGCTAATTTCAGGCTCTTAGCCAGGAAGACTAAGCCATGATTCCAACAGTTTCAATACTCCCTGCTTTTGCTAGAGAAAAAGGAGAACACTTCCACTGCACCTCAGCTTGTACCTCATCCATCCTCTGGAATCCCTCTTTGCTCACATGAGTGCTGCAGGCAGTGGATGCCTTGCTGAGAACTTGTATGCCTTGCTGAGAACTTGTATGCTTAAGCTAAAGAGGTTGGAGCTCTTGCTCTTCAGACTGCACTTCAGACTCCCCTGAACTCTGAGCCTCATTCAGACCTCAGATCAGAATAAAAGACACATGGTCTTCTCCTGTAGCAAGACAGCAGGAGGTGGTGCCATGGTCAGCAGGTGAGGACTGAGGTGGAGTCACCGAAGCCCAGGGTGCCAGGCCAGATGCCCACCCCAAAACACCTCTCTTGGGAAATTTTGGGCTTTCACTCACCTCTTCTTGGGTCCACTTGACTTTGCACCTGCCGTCCCGCTGCTCTGGCACATCCAATTCAGTATCCTGGTAGCGCAGTTCATCTTGGTCCTCACTAGAAATAAATAAATGAAGATTATAACTTCCAGCTCTGATGAAAACGCAGGAGAGGGAGCAAGCCCCACCACACAGAGCATAACTCTAGATCTGTCCCTTCCAGCACTGAGCCCCAACATCCATCCAGACACCCCAGGTTTAAAGGAGACTCTCAGCTTTGGGCTCTGGTGGCTGCTAGTAACTTTCATGCTGCCCGGAGCAGCAGAAGGAGCATTTCTCTTCATTTCTGCTCCCTCTGTCCTTCTGCAAAGGGGAGGACTTTACATCTAGGGGGGGCTGGCACCATTCCCCCATTCCAGCTGGCCACCTCCGGGATCGCTGGAAAGAAGAGAGCGGGCAGCGCCGGTCGGGTGCTGTGGGGGAGCAGCCCAGGGGCTCCGAGAGGGCAAACCCAGGCCCGGGTGGAGCCGCTGGGACCGTTCAGCGCGGGGATCCGGGGACGCGGGGCCGCCGCCCTGCACGCATCCCGCATCCCGCTGTCCGGCCGGAGAGCGGGAACGGGGAGGCCGGGAGGAGCCTGCGGCGTGTTCCGCGGAGTCGGTACGGGAAGCCCAGGCACAGCGGGGGCCGCGCTCACTCACCCGCGGGTGCGGCGGGCCATGGCGGGGCCGGGCCGAAGTCGGGAGCGGGGCCGGAGCGCGGCACCGGCGGCACTTTCCTATCTCGCGCCAACAGCGCCCCACCGCCCGGGGCCGGGCCGCGCATGCGCTCCGCGCNCGGCCGGCGGGGGCGCGCCCGCCCGCCCCACCCCCGGGACCTGCATCCACCCGGGAGCACCGGCATCTACCCCCGGTACTGACCCGGCACCACCAGCATCCACCTCTGCACCGACCCCGCACCGATCTGGGACCCCCGGGACCCCCTATACCCATCCCCGCACCCACCCGGGCCCTTCTGCATCCAACATCGCACTGACCCGTGACCACTGAGACTCCCCGCATCCACCCTCGGGACCGTCCGCATCCGCCCTCCCCGCCACTGCAGCAGCAGCTCTGAGGGCGGGGCAAGAGGATCACACACAGACACACCCCTCCCCGATCACCTCTACCTGAAACAGGCAAAGAAAGTTGGGATTGTTCAGCCTGGAGAAGGGAAGGTTGTGTGGAGACCTCAGCAACCTTCCCGCTTGTGAAGGGGCCTACAGGGAGGCTGGAGAGGGACCCTTCATCAGGAACATAGTGACAGGACAAGAGGGAGTGGGTACCAATTGAAAGAGGAGAAATTTAGGTTAGATATTAGGAAGAAATTCTTGCCTGTGAGGGAGGGTGAGGCCCTGGCACAGGTTTCTCAGAGAAACTATGGCTGCCCCATTCCTGCAAGTGATGAAGGCCAGGTTGGATAAGGACCCCTCTCCAAGGCAGGAGGAGTTGGGACTAGATGATCTTTAACCCCTTAACATTCTATGCACTCCCACAGGACGTGGTTAACATGTGGTTGGGGGTGCCCTAAGAGCCCCTAGGACTGTGCTTGGCTACGGGAAGGAATTGGCTGCTGCCAGAGTCCTGCCGTGCTCACCTCACACCCTACCAACCCTGAGACACGGCACCCTCGCAGCCAGGCAAAAACCAAACAAAATTAAATTCAATCACCACACTGCCCTTGCAGCCCGTCTGGCTCCGGGGTGTGCTGTGGTGTCCCCTGGGGAGTGCAGGTCTGATGCTTCCCAGGAGGGAACAGAGGGGCTGGCTTGCAATAGCCCAGATTTGCTCCCTGGACAGGCAGCAGCACTGTCACACTGCATCCCAGATTCCTGCCCCGGGGACAGCATGGCATAAACACATTAGGGCTCTACATCTGCAGACCAGACTCTTGCTGCTCTCACAGCTGTGCACACAGAGCACACCCACAGCCAGTGCCCACACGTTACAGAATCACAGAATATTCTGAGCTGGAAAAGACCCACCAGGATCATCCAAGCCCAACTCCTGGCCCCTGCACAGAACAGCGACAGTAATCCCACCATGTTCCTGAGGGGCTTGTCCAAATGCTGCAACAGATACTATCTATAGCACCTGTGCTCAGTCTGTGCACATGGATGCTCCTGACCAGTATATCACAACAAACAAGGCAAAAGCTGAAAGAGCTGTCACCTTATTAGGGACCCTGCACTGGGTCCAAGTAGGGGTCCACGTATCCTGCCAACACCCCTTTGCTCTCCAGAGTTACCCACTGGCAGGGTACAAACACAACTCAGCCCTTATAGACCCCAGTGTACCTCCAGCAGTCAGGCATGACCCAGTATCACTGGTCCTATGTTTAAAAAGAGGGAAACAAAAACCCCTCCCTCTCCCAAACTGGCTTAATTAGGAAATTAGCCTGTTAATTAACTACCAGAACTATAAAACTGCTATAAGTAACACTGGTAAAAGAAGGCTCAAGCCCTTCAAGGGATCTCTATAGAAGCTGAAGGTAAGTAGTGTTCTTTTAGTCTATCCTCTTATTGTCTCCTTTATTTCTTACTTCTTGCATACTAATTTGTTGAAATCATCTTTAAGGAAAAAATTTTTGTAGTCTCTTAAAGAAGACTTTCCTTCTAGACTGCCCATACCGACCCATTTTACAATAAATTCAGGAGCTTTTTTAGCTCTGTTCTTAATGTTTTCAGTATAAAAATGATTTCAGAACACAGTAAGTGCCTTCTCCTTCCCTGACCTGCCCTGTTCCCTCTGGGGGTGGCTGGAAGTCAACTGCTGGCTGAGCTGGTGGTGAGGGTTACTGCATGTGGGACTAAAGATAAGATGAGAGGCGTTCCTCAACCTCTTCAATCCTAACCAGAGCCTGGCTTTAATGCCTCCCTCTCAAAGAGGCCCAAATCTAGTGGGTTAATGGCTCACTGACTTAAGGAAGGAGAATAAAATATCTTATTTCTCAGGAAAATCAGTTCCATCTTAGTACAGCTAACAGACGGAGAGGTTTCCTGAGTCTCTCTATACCCTACACAAAGCTAAGAGTGATAGACAGGCTGAGGCCAAATGAATACAACTCTGAGGAGGCTTCATGGTGACCTCTGGGCAACAAACAGGCTGTGGTGCAATTGTTTTGCTCTAGAAGACAGTGACAGGCTGGATGCTCTCCTACCTGTCCTGGATCCCACACAGCTCCTTGCAAGACTGAGACAGGATTTTGCCAAGAGCTGTCTTGCCTACTCTAAGTTTGCAATTCACTAGTGAACAATATTGAACAGTAACATGTTTATTCTGATACATCCTGGTCTCCATAAGCGTGGCGGTGGTGGGATTCTGCACCATGCTGTCCACACAGAGGCATGGTTCCAGCATCTTGACCATAAAGGAAATCCTAGAAAATGGCTTTGTGGCCAGGGCCTCCAGCCATCCGCATTCTTCTCCTGTCCAGAGTTATTGCATGGACTGTAGCAGTGCCTCTAAATCAGACACCTGGGAGCTTCTCATGGACAGCACAGCAAGCAGTGTGTTGTCAAGCAGTCAGAGTCTCTGAGCAGCTGTGTGAAGACTGACCTGCACAGCCTGACCCAAGGCATCTCTGACCTCAGTCTTGTCTGCCTCTGCAAGGCCCACCAGGGCCAGGCCACCTTGGAGCTGTCTGGTTTGCTTTGTGAACACCCCAGCAGACCTGGCTGCCTCATGGCTATGGCATCACAGACAGAACACCTCAACACCTCGCAAGAAAGACAAGCAGTACAAACCAATAGAAAGCCTGCTCTCCAAGAGCTCCCAGCTCCTCGGAGACCTCTCTGTCCTTGGGAATGTGCCAGCACCCAGGTGGGAGATGTCATCAATAAAATCCCCTCTGGATACCAGCCTGTCCCTTGATGTGAGCACTGAGGAGTTAAGGTTACTGGGATGCTCCAAACCAGACATGGCATCCCAGGAGACGTCAGTAGTGCTTCCTCTGGCTTGGCCTGGTGCCTTTAAGAAGCACTCCGTGCTGATGCACTGGTCTGCCACCCCGGAGACCCCACAGAGCGATCCTGACCTAATCCCTGTGTTTCTGCACCAGGCTCAATGATGCTGCTGCCCTGGCTCTGTGCCCGGAGCACGGTGGGCTGCGGGGTGCCTGCAGGGGGGGCACGGATCCGCACTGCAGCACAGGAGACGGAGCCCTCCTGCCCTGCCCGGAGCCAGCGGCTCTTATGCTGATGGCAGCACCTGGTGAAAGGTTAAATCTGCCCACCTCGGGTGAGGGGCTTTGAGGAACTGCTGTTGGAGGATGCTTGGGGCGTTGATGGCAGCAGCGCCGCTGGCTCCCCGTCCTCCCTGATCCCTGTCTTTCGTACTGACGCAATAAAGCTACGAATGTTGTTCTGTGTTGGTTGGCCTCTGGCGCTCACTGCCCACCCGGCTTGCGGCTGAGCCCCACTCAGCACCCAGGGCCGGTCGCCGGTACAACCTCAGCGAGCGCAGCCCCCTCCGAGGACCCTCCCACGGCCCAGGGGAGGAGGATCGTCCACCCCCGCCTCACCCGCCCCTGTTACCTGGCAGAGGGGCCTGGGCAGGTCCCGGTGGAGAAGAGGCTCCGGGACACGGCTTCGGAGGCTGGGCCATAGCTGTGGGGCCGCCGGGAGAGCGGACGGAGACGCGGCCGGGGCTGGGGATCCCTCTCCTGGCGCACCGGGAAAACACAGCCTAGGAGGGCGGAACGGGCGGGACCGGCCCGGACTCCCCCGCCCTGTCACCCGCCTGCCTTATGCAGTATGTTAATTCTCATCACCGCCACTTGCCAACACACTGTGAAGGTTTCCTCTGTGATGTTCACTCTCTGCTCCAAGTGAATGAAACGAGGCCACCGCATGGCATCCCCCACCTCTGTTACAGATTTTCACGTGCTCCTGTTAGATCTCACCCCATTCACGAAACCACTTGCTCTCCTTCCTGTTTTTGCTCTCCCTCCTGTTTTTCCCCTCCTGTCACTGCTTGAAGCAAATACAGGGAGACGGACTTGTTAAAACCACTTTTCAGGACATTCACGGTTTGCTGAAGAAACAATATATCCCCCTCATTCTTCTTTTAGCGGCAGATTAAGGGATGATGAGTCATGTTGCATGAGAGGACAGAGACAAAAAAAGGGAAAGCAGCAACAGATGCTTGGAACCGACCTTTGTGAAATATAGCAATAATTCCATTAATATATAAACTCCATGGCTGTGTGTCTGCCAGTGGCCTTGCCTCACCTCTTGAAAGCAGTCACCCACCTGTACTAATTCATAATTCTGTCAGGCAGCCGTAAACTTTTTATGTAGCACACTGCCATGAGCAAAGTAAGTATTTCTGTCTGTTTACAAAATAAAAGCTTAAATACTTCCACAGAGCCAAAGGGACAAGCTTTGAAAGAGAGATGCAAGCTACTGCCTCCACCTGTATTCCACACTAGCCAAAAAAACATGGATTCAGCGAAAAATTTTTGTTTCAGCTGTCAAGAGAGGCCCCATAGATACATGGCAAACAGGGAGCTGCTTGTATTCCCTGGCTGCTTACATGACCTTTTCCTAAACCATGTTACAGCATCAGAAACAGGTGACAAAACAACTCCGAAAAAGGGCTGGGAAATAGAAACTATTTACAGTTTGAAGTATAAACACCCCCGAACAGCACACACCAGAGCTATAATTAGCAAGAGGATCACTCAGGGGGTTGGTTCAGCTGCAGCCTGTCTGATTGGTATTGATACTGCACAGGAGAGATTAAGCTTATTGTGTAAAGCTGTAGCTGGAATGTGCAAACAAAACCATGGCCTATAAGGAAAATACAGGAAGAAATGAAAAATTTCAAACATGTTGGTGTGAAAAGGGAACATCTGCAGCATAGGAAGAGATACAACTTCTAACATTATATTAGCATGTCTCCACTGGGCAGGAACTTGGCAAGGGCTTTAGGGCACCTCCTTTAGAAAACCCTGTGCCAAGATGACATGTGAAGCATGAGGAAATGTAAAATAAAAAGATTTTTGCGGGGGTAAAAGATGAACAGATCTTTTGCAAAAAGCAGCATTGACATTAAAACACAAGGCAGAGCAAGATAAAGCATGTGTCATGGAAGGCTTGAGTGAGGGAAGAATTTTCACTTAAAAATTTGAGTGTCATATTGATAGCCAAAAAATGCTGTATTTAAAGTGCAACCTCACCATATAGATATTAAAAAAAGGCCTTACAATGAAGACACGTGGTTTTGATGGTGTTGATAAATTTTTTCTTCTCATCAGTGATCTCCTTGGCTCTCTTTTTACTGTGCATGGAGCTTCAACATTTCATGGTCAATGAGTTTAATCTGAATTTCCCTCCTTGTGCATTACCTAGCTCACTACCTTGGGGAACGGGAGAGATATCAAGTAACTGGAAGTAAAAATATTCCTGAGTTTCTGCACAGTATCACATTTTGTTAATAATGATCCATTAAATCCTTATGTCTTTTTCACTCACATGTTGTCCTTTCTTTTCAAAATTATGTATTTCCAGTCTTACACAAGGCAGCGATGTGCAACAATGTCATTACTGCTTAATTTCAAATTCTTCCCTCCCTTGGAAGAAATATTTTCCTTCTGAAGTAGCAAACTCATCTCTCCTTGGTTCACTTTGGCACAGAGACAAAAGGAGGCTGCCTCAGGGTGACATATGTTTTCAGCAGCTCCTGTATTTATGACTATTTTCTTTTTTCCAGTTCACAAACCAAAATAACAATCCTTCCCAGAGTGCAATTGAGGACTTTTTGTACACCAGGAGAACCCACAGTAAACCTTTCAAGAACATAAATGCTAGAGCCAGTAAGAAGGACCCCAAACACATTTTCTTTGTATAATATTTTTTAAATATAATTACAAAATTACAGTTTCAATAAAGAAGTAGAAAAATAAGAAATTATTTGGAAAGTCTTTGTGAAATACAAGCACTTTCCCAGAAGGCATTAAGTATCCAAACTACCACACATAAATGATCCAAGCATTCAGTGAACTAGTGAGACAGTCCCAATCAATATACTGGAAAGGAGTTTTAAAAAAACGGAGAAGTGTATTTTCACTAAAAAGTCTGTCTCAAACTGGGGAAAGCCAGCTCTCAGTTGCTGCTGTGGAATCCAGCTTCACTTGTGTCAATATCATGTTCCTTAGGTAAGGGAAGAGGGGAAAAAAAAAAGAAGAAAAATAAGAATTTTAACAATAGGGTAGAACTGTCAGATTTTTTGGCTTAACCAGAATATTTGAGAAATAGGGAATACTTGTTAACACAAACAACTGATCTGTTAATATGCTCCAAACAGACTTCAAAGCACCAAATTTACTATGAAGAATTATTTCAGCACAGTGCTGCTCATGAGTAACAATGCTGGTTTCACTTCTGCACTGCAGCACTGGCAACAGCTGTGAACACTCCTGAGGGCACACTGCTTTTACTTAGGCACCATTAATGAATTGGATTTAGCTGAAATTACCAAAACTACCTTTGCATGTACTAATCCCCCAATTAAAATAAAAACTTAATTAAGTGAGCACTACACATTGAATACAGATTAACAGTCGTAAATACAGTAAACAGTAAATACTGTGGGTCACACTTCACTGGTCTAATTTATTGCACAACAAATGTCTTGCATCTCAGGCCTCTTGCCTGTGACGAGTGTAGCTGCTACAAACACACACCAGCCTCAGTGCTGCTACTACCAATTATTCACTTCTAATTCTGTTATTAAAAATACCTGATTCAGTTTCTTAAATTCAACAACTTGGAAGAAGATGTGCTCCAGGATATATTTGGCATCTTGCTTCTCCTTTGGGAGTTTGCTTGTCACTCCCAGGATATCGCCACATTTTCGTACATAGAATTCCAGGTCATCATCAGTACCTAAACAAGCATCCAGGGAAGAAGGCAGGTGACTATCACACATACCTGGATCAGATGGCATAAAACTACTAAAAATCTTCATTTGTTGTTGGCATTTGGGGAAGTTTGGTCCTATAACTAAGCTCAGTGGACTAGTCATGATGTCCTCCTGCAGCTGGCACCTTCTCATCTTCTTTAGGCTTAAGAGTGTTTAGAATAATCTTAACATTTTAACTTCAAAGCATAAAAAGATGTGAAATTAATCAGTGAGAGTGCACAAAGCAATTTACACACCATGTAGGAAACAGCAGACAGAAGCATGATAAAATGTCATGTAACAAACAAAATAAAATGTCATGGTGCATAAAGCCATGTTATCAATTGCCATGAGCTTCCAGTTTCCTGGATCAAGATGAGAGCAGTGGATTTTCAAAAATGAAGCCCATGATTTAAAATTAAATATAACAACAATTTCCCGCTAAAAACTTGAATTTTATATATAAATGTATAAACAACCAGTCTGCTCCACTTACATTTGTTTGTGATCTCTGCAAGACGAGCTTTCTCAGAGGAAAAGGTTTCATCCAAGTCAAACAGTTCCAGAGGGGGAGGAGGCAGTTCTCTGAAAGCAGGTGGAAAAACCTTGAAGAGAAGAAGTAGCATGGTTTATTGCCACATGTTTTCTTACACTTCACAGATCTCTAAGACAACAGTTTTGGACTTTGACTGAACTTGAAGAAACCTTTGACATAAAAGCACCTCTGAAGCCCACAGCACAAAGGGACACCTTTTTGAAAATTCCATTTATATTTTGTGACTAAACTCTTTTGGAATGTTCAGTTATTATTACAAGCATGCCAGAATTATCACCCAGCATGACAACTAGACATACTGCATTTGCAGTTTCTGTTTTGCTCCATGAGGCCCAGGTGTTCGCTGAGATAGCTGAGGAACTAAGCTCCCCATAACAGCTCACCTTGGAAACATATTCACGTCAGTTCTGGTGAGAGTATTTTCTTTTTCATGCGGTCACCACTTATGGCATAAGCTGGACTTAGGTTTTTAAAGAGCAGTGCATGAGACACTACTTTCAGTTGCACCCCTGCAGCTGTAAGGATCCCAGTACTGCTTTTTCAGTGGTGAGGGTAAAGGATGGAGCCATGACAGCAAAACTCAGAAAGAGATTCCTCCTTTTTGAAATGAGTTTGACACCATTGTAGCTCATGTTGCTTTCAGCCCAAAAACCTCTGCTGGTAAAAGTTTGATCAGCTCTTGCTGTAAAAGACTCCACTTTCTACTTCCCCTGAGGATGTGGAGATGGAAGTAGAGCATGACAGACTGGCTCCTCCCTTGCAGCAGTCAGTGTAGTACTTACACCACTGCTTTCTGAGATACCATGTCCTGTTTTCACAGCAAAGGCTGAGCCAGCAGCCTCTCAACTAAAGGCTTACACACATACAGCATTCTGTTATGGCACCACATACTACATTTTCAAGCTCTGTTGATAAGTGTACATAAGTGTTCTTTCCTAAAAGATAGTCCCTAAAGGGTATTCAACTTCCAAGTGATTAATTATTACTACAGCACTTCTCACTTAAAAACAAACAAGCAGACAAACAAAAAAACTATAGAAATGACACACAGAGGTTCTGGACCACAGAATCATTATGGTTGGAAAAGGCCTCCAAGATAATCAAGCCCAACCTTCATGGAGAAGAGTTCTCCCTGAGCTGCATGAGCAAGGAGGTTACTCACAGCTGGCTGGAGGACAGGTAGTGGAGTCTCAAATTGAGGCTGAATGAGTTGGAGGCGTTCATGTTTCACATTCAGCTCTTCATAAGCTCTGCAGCACAGAAAAAGACAAAGTATGAGGGGAAAAAAAAAGATAAAACATCCATTTCCACTTACAGGCTACAGAGATGGATTTTTATGAAGACACCAGGATCAATGTTATGCACAGTAACAGCATAAAAGAACAGGATGTCCATTTTAGAAGTACCTCAGAGAACTACATATCAATAAAAAGTGACTTCTATAGTGAGAAAATTAGTTAAAATTATGACAGAGGAAGATGATAGGGACATATAAAATGCTGAAAAGGAAGGAAGTCACACGTCAATTCTTTGAGCAACTTTTAAAGGGGTGAACATGGATGGAGAAAAAGTGATTTAGCTCAAAAAAAGCAGAATTGCAATTTCAAAAACATTTTTCAGGGAGTCCGTAACTAAAAGTTATTTTTTTAAAAAGTATTTGTTATGGGATCAGAAGGGAGATCCCCCTTGTCAATTCACAACTAGTGAAAGCACAAGAAATACAGCGTAAGAAGAAAGATTGTCCACAACAGAGTGGAATTTCATGGAACCTGTGTTAAGCTGCCACTACTCAGTATGTTCAGATCTGGGTAACAGAGGAATTATGATGGACAAAGCTGATAGTGACACAAACTGGTAAAACTGAGCAACTGATAAATCTCAAGACACGATTACTGGAAAATGCAAAGGTGAATGAAATGCAGTTTTCAGTAAATGCCAAGTAATTCAAAAGTGGAAAGATGACCAGCTCTCAGTTATCACTCCAGAAAGTGTCCAACAACAGTGCAGACAGTTCTACTTAAACTACCAGACCACTGAATCAGAAGTAGTCAGAAAACAAGGAGAAAAGAAGGTCAGAAATTACAGCTAAGACAAGAAGCAAGAGAAAACATCATCACACGATACAAATCCATCTTCTAGTATATCCGTATTCAGAATGCTGCTTACAACTCAGCCCCTTCTGCTCTTAAGGAGACACAGTCAAACACAAACAGAACTGCAGAATACAGAATGGAATAAATAAATAAGAAAATCACAGCTGCTGACTTGATAACTGAAGGGAGGGCAGTTGTATCCAGCTGATAAAGGGATGTATCAAACAGCTTTGTGAAGTCTCTTGGGTTCTCATCTCCTTCTTGCAGGCAGACTCGCAGTTGCTCTGACAGTGCAGCTGTGTCTGGGAGCACGGTATAGTCTGAAATCTGAACATAGATATGGACACCTGGGATTTAAAATGGACAACCTGTTCACACAGTCTCTTTCTAGTTTATATTTCACCTAAAATCTCATCTAGAAATAATTATTTCGCTCTTTACCAGGTATGGCTCTCTGCAGTGCAGCTCACTAGATCAGTAATTGTGCAAACTCTATTCTCGTGCTGTAAAGCTACTCCCTATATGGATGTTTCATCTGTTAATTCTTTAACATTAAAAGAGCCAGCTTACTAGTCAACTGTGCAAGACTTGTTCTTTTATGCAGAATATACAATTTTATCACATATCCTATTTCCAAATAAAAATAGCATTTGTATACATCAGTTAAAAAAACAACTAAAATTGACATACAATTTGATCCCTACTCATATACAGAAAATCTACCTTCACTTCCTGCACATTCCTCTTATCTTAGGGCTCAGAGTGAATTTCAAACTTATTACCCTGGAGCAGCACATGATCTCATAAGGATGGGCAAATTGGAAAGAGACTTTCACAAATGCAATATGGTAATGAAGAGCAACCTAAGTCTAGGAGACACGAATATTTTTTACTCTGAAGCCATCTGTCTACTCAATCTTAGATCTGAATGAAGGTTCTGCAACAGCAGCAGCACACATCTTGCTGTTAACCATTCTGTGCTAAATACAAGGTGTGCCAAAACTGATCACACTATTCTTTACCTCCTTGTGATGGATCTCTCTTACCTCAGGGTCCTCCATATCCATCTGGTTTAAGTGGATATCTGATGTTGTTAGCCACTGGAAAAGCACATCCTGAAGAAGGGCAAAACTTAATTATTTTCAGGAGGATCCAAGTAATCTCATACTAGGCTTAAACAATCACATTAAATCTATTAAATAACATACCATGAAAAAGAAGACCAAAGAGGTAATAAATCAAAGCATATCTGCTAGTATTGGATTAGAATCTCCATATTGAATCCATTTCATAGCTGTCTTGCTCTAAAACAAAGCTACTGGGCCTAGAGTGCTTTGGAAGTGCTGTGAAGATCCACTAAGGTGTTTTTAAATAAAAAAAACCCAACCCAACTTACCATGATCTTACCATTTTCTTCTTTATCTAAATATTGATCACTGAACATGTGGGAAGATCCCAATGCTGCCATCTTTCCACCTTGACTCTATCAACAAAGAAGACAATTTAGGAAAAACTCCTTCTAAATCACAGTTTTAGAGATAATTATTATTGCCTTATTAACTTTCTACAACCCATTCTTCAGTGTTTTTTATGTAAATACAGAGGTCAGTGACACACATGCAGGTCAATATAGCACATCTTCATGTCAGCTAATGAGAGAAGAGTTTGACAGTTCTATTATTTGTAGGATAAAATGCAAAATATGCATGTCATTATATTTTAATTATGCTGAAGTAAACGTGCATGAAAATGCATTCATGAAACACCTTTGGAATTCTTCTCTAAGATTATCACTCCCACAGGGACATATATTAGAAGAAGTTTTCAACAAAACAGAAACCTTGAAATGTTCCCTGCACCAACTGTGAAACTCATACCATAATATAACCACAGATACTGCTGTAATGAATTTGAAGATACATTAAATAAAGCTCCAGTTTGTTTAACAAATGTCAGATGTTTCACACTTCATGATTTGCAGTTTTAAGCTAATTCTACATGCTTTAGCCACAACTGGGTAGATCCTCTGCTCTTATTTTCCATTCCTTCACTTTCTGTTGCTATGCTTTATCACATCTCTTTTCCAATCTAAGAGATCTGGTTTTCCTGCTACCAAGTTTCTCCCTTGGGATATCTTACTCTGACAGCTGCAGACAAAATGCAAGCAGTAAGTATACTTGTAAGTTCACTTCATGCTGCCGTATTGGCTTTGATTTACACAGTCCATTTCAGCCACAATAGGGGAGAATGAAGTTGGGCATCCTCAAGGAAGAAAAAAATCCTCTTCCTAACAAAGATATCAGAAAACCACAATAGGAAACTCACCTACACAGTAAGAAGTGTGTTAATTTGTTCACATTCACTAACACTATCGATCCTTTGTACTCATCCACTACTACTAGATTTCTGAATTTATTTTTATAAAGTAACAGGTCTGGATGAGTAAGGTAACACATGAAAAATCTACTGGTTCCAAGGTGACAGTAATTAATTCAGTATGGTGTACTTATGAAGCTGATGATAGTCTTACTTAATAAATTATCACTAAAAGGGTAGGAAAAACCCCCAAACTTCAACGAAGAACTAAATATATCCATCTGTCAACAAAAAAATTATGTAATCTTTGCTGACCATCAAATTAATTCTCTTCTGAGCCCCATGCCAAGAAGTTTACCATAAAAAGTGGCAAGAGTCACTGGCTCATCTGGAATTTGCAGATGCATCAAAAGATAGACATGGGTTTGTAAGTACTACAAGAGGATACACTCCCAATTTTTGTGGGTGGAATGCAGGGTGTGTCACAGGCAGAATCCTACCTCATGCTGATAGAAAGCCAGAATAGGCCTGTTGAGTGGGAAGCAGACAGATCCTGTTGACAGAATTGCCACTGCGGGTTTCATCACATTCAGTGTGGCTCCAAAAGGATACACAAAAGTGAGAGCTCTGCAGGAAATACAGAAACTCCCTAAGTACCTGCATGTATAAGGCAGGCTGGACATATTTATAAAATTCAAAGTACAAACTGCAATTGTGCGCTGGTGGTGGAAAGCCAAAGCCTTTGCAGATCAATTGTAACCACATTGTAACAAATGCAGATCATTGAAACCACATTTCAGTCTCTCTCTCTCTACAAGTTTTTCCAGGTTAAAGAATTGACTTAAATAAGGAACAAAGAACACTCTTGATTTCTGTTTGCACACTCCTGCACCTGAGAGAAGGGGAGGGGTATTTAACTCACAAATTGATATATATTCTGGAACGAAACTAGATGTTTTTACACTTCCATTTTTCCTTGTAATCAACAACATGGTCATTTATAAGTCTAAAAAGTAGCCGCAAGGAAGAATACAAACCTTTACAGTTATTTATGGAAAAGCTGTGCTCTTTTCAATGCCTTTTCACTTCTTTATCTCACCCTGCATTAAGATTCTTTAAAAAGATAAAGCCTTGCTACGCCTGCAGCCAGACGACCTGCTATCTACAGGTTATTCATATTTACATTTTTTAATCAAATTCAAATTCAGAGACTAGGGGCAAAAAAGATCGGATCATGAGAGAATTTCTGTCCAAAACTGTCATTCCTGCTCCTTCAGTGGTTATCAAGCACTACTAAACAGATTCTCCTTTCCAGATGTAACCTAAGAAGCATCAACACAAGCACAACAAACTGCTGCTAATCACAAACTTGCTACTTCTGAGTTATTCTACATATTTTCACACCAGTTTCCTCACAGAAAAACACTTACTGTGAGTCATGCCCACTTCCATCTTCATGTGTTGTCTCAAGCACTGTTTTTCTTGCAGCTTCACAGATTCCCCTACAAGATGTTGAAAAGCAAAGCTTATTGAAAACAATACAGATTACAAGAGTTTAATGTAAAGATTTATATACTCCAAATATTTACCTGTTCAAAACTCCATCAGAGATTAGTGCTTCTTTTGGGTGGTGGTACTTATAATATACATTTCGTACTACAGCATCTTGAAGAAAGAAAAAATATAGAAATTTAGCTCTTGGATTCCCTGGGTGTTTGCTTCCAGCACCACAAAGCTGGCATTTGGTTCCCAAAAGAATTCAGATCAGCTTTCATTGATAAATAATGAGAAAATAAGCCCATCTCCACCTTCTGCAAAGCAGAAGAGGCAAGAGGATGATCCAGTTAAAACAGCATTTAACAAGTTTTATAACTTCAAATTCTTTTTTTTTTTTTCGGGTATCTTCCAAACCAGGATGAATTGAATCCTGTTGATACAAAAAAAGGTATCATTTAGAAAAGCCACCAAAGACCCTAAAAATATTTTAGATACACTGAGATACAGTTGACTTAGGTTGGCTGCTTTTTCTTTTTTCACACTGAATGACATTTTATTGGTCTGCTAAAGAAAAGGGCCATTCTTTGTTCAGGGTGAGCATGAAGTGATTCAATTCATTAAAATGTGTGGAAAATGTCTTACATGAAAGGCTTTTTAATCAAGAAACGTCACTAGAATTAATTGTTAGTAAATACCGTTAATGCTAACAACTACAGCAAAGGAATGGAAATGGCTAAGTTGTTATCCATGTACTCTGCCCATGGAAAGCTCTCGGTATGTTCCACTATTACCCTGCCAGATACATGCAGATTTAAAGAAAAAACATCTTTTAGACCAAGGGATACTTTATGAGAGGGATTTTCTTGGCTTGCATTTACAAAGTCTGAACTTGCTCTTTTGATTTTGCTGAAAACAGATGAATAAAAGCTCTCAGCAAGCCCCATTACCATTATTGAATATGATCCCATATTCTTCTAACAAGAAGTTAATATTTGTGCCATTACGGGACTCTCCACCTTCTCTGAGCATCACCAGGATGGCTCCACCATCCTCCAGGAATTTCTTCAGAACGGAAAACTAGAAGACAACAAAGATCCAGGGGAAAAAAAAAAAAACAGACACGTGAAAGAAGATACACACAAGACTGCAGGAAGCTGTAGTGAGACAAGGAAAGGTAAAGGATTCTGACTGCTTGCAATTAACTTGAGAAAAACATTCTAATTTCAATTTGTGTAAATTCATCTAAAGCAGCACGACTGCAGTCTTCTGTGTTGTTCTGTTCTATTTAAGCAAATCTTAGAACTAATTTGAAAACAGTTATTGAAGTCTTACCTCATCAGCACTGAACTTCTCTCTTGGCCCTGCTGTAATCCACAGTTTTACTCCAAACAGTTTTTCCGATGTGATCTCATCTTTTAAGCTATGAATAGATTAATAAAGGCACATGCTATTCTTGAATATAGTTTGAAAACACAACTTTTTTCTTCTGTTTTTTAATGGACTGGCAAACAAAAACAAAGCAAATCATTTCAGTCACTTCATATCCTTTCATCGGGGTTTAAAATCGACAGCTTGAGCAAAAACAATCCTTACAATTGTCAAACAACTAAACAGTAAAGCTCCTCTAACAAGGTACTGTGGCAGATCCAGAACTGCTATAAACTGTCATAGCTGCTATTAAACTTTGCACCTGAGGAGCTTCCTCTTGTTCTTTTGATTCTTTTTCTTCTTTTTGGTCTGGGCACATTTCATAGAATAAAGCAGGAAGGGACCCACAAGGATCATCAAGTTCATCTCCTGGCCCTGCACAGGACACCCCAACAATCCCACCATGTCCCTGAGTGTTGTCCAAACACTCCTGGAGCTCTGGCAGCCTTGGGGCCGTGACCACTGCCCAGGGGATCCTGTTCAGGGCCCAACCACCCTATGGGGGAAGAACTTTTTCCTGATATCCAGCCTAACCCCCCCTCTAAACAGTCTGATGCTGTTTTGTAGCGAACAGATAAGCAATATTATCTGCACAAAGGCTGTTTTCTTTTACTCCCCAAACTCCAAACCCAGATAGACTCAAAAACCTGTATGAGGAGTTTCAACCTTATAACTTACACTCTATCTCTTCCACAGGCAAGGCAGCTGGAAGTTCCAAAGAACCATGCACAGCATACCACAGAGACAGAACAGCTGATACCAATTAACGCAAGAGAGCAACCTTAGCTCACGAGATACATCCCAGGAAGGATGGGATTGGCCAGGGCTCTGAACAACCTGGTCCAGTGGAAGGTGTCCCTGTCCATGGCAGGGGGTCAGAACACGATGATCTTCAAGGTCCCTTCCAACCCATACCATTCTACGATTCTGTGGCTCCCAAAAGCTATTCGGGTACTCAGCGCGGACCACACACACCCGTGGAGGTCTGTGTGTCCCCTCAGAGCCGCCCCTCACCTCAGCACCTTCCAGCTCCCGCGCAGCCTCTTCCGCAAGGCCTTGTAGCCGCCGGCCGGCGTGAAGCTCTCCCCCTTGGACGCGTTGAACACTATGGCATTGCGCGGGCTGCTCTCCATAGGCTTCCCGGGGACTGCCGAAAGGCTCCAGCTCCTGGAAGGAGCGGGGAACCCTCAGCGCCCAGCGTTCTCCGAGGTGTCCCGCCGTGTCCCCGGCGGGACGCGGCGGCACCACGCCCGCTCCTCCCCTAGCAACGCACCCGGCGGGCGCATGCGCGGATCTTCCG
>VZRE01013664.1:1702829-1729940 GCA_013396775.1 Cephalopterus ornatus | reverse complement strand
GACCACGACGGCGGGATGTGGTGGTGGGCGACGGGGATCCGCAGATCCGCTCTCCGTCTGCCCGAGACCCCCGCACCTGGCCCTGTCCAGCGCCCAGGGCAGGCCCGTGACCCCACAGGAAACTGCCACCCTTCAACCGCTGCAGCTTTCTAGGCCTTGAACACCAGTCAAATCAAAATCCCAGTCCTGACGCATGCAGACTCTTCCTTGTGAGAGTGGTGAGACCCTGGCACAGGTTGCCCAGAGAAGCTGCGGCTGTCCCGTCCCTGGGAGTGTTCAAGGCCAGGCTGGAGAGGGTTTAGAGCAACCTGGTCTAGAGGGGCTTTAAGGGTCCTTCCAACCCCCACCATCATATGATTCTATGATTAACCTGTTTCTTCCACTTTAAACTTAAACCCAGCAGTTTTAGTGACTTTATGTGTGCAGCTAAGTGCTCTCACACCCAGGATAGACCAACCACCCTCCCACCCTTCTCCCTCCTCCCTCACCTCCAGGACGGCCATATGGACACACATCAGTGTTTGCACTTTAATATAAACCATGTCATATTGCCGATGATTTCAGCATAAGATATAGTCCAATTAAAAAAAAAAAAAAATGTTCCAGCACAAGCTTCCCCACAGCATGAACATCACACAACTTGCAGAAAGCCCCTTGTTTATCCCTGTGTTGCAGTAAAAGCTCTAAGATCCCTCTCTTCTCCCCACAGCAACAAAATAAAACAGCTTAAAAAAAGAAAAAGTGGGAAGTGACATTCAATGAATACACCAGCATTCAAATTAAGGCAGAATAAATAACTGTTCTACATCAGTGATGGGTGTTTTCAGATGAGTGCTGGAGCCTGGAACAGCACTGCTGGCCACCCTTTGCTGTGCACTATCCTGTGTTCCACGTGCTCCTCAAAGTTGTGTTGGTGTGTCGTAGGCAGGTCAAGCACATGCTGTGAAAGACACCCCCTACCCCAAGCAGGGTTCAGCCATAGAATTATTTTTATTTTTCCAAGCAATTCAGCTTCTTCCCCACCCCTTTGATCTGGGATATTCCTCCCAACACATTGGCTCCTCCGTAATAGCCTCCTTGGTGCTTCAGCAGCATTCACCCAGAGAGATGATCCACTCACCTTTGGGAGGGACTGGCTTGCATCAAAGGCCACAGTGCAGTTCAGGATTTGCAGACCTGCAGCTGCTTTTGGAGCAATAACTGGTGAACAGTTTTCCCTCAGCCTAGCGAAGTCCAGGATGAGTGGCTTAAGTGACACAGTCTACTTGAAGAAAGGAAGCCAATATTCATGGTTGTGTGAAGAATTCCCTTCTCTATTGAGTAAGTGAGGAAAACAGTTGGACAGAGCTGGGCACACCTCCCCAACAAAAACAAAAAAGAAAAACAAAGGGGAAAAAGGTGGCCAGTTACAGGGACATGGCTGTTGATGTGAATGAGGGCACACACCTCAACCATAAATACAACCACAGGGTGAATACAATTCTGCCAAGTAGCACAAGACGCTCAGGGGAAAAACCATAATCAGTGTCCCACTTTCCCTGCCAGGGGGAACAGTCCTGGCAGGGAAACATTTGGGGGAAATCCACCAAACAGCAAAAGTTTAGAGCTCTGTTCCATCCCAGCCAGTTAGGGTGTTAGTCCCAATTTCCTTAAGCCATGAGCAAAGGACAAAATCCTCTCAACCCCCCCCCCCAAACAGCAGCAACAAAAAACCAAACAAACAAACCCCCCCCACACAAAAAAAAAAACCCAACAACAAACAAAATTTAAAAAAAGCCCATAAAACCCATTCATTTAAAATCTGGCTTCTCACAGCCTTTGTAAAACTTAGATGTCTTCTTCAGTTGGTGCATAAGAAAATCCCAAAAATGCATCTGAGACACTGGAGCTGCTGGCTGCTAGGTCAGGTGTGTGGGTGATGGAGGCAGAGATTGCTTCTTGGGTGAACTCTGGATCAAAGTGTCGCAGATCAGCTGGACCAGCCTAAGCCAAGGAGCAGAGACACACTGTCATTTTGAGTAAGCAGAACCCAGTCGCTTGTGTTCAGACAGTCCAACACCGCTGCTCTTCCAGAAGAGCCATCCGCACTGCATTTACAGTTCCTAATCCCCACCTCAGCACTCTTAGTGTCAGCATAAGGCATCTACGGAGGGTCCCTTTTGTACTCCTGTATAGACAAGAGAAACACCCACTTACCACATTGGGGTTGAATGGAGGGGTAATCCTCTTGTGGTACAAATCATCCCAGTTTATTGGGCTGAAGAATACATGGTTCTTTATCTCAAGCTGCATAGAAAGCAGGGGGGAAATGTCAGACTTCTGCCAACCCTCCTTTTCCAGCACCTGCCAGCTGGTCTCACAGCATTAAGGAGTTGAAACAAGACTTGGAGTTACCACATACCCATGTCCACAAGTCCTTAATACATGAGGGTCATGTAAGTCCAGTAATCCCTTGAAGGGAAATGACCCATCACACATTGGTATCCTTAGCTTGCCACCACGCCTTTCCCTTTGGAAATCCAAGACAACCTCATATGCCCCTTTTAGGAGGCTGGAGGGACACACTGCATGGAAAGCTTTATCCAAGGCAGTGGTGTTATCATAAAAGAAAGGCTCAGAATAGAAAGCTTTCCCATCTGTTCTCCCTCCTGATCATAGTGGAGGCCACCTACAAAGTCTGTTTTGGCACCCAGCCTTCTCTTCTGGTCCTTGTGGAGGAGTCCCTGGAGGATGTCACAAGCTGCCACCGTCTTGGTTCCTTGGATCTGGAGTGGCTTGTGCAGAATATTGTCATACATCTGAGACACATCCCGGCTGTAAAAAGGAGGCTGATTTGAAAGAGAGGAGAAGCAGCCAGGTAAAACATGAGCTACCATAAGGAACCACACACTGCAGGTCAAAAATGACACCTGCCGTGAGTAGATGAGGGAGACCTGCCACATCTCTGCTCAAAAGTACAATGGTATGATTAAACCAGGTCATCTCATTCAGGATTTAGTCATCTATCAGGTACCATGTGAACACTAGACCAACCTCACACCACAGCTCTTGAAAATAAGTTCTCTACAATGTAAAGTAAAAGAGACCATTTCTAAACTTACCAGTCCAAACAGCATTTCATAGAGGACAGCTCCTAGACACCACCAGTCTACTGTCCTGTCGTAGGGCTGCTTCTTTAGCACCTCAGGAGCCAGGTACTGGGAAGTCAGAAGCAAACATTTGAGTCAAGCTGTAAAGAAGGGCTTTGCCCTTGTAAGTCACAAATCTGGCTGCAGCTCAAGCTGAGCAAATGCATTAGGAAGCACACAGGTGCATTTCCTACTATGATCTAATAGATTCTCCACTTGCTTTGGGGCAATGGGATTGAAAGACATCTACCAAAGCCCCCAGTGTTCTTCCAGGCTACCGAAGGTTCTCTTGCTATAGAGGACTTGTACAAGGATTTGCCACCCATCACAATTCAACCAGCAAACCTGTACTGCACTGACACATCACATCCCTAAGAGGCTCTTGTGGTTTTGAAAAAGCTGTTGTTTTCAATCCCAACAAGTCTGTTCAAAACAGCAAAACTACCAATAACCACCATGAAGGGGCAACAGGCAAGAGTTTGAGCAGTATGCAAAATAAACAGCCCCCCACAGAATTATCTCTATGTACTATCAGGTTCTGTCTAGAACAGGAAGACACCAATACGCGCCAAAACTAGAAAACAAAGCTCAAACATTCTTGCTTGGTTTGTGCTGTTCTATTGTATAAGGGGTTCTCAGATGAAAACAGAGGGAAATTCCTGCCCACTTCTGTTGAGCTTGAATACTGGAAGATATCCTGTTCACAGACCCTCCTTCAAGCTGTCTGGGAAGAGCAGCAGGACAGATGTATTACCTAGGCTGAAGTGCTACCAAAATCCTCAGTTCAGTAAGAAGGAAAAAAGCCTCCAAGAAGTCAAACTGGGCACATTAGAGAAAAGACATTTCCTCCCTGTTCACATTCCAGAGGGGAGCCTGGTCCTCTCCTCTGCACAGGGCATTTGCAACTCATGCATATCAAGTACACATAGGAGAGCACTGACGGGTGCATGTCAGTAGCAGCAGGCTCCCTGTTTTGCAGCTCCAGGGTATTGGAGCAGGTAAACAGCCTGCTCACAGGCTCCCAAGGTCAAGGTTGCCTCCACAGACACCTGAAACAGCTGCAGTTTCACAAGTCTGGCAATTTCCAAGTGCAGGGATCCCTGACCCTGATAGCACAGCACAGAGTTTAGCTGTTACAGACAAAACCATCTCTGAAGAGTAGGGAAGGCCTTTCTTGAACTCCAGTTTCAGGCCAACAACCTCAAAGAGCCCAAGGCGGTCTAATTTAGAGTCCATATTTTGAGATGCCACATAAGCCCAAGACCCAGAGCAGCAAGTCACAGCAAAGCCCCAGCATATGCTGTACCTCAGGAGTGCCACAAAAAGTAGAAGTTGTCTCCTCTTGCTCCATTCCTTCTTTGCACAGTCCGAAGTCTGTCAATACTATGTGTCCCTAAAGAAGAGAGAAATTTCAGCTTGTCTCACTCTTCCTGGAGAGGAGACAGGGTTTCCAAGTATTTGCCTTCACATTGAATCTCACGGGGGTTTTAGTTCCCCACTGCTCATCTCTCTCCCCTCTCTCCCTTTTGGACATCCTATAGCACAAGTACAGGAGCCTATAGAGAAAGTAGAGTCTAGATTTTAATTTTTTTTTTTTATTTGTCTACAACTGGATAACTATGAAGAGATCCAGCACATCTGTACTTTTCTGCTGCTTTATCCCAGGGACAGTTTAATAGTGCTCACCACCAGAGTAGCAGCAGTGACCTGTTCTTCACACCTCTGATACCTATCCACGGATCAGGTCCCAGCTTTTGGGAATGAGCCCAGCCCCACAAGTGTGCCGTTCTGCAGAGGGCAGGCTCAGTCCCCCTTCCAGGATCTGCACAGAAGTGCAGTGGGGCAGACATACAGGCATGCCATGATGTGAGTTATAGCCCAGCTTGAAGAACCACAGCCCTCTCTTTATAGTCCTGATGCTTTTAAAGCCAGAAGGAAAGTAGCCCAAGATGTGAATATACCTGACAATCCAGGAGGATGTTCTCAGGTTTTAAGTCTCTGAAAGACAAAAGGTGCTATTTGAGCAGATTTGGCCAGATACTTAGAAAACATGGATCTGAAACAGCATCAGCTAAGAACAAAGTCTCCCAGTCCAGACCTTCTTGAAGTGCAGATTCCCATTAACATACACACATGCAAACATTGAAAGGCTGCTGTCATACAGGATCAGGTGTTAGCCTGCATTTCTGTGCATAAATTGTTATGGAGCGATGATTTCTCGCTTCTTGAGCCAGGTTTTTTTATATCTTTACACTTAAACATTCTTTCTCCTTCCCACTATCAGTCTGAGAGTATTTATTGCACATCAGGTCTTGTGCAGACAGGATCCCTCTTGAAAGTTTAAGTGCCAGCAGCACTTAGTCAGTCTTTTCTGGGGTAGGAGATTCTTCAGCTATTTCAGTCCTGAATATATTGCAGGGCTCCAGTGAAGCCCTTTCTCTCCCCAACACTGACACAACCTTGCTGGGCACACTTGGTGGCCCTGCCCTCCCCAGCAGAACATGTGTCTTACCTGTAAATGATGTTTAAGGAATGCAGGTACCCAACTGCACTGGCAACTTCTGCAGCATAGAACCGGGCCCGGGGTTCACGGAAACAGCGCTCCCTTTGCAAGTGGAAGAAGAGCTACAGCCAGATGAGAGGGTTAGTCATTTTTCTAAATAACTGAAAGCTATCTGGAGCAAGGCTGAAAATCAGCTACTCAAGTGAAAACTTCTTTGCAGCAAGTAGCACACAAATAACATCAAATGAGCCCAAACCAAGCCACTTCAAGGAACCCAAACACCTTCCTACAAATTGCTGCCTTTGTTCTACTCTTCATTCCCAAAAATAAAAAATTAATTTTCTGAAAAACATTATCTGCTGATCTAGTTAAGCTCCTAGCTTAGTACACCCCACATACTAGTGGTAGCATGGCCATAAGAAGTGATACATGTATAGAGTTGAACACAAGATCCCCAATATGAACTCTATTTGGGCAAGATATCCACATTAACATTATCTCCCAGCCGGTTTCAGACAGCACAGAAAGACAGCATAAAGACGTAAGCTTCTACAGCTCAGAAAAATTCTATAAAATTCTGCTGGCATCACCCAAGCCCTAGACATAGGGCTGGCCCACAGGTGGGTTTTGCCTAAAGCTCACTAGCATCAATATTTCCTGCATTCTCCATAGGATTTTAAAACACCCCTAACACACCCTCTTCTCAGCATCCTTACTTTAGGAATCATCTGACTCAGGTCCTAGCCAGCAAGATCTTCACTCAACCTAGAGGTGTTCCTGGCAGCTCCTTTCCAGCTGTCAAAGCAGCATTATACCTCAACAAGATTATCTTCTGGCAAGAAACAGTTTCAGGCAATAAAGCAGCATGTTTGAGAAGGACCAAAAAAGATTAAAATGAAGCCTCTAAGTGCACTCACCTCTCCTCCATTTACATAGTCAAGCACAAAGTAAAGCTTCTCAGAGGTCTGGAAGGAGTAATGGAGTCCCACAAGGAAGGGGTGCTTGACATTTTTCAGGAGCACATTGCGTTCCGCCATGATGTGATTTTGCTGTCAAAAAGCAGACAAGGCATTAGGGTTTCAGGCAAGGGTCCAACCCAGCCTGTCATAGGGGCTCACTGCTGTTTTCAAAATAGGTGGAGGCTGGGAGCCCAAGAGGGTCATTTCTAGCCCCAGAAAGGGAACCACTCTCTGCTATCTGACCCATTTAATCTCTGTTCTTCTTCATGTTCCTATGGCACAGAGAAATCCATGTCTAACATGCAAATTGCCTACATGAATGACAGCCACCAGGTATCCCAATTGCATTACCAGGATAGCTCATACACTGACCATTATTTGCAGAAATAGCCAAGGAAAGCAAACGTACCTCCTTTTTCTTGAGGATGGTTTTCTTATGCAAGACTTTCACTGCATAAAAAGTCCCATCACACTTACGTTTGGCCAGGAGAACCTGCAACACAAGGTCCTGATCACAGTTTTCAGCCTTACCTTCTGCCTTTTGGTTAGTATTTCCTCATTAGCTCAATAGTCTTGGGCATGATTATTCAAAAAGAACTGCTCCAGAGGGTCAGGTACAAAGTTTTAAAGACAGCTCCAGACCTGTGAATTCTCATCACTTTCTCATTGCCAGAAAAAAGCACACAACACCTCCACATGCATCACTTGGACACTCAATAGAAAACAGCTTTGGAGCATTTGTGAACAGTTCCATTTAAAGGGGATCCAGGCTGTCTCTCAGGTACAGGTTTGTCTGGAGTTCTTTTGCTACCTGAACAATTCTGAAGCTCATTTTGAACCAAGCACTGCTCCTTACCATCACCACCTTGGAGCATAATGCACCTCACAATTCAGTCCTTAAAGAGATGGCAGGACAGCTCAGAGTAAGAATGGACTATGAAGACCCTGTTTCAGGGCTTACCTACTCTCAGTCACACTCAGGCCAAACACTTCAAGAGACATGCAAAGGACACAACTAGAAACTCCTTTAGCAAGATATTTGCTTTCCAAGCTACAGTCCAGCTGTACAAACCCACTTACTTTTCCAAAGCTTCCTTTGCCAATAACCTTCAGAAAGTCAAAGTCTGTTGGCTTGGCACTGTTAGGCAAGAATGAAACAAGTTAATGTTTCTGGGAGAGAAACAGGCAACAGCAACAGTACCATCAAAGCAGAGTTCCTGCTTGGAAAGATGAATATTTGTGAAAGGGATTAAAGGGCACTGGATGGGTGACCCTTGCTCCCAGCCAGCTTGGAATTCACACTGTGTATGTCAGTGCACCCAGCACAGCATGAACAATCCCTCAGCAACCCACATGCTGAACACAGCATCAGGTGAAAGCACCTATCAAGAACAAGTGACACCTTTAGAGGAGACACTTTTTCTAGAAAAAGATAGTAAAGGAGCCAGCAGTTACAAAGATCTTCCCTCACTATCTCTCAAGAGAGATGGGACAGTGGGCTGCAGATATAGACAGGAGAGGATGATTATGATAAAAAGGACCAGCTACAGCTTAATGTCTTGAAAGCTGGTGCACTGGTAACACACATGGTGTTAAAGGCAAAGTAATGGAGTTGTTAGGACTTTTGCAAACACCACCCATGCGAGACACAGGGACCATCTGCATTCCCCTGCCAGACCTCTTCACACTCCACACCCTACCTGGCTTTGCAGGGAGCTTACTTGGGGTTAGCAGAAGGTCCAAGGTTGATGTTGTCAGTTGGTGTTGAAGGCTACAGAAGATAACAATAATGTTAGTCACAAGGACCATGATGCAGGTTGTGCTTTCCCTTCCTCAATACATCATCCCTCACACTGAGCCATTGATAAACACCCATCAGCAAGAGACACAGTGCTTGTTTTGGCAAACTTTTAACTAAGGCCACTCTAAGTGGCCTTATGCACATCCAGCTCTACGGAACTACCTCCTCCCTCTTCCCAATGACAGGGAGTATACACACACACATGCTCTTCCTCCTCCCCAGACTCTGGGAGCATAATGTCTTGTCCAAAAGGCTATATAGGTCCTCTCTGCTCTTCTTTTTTTCCACCCAGCATCATCCACAGGGACAAGGCAGCAGTAAGACTTCCAGCAGGCTAACACAGGCTCTCCTGCTTGTTTCTCGTCTAAAGACACCAGCCCCTTTCATCCCAGAAGTGAGGATTTGCTGGTTCAGAGCCCTGATCTTACCTGGGTGCTTTTGTCTGGGCTCCGGGAGCGATCCATTAAAAAAGCAACTCGTTCAGCACTTGGAAAAAGAAGAGCAAGCCAGTGTTGAAAACAAAATCCAAGGGAGAAACATCTTCACCCCCTTGACTTGCCAAGGGAGCAGAACAGACCTTGGTGTGTGCACCCCTCCATCATAGGAGGGCTCAGCTGAGTTCCCCAGCTACTCCCTTGGTAGCACTGCTACTCCCAAGGGATGGGGGTATACACACTCCAGGGGAGGCAGTGAACACTGGGAGGCTACGGGGAGCAGATTAGATAAAAAAGGTTCATGGATGCACAAGCATATAAATACCACAGTTATCCCTTGACTTGAAATAGCAGAAACTGGTCAGAACACCAACATGTTAAAACCAACACAGCCCAGCAGGGCCAGGTGAAGTCACAGCCTTCCTAGCCATGGCAGACCCCTCTTGAGGCAGGTGCAGCCCTCACCCCACTGCACGATGATGCTGCAGCACCCAGCCCTGCAACCCAGTGAGTGTCTCCACAGGGCAGCCAGGAGAGTCCAGCTGGGTCCAACCACTACATGCCATCAGGATGGCAGCTGCCAGAGGCCATTCCCCCTAGGCTAGGTCAGATGGGGCAGCTCGGGGCTGTTGACTCTGCAGAGAAGAGGAGCTCAACATGGCAGCCAGGGCTGGCTTGGTGAGCACAGGACTTATCTACCTAGTGCAACTACTGCTGGGGCTGGAAAACCTGGACCTGAACACTTGATGGTTCAGATCCGCCCTGATCAAGCATCACTGGGGATGGGTGGGTCCCCCCACCCTAGGGATTCCCCCCCTTTGGTTTAGAGGGTTGCATGGGGGCATGCTCCTTTCAAAAGCCAGAATTCAGGAGATAACAAACAAAACAAGCAGCTCTGTTCCCTTCTCCTCTGCCCCAGAGAGCTAACTCCAACTCAGCCCCACCAGGCTCTCATACACTGCAGGGAAGCTCTGAAGGCTCTCATCCCCACAGCCACCCTCCACCCTACCACTCCCAAAGAGGGGGCCCAAAGAACCCACCAGCATCCCCACATCTCACCTGTGGGTGCTCCCTCTCTGTGCCCCCACCCACCACCAGGCACAGACCCCCAGTCATCCCCAAGTCCCTCTCCTGCGCAGCCAGGCTGCCCATGGCAGGAGATGCCAGGCAGCAGCGGATGCTGGCAGCTGTCCCTGAGCACTGCCCATATCTGCCTGGTGCCAGCCAGCTCCATTCACCACCCAGCCAGCGCAGGGGTTATCGGGCTGAGCTGTTAAAGGGCCCTCATCCCACTGAGAGCATTTCATACTCACTATGAGCAGAGCCTGGAGCCGGAGGCCTTGATGGTTTGCCCTATCCTCTCCCGGCCGTGCTTGATGAGTTCTGTGAGGAAAGTTGAGCACCAAAGCCGATTAGCTGGCAGTGTGATCACAAGTGCACAGAGGCACATTTGTTCTTCACTGACCTTGCTCTTCTCTCCACAGCCGCCCTCCTCCCCCTTCCACTCACATACCAAAATAACCAGGAAATTATGGGAACCAGGACATCTTCCCTCCCAGCCCCACTGGGGCCCTCAATAGCTCACAGGACGGGGATAAGTGCCACAAAATGGACACCCCCTCCCACAGCACAGGGGACTCAGGCTAGAGCACCACTGTCAAGCCCTCCTGAGCCACCCCTGTGTCCCCAGGGGGGACAAGGAGAGTTCCCACAAGGACGATGTTGTACTGGAATACGTCACATACTTGGCACATCCACTGTCCCTTTCATTCAGGACTCTGCAAGTAATTAGGGACATGAATGAAACCTTTCAGAGCCCTGCAGGAGGTAAGCCAGCACACACACATCATAGTGAGTGACTTGCCCAAGGACACATAGCCAGTGCCAGAAGCTGGGATTCCCACCACAGAGCATCCCTGCTCCTCAGCCGTGTGGACAGTTGCCACCACTCATCATCTTCATCACCTCTCCCTTCACATAGAGGCAGTTCCAAGCCTGCTCCCTGCTGCACAGGCTGAGCCAGAGAGAAGCCCAAGAAGTGGAACCTGTACAGAGGAGTTCCTTGTTTTGCTTAGGAGTAGACAGCAAAATTATTTCAAGACTCAGTTTTGCTCCTTAGTTCTGTCACTGGAAGGAAAGGAAGACTCAAAGTATTCACAGAAACGTACGCTGCCCTGTCCCTCTAAAAAGAAGGGGTTTAATAGACTCAGGCAAGTTGTCATCTTGGAATAGCTCCTCCACAGACCAAGGTATCAGCAGCACCAACCACCAGAGCCCCTTCCCCTGGGCAAGGAGTTTGTAGGACAAGTTTCGAGGCAAACACAAGCCCATTGTAGAACCCTTCCTGATGGATCTTTGGGTCTACTGGGCAGAGGGACCTGTGTGCTACCAAAAGCCACTGAACTGGCCCCAAAACCAGGTCTGGAATCCGGGTGCAGCTCTGATAAGGAGACAAAAAACTAAGCTATGGGTTTAGAATTTCTGAATGGATAGGACAGGGAAAGCAGGAATTTAAAGCAAAACCCACAAATCATGCAGTGAGAGAGTTTACAACACCAGGCTGGTTTGAGCCCCTGACCTTGTCTGTACTTTGCCCTGAAGCAGGTACAAGAGCCTGTCCCAGCTGGCATCCACAAGCAGGGGCAGGATGCAGGCAGTACCCAGACAGATCAAGGCATGCCCTCTGGGCATAGTCCTTCTTTCCCTTACAGTCTGGCTCTCACTGACTCACTAAGGTCTGCTGAAGGTCATCCAACACCTGCCTCAGGGTGCATCTGTCCCACAGTCTTCGAGCCAGCCTGGTCAGATATCATGGCCACAGCAGAGGGACAGCAGCACTGCTGTGTTTGGAGCAGGCAACACTCACTCAAAGCCAGGGAGAAGGCTGGCACAGGGTATGGCCAGGGCACACAGGTGTGTGTGGACAAGCCTCAAGCTGCACTGGCAGCAATAGGCAGAGGAGTGAAGGCTCCCATCGCCTGCTCAGGAGCCTCTTACCAGAGCAACCCAACTGATAACCTCACTGCCCCTCCACGTGTCGCTACCATCCATCAGGTGGTACAGGCTGTTTCCTCCTAATCTGAGCCCCCACAAGCTTGGGTTTGGATCCAGGGTCAGCTTGCTGCCAACTCTTCCTATCCCAAACTCCAGGGAAAATACTGACTCAGACACAGACGGAGATGTCGCAGCTTGGGCATCTTGGAGAGCACACAGCCAAGCCACAGAAACAAATCCATCTGCTTTGGAGGCATTTACTACCAATACAAGTTGCTGACTTGCTCCAAGGGGCTTGGACAAGCCAGTTCTATCAAGGTCTCCAGAGCCTGCAGGTAGGCAAGGACCTCTTCCAACCTGGCAGCCCATGCATGCTTTCTTCCCTCATCCCCGTTCTGCTCCACTGCTTCTTTGCTGGAAGTAAAGCCACTCAGAAAGTCCCTGCTGACCAAGGGCAGGATTTTCCAACAAAGCATTTTCATTGAATGGACTTGCTCTGAGACTAGAGTCTGTGCACTGAAGTACCACACACATTTTTAGGATATGTGTATCCCCATCCCATATCGCTTTCTATTCAGGTTCAGGGCCACCTTTCCCAGACCAAGTTCACCTTCAAAGCCAGGTTAGTTTGTGGTCTAAATCTCTGAAGCAGTCAAGCCGGCTTTTCCTTATCACTGGTAAACCCTACTCCCCTCAAAGCACAAAGATTTCATGCGTGCACACACGCTGAACAACAGAACCAGAAATAGGTCACGAAAATACACTGGAATCTTTGGTTATACATGCCCGGTTGCATCCTTCCTTGTGCCTGCTGGTGAAGCAGGGATGCTCCAGGCACAGCCAGGGCCACAGAGAGCATCAGCAAGCAAGTCCAGGAGTTTCCCAATATGATGTGACTATTCTACACCAGGAACACAAACGCCTGCAACCCACTCCCCCCTCCTCAAAGACCCCCAACTCCTGGCCAGAGCAATCCCCCAGGCAGCAGGAACCCGCTCACACAACACAGAGCTGCTACTTACAAGTTGGAGCAGTTATTGCAGCTAAATCTCCCCCCACAACACATCCCTCAGCAACATACGTTTTCTTCCCAGCACGGCAGGAGCAGCTCCCTCTCCCTTGCACAGTTCTGGCAGTGGTGACCCACATTCCCATGCTAGCCCAGCATTATTTGCTACAAACACATTACTAATGCAACGCGTACCTTGCACAGAGAGGCAACCTCACAGATTCGTCATCTGTGAGCTGCCTCCCACCCTCCTCCCGGATGGCACTGCTACCGGATGGCACTGCTCTCGGCAGCCTTCCCTACCTAACCCAGATTGCAAACCCCTCCAAGCAAGTCCCTTGTCCTCTCCCGCTCTGGGAAGGGCTGCCTGCCAGCATGGAGAGGCAAGGAGGTGTAGCAAGCTGTCACCGGGACAGCAGGTAATGTTTTGGAGGAAACGCAGAGTTTGGAGGGGCACCTAAGGCAGCCCACAACTTCCACCCGGCACAGGGGCTGCTTGCAGCTAAAGGGGGGAGATGCCCCAGTTTCATCTCAGAGAAGGAGAACAGAAGGAGGATTCCTGCAAACACATGCTTTTACTGGGGAGAAGAAAAAGGCTCAACTTTTCCCCTGCCACAGATCTAAGGGATAGCTGCAAGCCAGCACTGAACTCCACTTTCATTCCCATTGAGACACTATAGTTGTGCACAGCAAGTCCAGGAGCAGATTAGGAAAAACTTGAAAGCACTTTTCTGCACTCAAGGAAGCTTTCTTAGCCATCCTCTGAAAAGCTCCTGACTTGCCCGATTTTCTCTTAGAGATCCTCTTCCCTACACCCCAGGGACACTACAAACCAGTGCAGTAACCCAGCTAAGCAGCCTGGGCTCTGGGCAAGCTGGAGCCCACTGACAAACAACTCTCCAGATTTTAGAGGAAAACTACATGCAAAACTTAAAGAAAACAGGAGATGGCTAAAGCTTGCAGCACTTTGCAAAAAATAATCCTATGAAAATAAAAAACAAAGCACCAAACATCTACCAAGTGGAGGCTGAGTCCTGAAGCATGCAAAGCAGTTCACAACCAGTGAGTGCCGAGATGCCTCATTTCCCACACTTCTTATCCTTACACCAGCCCACCCAGATTGCCCTGGCAGACCGGGAGCCCAAGGCTCTTTCTTAAAACCCAGATGGAAATAAGCTGTTTTTCCCTACAACAGTCCGTTTAACCCCCAAACACAGTATGATCACACCACCGCTGCTGCTTCCCAGCAGCCCTTTAAAGTGAGAAGGAAAAGCTGACCGGCTGCAAAAGATGAAGAGACACCTGCCAGCTATACCCAAGGAGTGAGAATTGAGGTAGGAGGGATAGTTTTGGATGGGGAGGGAGAGGTGCAGGTGGTGGGTAAAATTACATCCTGGCAGGCAGCTCAGGTGTTCTGAATAATTTTTTACAAGTTAGTAAGCTTGAAATCTGTCCACTGTCCTGTAGTTTGGAGGAAGGTCAAAACTGTCATTTGATTCAGGTCAAACCCAGAAGAAGCTGCCCCTTCCAGTGTCCTGTGTGGCTGCAGCCAGGGCAGCAAGGCTGTTATTAACTGCAAACATAAACACCCGAGGAGGGGAAGCCTGGTGATTTGAGACAGCAGAGACTAAGCTCTGAGCAAAAGGAGATCTGGGAGAAGGGGTGTGTCTTCTCTCTCTTGATTAAAAATAAAGCAGTCGCTTTTTGCTTTCGTTGTAGTTTCCTATAACATCTCCTTGTAGAAAAGCAGCTTATAGAGCAAGTTCAGTAGTGGATGCAAGGAGGTAAAGGCAGGGGTGTGGGTGGAATTCCCTGCGGGAAGCAGAGAGGCTTGTCCACCTTGGAACAGGTCCCTCATGACAGACTACAGCTACTACGAAGAAATCATCTGGAACAGATTGTGTGCTTGTTGCCATCTGTAATGAGGGAGGGGAAGCAGCATGTTGCTTGAAATATATTGTTCTCTCTCAGGTCAAAGCCTGATTTTTTTGCTTAGCCAACACCCTCAAGCTATCAGCATTGTCATCTTTTAAGAGTATCTCCTAATATGTTTTTCTTTTCTCCGGTTTTGCCTCCACTTGAAGTAAAATGATCAAGTTTGAGAATACTTTCATCAGTTTACTTACATTTTCTAGTCAGTGTCTTCTGCTTTTGTTTCTTTCATGAAAATCTTGGTGTTATCAACAAAATCTACTTGATTTTATTTTCCATGGAAAAAAGCATTTAATTAAAAACCCATTTTCTACCCAAAGAAGAGGAAGTGGAAGGATCCTCTAAGGAAAAGGTTTTACAGCTAAAATGCATAAAATGCCTAATCTGATGAGAGATACTGACAAGCAAAGCGATGTTGGGTTGGTTTTGTCCATCCTACCTGTGCTGTTTGTGAGGGTCACTGACACTCAAGGGCTGTGCATGCACTGGGTGTCACTCAGGGCCAGGCACGTGATGCAAAGCTGCCCCCATAGCACACAGACACCTCCTGGATTCCCTGCATGTCCCATGGAAGCTGGGCTACATGCAGACCTTGCTGGGCAGGGTGAGCCCTGCAAAGGGCTGTGACGTGAGCCCAAGTGGAGCCCACCAGGAAGGTGTACAACAGTGCTCTGCCCTCTGCCAGCTGCTCCGCAGCCCAACGCCAGCAGAAGACCTCCATGGGGAACCCTTCTCCATGCCCTATCCATCCCCAGGGCTTAGTGACACCATACCAGCCAGGAGCATTACCCTTTGTCTTGCCCAGAGCAGTGGAGGAGGGCTCCATCTAGGCCACGAACATAAGCCAGCTGGAACAGGGGCAGGAGCTCAGCTGCCGGCACAGGGTGTCCTTGGGAAGCAGAGCACGCAGATGTTTCTCCTCCTGCAAGTGTGAAGGGCACAGGAGTAAGAACAGAAACAAGCCCTCAGGTGCAGCACTGGCTGCTCACCAGTTCTGGGACACTGGGACAGCTCCCTGACACTTTGTCTGGCCAGCACCCATCCAGTGCTCAGTCTGGTGGAGATCACCAGGGTGCTCTGCCACTGCTCCAGTGGCAAATAGCTTTGGGACTGGCAGATGGAGAGCAGTGGAAGAGAGCTAGGTGGTACTGGTTGGCTGTTTGACTTCTGTACAACAGAAGAAATTTACACTAAAACTGTTATATTTACACATTTCTGCTCTTAGGAAAGGATTTTGGGTTTTGATGAGGAGTTAAGACCAAATTAATTCTCTTTGTACCCAGGGTGACTGCCCTGACACCAGTGGCTCCCTGGCACAGGAGAAGGCATTCTCTGGAAGCACGGGGACACAGGGCCAACCAGGAAATCCCCAGTGTAGTGTAGGTCCCCACCTAGAAATACAACATCAGATGCCACTAGATTCCTGGAGAAGCTGCAAAGGGCTTTGCCCTGCAGAGCCCTGTGACTTTCCCTGTAGTGGTGTCCTGGGCAAACAGTTGTCCCCATGATGGCGGACAGAAGGGGGACAGGTAGGTGTGAACAGAGTCCAGCCCACCCAGGCAGCCCTCCCTGTGTGTAGGAGAGGAAACTTTCCCCCTTTCCCTGCCCTGTGTGCCCATAGCCAGCCATACCCTGCAGCAGCTCTCACCCCTCACCCAACACTGCCCCTTGCCCATGTCAGTGCCATGCTGAAGGGGCTGCTGGATGTGGGAGTGTTTGCAGGTCACACACATCACACAGGCACGTGTCCCTACATGTGCTACAGCGTGACCATGCCCCCTTACACCAGGACTGGCCTTGGCCCATTCCCCTGCCCAGAATCTGCATGCTCCTAAACAGAATTAAACAATTCTAATGAAACTGGAGACCTGTTGATGTCAAGTCTGGGTTTTGTGAGTGTTGTTGGCCTTCTGTGCCACACTGCTGTTTCCCTGCCCTCCAGAGAGCACATGGTGCCAAGAAAACCTCTGCTGGACCTGAGTTCAGAGGTGAGGAGCAGCTCTGTGCACATCTCCTGACAGACCATGGAGGGGACAAGCTCTGGCCACAGAAAGAGGATTTTTTCAGTTGCACTGGCACAGCTCAGAGCCTCTGGATGTTGCCTTTACTTGGAAACATTTTCTTTTCCCCCAAGGAAGGAAATCTGCCTTGGCTTCTCCAAGCCCTGTAAGGGGTCAAGGGCTGCATGTTCCTTCCCTGGCTGAGTTTGGTCCTCCCATCGCGACCATCCCTGGCTGGTGCCACTCACCCTGGGGAAGCCACATTTGCAGCTTCTCCAGGGCAGGACACATCCAGTGGACAACAGGTCCAGCCCATTGTCTCTACCCACAGAGAAATATCTCCCTCTCTCTCTCTTATAACATTTTATATTCTATTTTACAGGGAAAGGTAATCCTAATTTCCCTATCTAGTAATATCCATTACCACAATCATAAAAGTATCACCGAAGAGGAACCACACAGTCCTGCACAATCAGAATTGCAGGGAAGGTTCAGGTAAAACTAAAACAAGTATTTCTCTAGAGAGCACAAAGCAAGTTTCCATGGACCTGAAGTGAAAGGTGACCTAAAATGTTTGGCTGTTCAGTTACCTCTGCTGGGTAAGGGCTAGCATAAGATAGTATGGGATGGGATAGAATAGAATAGTATGGGATAGAGATAGGATGTTCTTTAAAAGCCCAGAGCCTATTTCTTCATTTTAGGGATGATTCATTAAAGACTAAATAAACTACTGGTGACCACTGCAGGTCTTCAAACTATTTCTTTCTTTTTTCCGCCTCACTATATTTTTCTTTCAGCTTCAAAAAACCAGGGCTCTGCCTCAGGATTTGCCTTTGATTTTGCCAGCGAATCCCACAAGGGTGCTGGGATGTTTCACGTATTTTGGAGAAAGGAACCAAGAGGAGACTACTAGGGATCAGTTTTTTATTCCAAAAGACAGCTAAAGTGGGTTTGAGCAACTCTTGCAACATTCTGTCCCTTTGCTTCTACAAATATTAACATGCCAGAATATTACTGATCTCCTGTAAAGCCTTTACATCTTCTGAGGAATAAATTCCAGAGTTTATTATTGCCATTAAATTAATTGGTTGGGACTTTTTTCTTCCTAAGTGCCTGTTAAGCGTAGGCAGCATCTCAGTGAATAAATTACATGCAGTTGGAAGCAGCCTGACTGTAAGCAACCCTTCCTGGCCAGCCTTGTCCTTGGGGAAGGAAGCAACTCCTGCTTGTTGTTCTCTTGTCTCCTCCCCAGCAGCATTTCAGGACACATTACAGCCTGTGCTTTAGAGCCTTTCTTAAAAAAAAACCACAAAACCCCAAATCTGTTTTTTGGGGCAAGCGCCTCTTTTCCCCTGCAGCAGAGGTCAGTCTGATGCAGGGCACACACTAGGGCCACCACTCGTATCTCAAGCCCTGAATGTGACCAGCCTGGGGGGACAAGGGCAGAGAGGCAGTTTTCTGGCTTGAATGAGCAGGGCTTAGCAGCTTGGAGACAGCTCAGGGAGCTGCACTACCCAAAACCAGCCCCCTCTGGACAGCGCTGGGTTCATTAGAAAAGCTTGTGGGTGCAGCATTCCTGGGAACACCCCTCTCCCCAGTTCCATCCTCATTCCTGAGAGTGGCCACCTCCAGCTCCAAGCCATGGGACACATTTTCACCGCTTTTTATCCACATGCAAATCCTGAGAAGCAACTGCTGGAGACTGTCTCCAGCAGAGCTATGTATACTGGATCTGGTGGGCAGCCTAGTCCAAACTGGGCTCAAGGCATTTTCAAGACCATGAGCCCCTCTATGAGAGCAGCAAAACTGTGCTGAAATCTGCTGAGCCTGTCTCTGTTCCCCTGCTCTGGCACCCAGCAGGAACAGCCCTTCCTGTACTGCCAGTGGGGGGATTGGGAATGCCATTACAAGGCTGCTGGACACAGCACCCCTGAGCTTCACCAGGCCCAGCCCCAGAGACTTACACAGCCTGGAACACCACAGCCAACACAACCTGAAATTTCTGGTGCAAACCTCACCCTTCTACTGCTGGTTACAAATGCCTGTGCAAGCCCAAAGCTCCTCTCCCTGTGCAGTTGGCTCAGGGACCTGGAGACACACAGAGTCAGTCACCAGCTACCTCTGATGATCTGCCAGCTCTTGAAATCACTGTGATCAGAAACACTCATGGACCTCACCAAGGTGAGCTAAAGTGGGGCTGCATGGACAAGCAGGGTGATGGAAGCTGCCTGTGATGGAAGTTTCCTGGGGGAGGCACAGTTAATGCCAGAAGACTTTTCACCTAGTACAGTACTTGCAGGAGGAGCAAGAGGCTGCTTGTCTCCTCTCTGGATTTCTCCACAGCTGGGAAACCACCCCACTGCTGGAAATCAACCCTCCACCAGCTCCAGCCGCTGGCCCCAAGCAGCAGCTCTCCCACAAGCCAGCTGGGTTCCTGGCAACAAGGGATAAGTCCTTCACAAAAACTTCTGCTTCTTCCAAAAGAGTTCAGAAACTCATAAGAGGAAGGAAAAGTCTCAGTCATCCCAGAGAAAGCAAATGGGTATTACCTGCAGAGAGTGAGGCGTGGGGAATGGGGCTCCTGGGATCCAGAAGCAGGGCAGGCAGGCACTGCCACACTCCCACTGTGGGATCCAGCATGTACTGCTCTTCTTCCCGTTGTTTTTATTTTGGCAATTCAGCCTGAAGGTCGAAGAAAAAGTCTGAAGGAGTGGCTTGTGGCAGGCAGTAAATGATTACCCTGGACCTCTCTCAAAGGGGACGAAGGCACAGGAAGCTGGGGTGGGAGAGGAAAATCTCTCCTTGGGGGGATTAGAGGGCAGCTCGCTGGCAGAGAAGTGCAAAGGGTCAGAACAAAGTGCTCTGTTCGCCGGCGGCTGTGCTGGGTCACATGCCGGGTCCTAGCAGAGGTAATGAGGCATGTGTCACCTCCCAAATGCCTGCAAGATCTCCTGGATGTGGACATGACCTGTTGCCAACACACCACCAATCAATCCATGGAGCTTGCCAGCCAGGAAGGAGTGGGGTGAGGTGGAGCCTTGTCCTTCAGTAGCACTGCGTCCAGGACAGGGCTTCCAGGGACTTACATGCTTGTGTTGTGAGGTGCAACAGTCCTATAATCCTCCTTCTGCTTCTGGTGTGACCCCCCTCTGGCTCCATGCTCCCCATGCTGGGCCACATGTACACAGGCACAACCACCTGAGCAGCTGTCAAGGACTGAGCCCCACGGGCACATCAGAACTGAGGCCAGAGGAGCCCTCTTGGAGCCAGAATCTACCGCCCTCCATTCGTGCCCTCCCGCATTTACTCCCTGGTTCTCTCCTTGCCCCTTTGCAGGTGCCCAGCACCAGTGGTCACCACATCCCTGTGTGGGGGCCCAAGTAACAGTCTGATGGTTGAACATGTTGGTGGAGTCACTGGCAAAGATTCTGTCTCCTCACCTGAAATACAAACTTCAAAGATGTATGAAATCAGATGGTGGAGAACATCGGTGTCACCATCCAGCATTTTCTGAAAGACTCTGGAATATGTGATATGGAGCATTCAAAGTTCACGAGGCCAGGACATCCAGCTGCCACTGCAGCCAGTGTCTCCGGCCCCATGTGTGTGTGAAGAAGGCAGAGCCATACCTGCCCCCTGTGAGCTTCAGCACCAGCAGCAGCATGTGGGGAAGAGAGAGCTCAGCCCTCATCTCGCCCCAGCTTCCACCGACAGTCCAGTTTGGGTGGCACGGCTGTGTGGGTGCATGAGCATAACAGAGATTTGGTATTATCCATATGTCTCAAGGGAACAAGCCCAAACAGAGTTCCCTATTGTATTTGAGGAACTGTAAAGACAGAGAGAAAAATAAATCTGTTCCCTGCTAGTGCTGAGAGAGCTTTTGTTTGTCTGGTTTTCAGAGTGAGAAGGTTTAGAGGATTGCTGCAGCACATGACCAGAAGCTATGAAGCTGCAGACAAAAGCCACTTGGAACACAGATCAGACTTTCCCATCATGCTGGCTTTTCAGAAGATTTCTCCTTTTTCTGAGTTAAACCTGCTGCTATTTTGGGGGTTATTTTCCACATTCTGCTGCATCCCCTGCTGTAAGTGCTGCCCATGTCCCACAGCGCCCACGTACGCTCCCCTTGGCACCAGCGCAGCATCAAAATGTCTGCTGCGGCAGGCTGGAGGGGCTGCCCGTGTTCCGAGACCAAGTCACAAGGGTTGCACCAACAATCACGCTCGCTCTAGCCACGGACAAGTTTAGAGGACAAAGCCTCGGCTTATCGCTCGGCTTGCTGAGCGGACTCATTTCGCAAGCTCGTCGCACGTCAGCCGGGAGCGCCCGTCGGCACCCGGCATGAACACAGAGGGAAGCACTTGAGCAGAGTTGACAGCGAGACAAAGCTCGTTGGGGCTCTCTGGGTAATCACTGGCTCCACCACAGCTGAAAACTGCAGCGAGCCAGACGCTGAGGTGCCCTGTCCTCCCTGGGAGCCGCACAGCCGGCTGCCAGGCATCGCGGGTGAGGCATAAACGCCTCGTTGAGTTCCTCCAGCCAGGGGTATCTCAATTCCCTGGAAGCAGGGGCTTGTGGGGGCCGTGTCCAGGAAGGACTCAGGGATTTGAGGTGACCTTGCAGGGACTGAGGGCACTCTCTGCTCGTGCTTCCCTGCTCTGCACCCTGAGACACAGGAGCACGGAGCCCTGACTTTCCCCTCATTGTCACAAAAAGGGCACAAATCTTCTTACAGCCCCAAGTACAGTCAAAGCAGGAGCCATTTATGTTCACAAGGAGCAGAGGACGGGGGTAGGGTGGGGAAGGGCTGGAGGCGGTGGGGAGAGAGGGGAAGGAAGGTGCTGAATTAGGTTTAAGACCTCTGAAAATTTAAAAACAGTTTCCATCATCATGTGTCCCGTACTAGAGAACATTTGGCCCCTGTAAAACACAAAGACAGGTTAGACCATCCTGTATCCAGACACAAGCATCTGCCAGCAGGAGAGGAGAGCCAGCTGCCGTGCTGCTGTGCCATGGAATGGCATGGCATGGCAGCCAACCTGGCTGCATCCCTTTGCTTCCCCAGTGCGGAACACAGGGAGAAAAAGACCCTCTAATCACTGCATGCTGAGCAAATGCAAACCACAGATGTGCAGAGGAGTGTGTTAATCTGCCAGGGCTCCTCAGCTCTCCACTTACTCCCAGGATCCGAGGGGTTATCTCAGCCCTGCACAGGGCAAGGAGATGGGCTGGATCTCCTCCCACGATGGTCCCTGAGGAGAAAACAGAGCTGGAACAGATACCTCAGGACAGAAGAAGAAAGAGCTGGCACACCTGAAGGGAAGCCCCTCACCCAGCTCCCCAGACGGACTGGCTCCCCTCATCCCGGGCGGCTGGATGCGGTGGCTCCAGGCCGGGCACATCCCGTATCCCAGCGGGTGGATGCGATGGCTCCGGGAGGGGCACATCCCGTATACCGGCGGGTGGATGCGGTGGCTCCGGGCCGGGCGCGCCGTCGAGCGAGGGCGCTGCGCCGCCGCGGCGGCCCCGGGCTGGAAGCGGGGCGGGGGGGGTCGGTCGCAGGAGTCGGATCGGGCTGACGGTGCCTGCGGCGGGGCGGCAATCAGGGGTCACCTGCACAGGGATGGGGGTAGAGGTGATGAGGATGAAAATGATGAGGACTGGGATAGGGGTGAGGATGCAGATGATGGGGGTGTGGATCTAGATAAGGTTGAGAATGGAGATAGGACACAGATGGATATGCCCTGGAAAGGGCGCCGCATTGAGGGAAATGCTGCTAATTCGGGGGGCAGGTGCCCCACCACGATGCCCCCCCCNACGGCGTCCCGTGTCCCTGATCCCAGACGGAATAGACCCCACAGCTTCCCTGTTCTTTCCTTTTGGAGGCTGCCCGGGAAACTGCCCGAAATGAGCTTTTCTCCGGGTAGGGATCCCTCCCTCCTGCCCGCAGCCCCTTTCCCGGCTCGTGCCAACACCCCCTCCCACCCCCGGTACCGCATTGCGGAGCTGTCCGCTGCCACTGGACCGGGTGGGGGAAACGAGGGAACACCTCAGCCCCTCACGGCGCTAGGCGTGATTTCAGGGCAATAATAGGAGCCCCACGGGGATCTCAGCTGTGCCTGTGCTACGGGAACGCTGACGGTGGGGCCCCCCCATGCTCATCCTCGCTGTGCAGCGGCAGCGGTCGAACAATTACTTGTTGTAGCTTTTAAATTGCTGTAAATCGAGGTGTTTTCGATCACAGGTATGGAGTGCGATGCTAATCCCCGCTGTGGGAAAAACCGCCCCTGGGGGGGATCAGCCCCACAGTCCGCACCCCTGGGCAGGGTTCGGTGAATTTGGTTCAAGCCAGGGATACCCCCAGCCCTTTATTTCGTTTATTTCTCCCCCTTTGTTTGCGACGGGGTTTTTTTCCCCTTATTCCGAAAAAAACCTCGGAGTACATCTGCAAATTCCATCCATCCCTGGAGTCTGACCACTACCGGGTAAAGCAAAGGTGGGAGGAGGGGTGAAAGCAACCCCAGCTGTAAGTCGACCCCTTACCGAAATACAAACTCTTGCAAACAGCTTAATCCCACTGTCGATAACAACCCGGAGCTGCCCTGACCTTCACCCGAGAATGTGTGGTGCTCCCAATGGGGGAAGGATGAACCTCCCTCTGTCCCTGCCCTGCTCCTCCAAGCCCCCCACGAAACAGGCCAGCCTCATCATCTATGTTTTCTCTTTATTGTTCGATATATTTATGTACCACATTATATGTTAAAGATAGATTTTTTTTTCTGATATACATTTTTCATCTTATTTACCACAATGACACCACACATACATTGGAAACAGCTCCACAAATCTGGTAGATTGCACAGAATGAATTGTGTCATAGTTTTGTTCTGTATCCTGAAACGACGTCAAATCCAACAATATACATTTTTTTTTTTAGCTTTTCATAATTTAGAAATAACAACTGTTAAAATGAAACAAAACAAAAGTCACTGAGAAGTGGACTTCAGGGCTGCAATTTTGACCAGAGGCAACACATAGTAGTCGATGGGAAGCTCCGTTCCTTGGTATGGATTCGGATGGAAGAATTAAGCAGTCCTGACATCTATGTGACAATGGTGTAAACCTTGCAGGTAAGTGGCATCACTGGTCATCAGCCGCTGCCTGGGCTTGTTGGGCTGGTCATACAATCTGGGTCTCATCTACATCCATCTCACAAAGTGTAAAATGAAGGTCCCTGCTCCCAGCACCCATGGTGGGTTTGCTTTCTTTTGTGAGCGCAGTGACCCAATCCCATGGGATTGGCACCTGTGTTTCAGCTCCTGAAACACTGAATTGCATATCTGTAAGGAGTATTGAAAACTGCAACTGTTTCCCAACAGGCCATTTGTGGGGGGGTCAAGCTTCAGGCAACGAGTGAGGAGATGGGGGGGGGTACCAGATAATTTCCTTCTAAAAAATCTAAATAACAAAAAAATATATTTAAATCTGAGCTTATTTAAAAAGACACTAGGGCAACCACTTTCATCTTATTTCCTTTAATTTGCAGATTCTATGACATAGAATTTGTTGGATGCACATAACGAAAATAATGACTCTTTCCATTAAAGGGATGCAGAATTATTTGGCTATGCAGATGTTCGATGCAATTCTCTTAATGCACCCAACTCCAGCCCCTCCTTAGTCTTCAGCATTCGTTCTGAAGGCCTCTATGAGGCCTTCTAAAGAGTGAATGAACCCAGAGATGCTGCAGATACCACCTATAACAAAAATGGCGACATCAAAGAAGACATGGTGCCACAAGAGCTTCCTCCACAAGAGTTTGAGGTGGAAAAGACTGGGGAGCAGGAAACAGAGCCCTGCACCTGTCAGGCTTCCAGTAAGACCCATTAGGAGGGCAAAATGGGGGACATAGATAGCCATGAGCAGGGTGAAAACTACCAGGGCACACCTGAGGGTAAGTCCCCAGGATTTGAGCCGCCCATCACCCCCGTAGCAGTTGGGGAAGAAAGCCCTGTTTCCATCTTGGAAAAGGGACCGCTCCAGGACTTCCACAGCTGCAAAAAACGGCAAGGGGTACGAGAGCAAGGCTTTGGCCACCAAGAAAATGTTGACTACTGCCCTAATGGTAGATGGCAAGTTGTCTGTAATGACCTCCTTGGTCTCATCAGCCCAGGTCAGGTAGGCGACCAAGGCAAAGAGTCCCTTAAGGATGCAAGCTGCTATGTGAGTCCAGTTCATCATGCAATGAAACTCCTTGGGGTTCTGCATGTTCCCCTCCAAGGAAGGCAGAAAGATCTGAGAGGTGTAGCTGAAGACAATGATGCCAATGGAGATGGGAAATTTCTTTACATCAATGTAAAACTTGACTTTGTCCCAGGCCCAGTCGCGTGCCCTGGAGAGGCAGTAGGCGATCACCAAGATGTTGATGACAAAGTGGGCTAATGTGCAGAGCAAGCTGAACTTGGAAACTGCCTTGAGGTTCTTCAAGAACGCACAAGGCAGGAGCACTGCCGTGGCAATGATGGACCATGACTTCTGGGAGACGGGCAGGTTGGGGAAGCTGTTGTACATCAGGTTCCCACTGACCACCACATAGAGGATGCAGGTCATGACCAGTTCAATGATCTGAGCCACATTCACAATTCTGCCCCCAAGGGTGGGGAAGCGAGGTGCGCAGCACGCATTCGCGATGTCCACGTACGAGTCTCTCACCCTGACTATCTCCCCATCCTCATTTTCTTCGTAAAGACAGGCAATAAGGATTTTCCCAGTGTAGCAGCAAACCACTGCAGCGAAAATTATTAAAAAGAGTCCTAGGTATCCACCATGAAGGATGGCATAGGGCAGGCCCAGAACAAACATCCCCTAGAAAGAGACAAAATGGAAACCATGTTGCTCAGTGGTGGAAGGGACCAGGCCCACACCTGCAGCCGAGCACATGCAGCTGCATCGTCACGGTCACATGTGATCTCGCTGCCTCACTGGCACCACCATCACACCCACGCAGTTGATCACACAGCCACGCCACGCAGCCACGGCCACACACGGTGACGCACCACGCTCCCTCTCTGACGTGCTACCCCCACAGTCACACCCGCACACCCGCATGATCTCACCCCACAGCACCCAGAAATAACGAGTGTGGTTTTGGTGCCTGGGCTTTGCCCCCAGTCTCTACCTTCTCTGTTGCCAGCCTCTCTCAGTGCACCAAGACCCTCATAGCTGGGGACCTCCGGAGATGCCAGACCAGGCCCACCCTGGTGCAACCCTGCCACCAGCCTGGTCACCCCTTGGGCTCCCTGTCCCTCCTGTCCCCCTAGCCCATGTGCTGAGGCAACCTGATGGGGACACCGGTCAGCCCCAGCCCTGTGGGAGCCACAGTGGGATGGAGCTGGGGCTCAGGCCCCTCCCTGGCACTGTGCCCTCCTCTAGGGTGGGGGGGCAAAGCAGAGAGCCCTGTTGGGGGCTTTTAGTTTCCTTTAATTTTTTAACATTTCTTTCTTTTTCTTTCCCCCCCATTTTTATCTGTATCTTTCACCTATTTTTTTTCCCCCTTCTATGCCCCTTTCCACCTTCTTTCCCTTTCTCCTAAAGTGGGTTTGCAATCAGCCCGCGGCAGCCGGCTGGGCGCAGATCGCGGAGCGGGACCGGGATCAGGATGAGGGAGCACTGCGCGGTGCCCAGCGGCGGTGGCGGCGCAGCGGTGGCCGTACCTGGATGGCGTTGGTGACGTTCCATCCCGCCTCCCATGCAGTGATCTTGGGCTTGCCCTGCCCAGAGAGCTCGGAGCAGGCCTCCTTGGAGGCGGAGGGCGGCAGGGGCCCGGTGCCGTCCCGCTGATAGTGGATGTCCCCCTCCAGGGGCGTCTCCGCGCCCTCCTCTCCGTCCTCGGACTTGAGGATGTCCATCTGCAGCCCCTGCCGATGCTCCATGTCCAGGTCGTCGCAGTGGGCGAACCCCACCGCCTCCTCGTCGGTGGCCGCCTGGAAGCCCATCCTGGCGAACATTCCGCTCATCTTCGCCTGCGATTTGTGGGACACCGAGGTGGCCACGTTGGAGAGCTTGCTGCGGAGAAGGGTGGCCATGGCTGCGGCTCGGGTGACTCCGCTGCTCGCGGATCCTCAGAGAAGGGAAAATCCCGACGGGACGGGCGGGCGGCGGGGCGGCGGACGGGAGCTGGGCGCCCAGCTTTGGACGGCGGCGGGTGGCTGCTCCGAGCCGCTACCTCCGCGTCCCGGCGCAGTGCGGGCGGCTCCCGGCCGGGGTGCCCAGGGGCATGACACCTCTGCGGAGGGAGCGGGCCCGCACGCTCCGCCGCCCGCTCCGCGCTGCTCGGCGCCGCTCCGCCGGG
>VZRE01013664.1:1592559-1702654 GCA_013396775.1 Cephalopterus ornatus | reverse complement strand
CCGCACTCCCCTCCCGCCCCACCCACGCCCGCCGGGCCCCGCCAGCAGCGCTGCAGCGCGGACTCCCCCCACTACCACCTCCGCCCGGCTCCGCAGCCCCTGCGCTGCCCGCCCTGCCCCGAACCTGCCCCGCACCCGCCCGCGAGTCTCTGGCTGCCAGTCGCTTCCCCACAGAGAAACAAAAGAGCTCCACTGAAGAGGCGGACAGGCGTCTATTGACTGGTTCTTAACGGAATTTTCCTCCTCGCTCTCCCTTCGTTTGCTTTTTTCTGACCCCCAAAATGCGCGGCCCTTTCGGAGGCGGACGACGGCCTGGGCAGCGGACCCTGCGCGGGGAGCACAGCGGTGCGTGGCCGCTCGAGCACAGGGAGTGAGAGCTCAGCTGGATGTAACGATTCCTGTGATCCATGAGCTCCAAAACCGGCAGGACACGGGGCCCCGCTCCCGGCCGGGGCCCGCAGCCGGGCGGCACCCGCACCAGCGCCGCACCGGCACCCGGCAGGATGCTCAGTGCAGAGCTCTCCGTCTTCCCCAGCTAATGCTGAGATTCTCCTTTCTTTAAATGCCGATATTTTAGTCTTGTTTCGGAGCGCTTATACTCCTTTGTCAGTTAAAAGCCTTAGGATTTTTAATTTATTTTGAATTTTTCCGAGATGGGCTGCCAACACACCCAACAACAGCAACGGTATATCCCGGTGCTGTGCTGTGACACAGACAAGTGCAGGGTGGCAGGGGGACTAATGGCATTTTGGGGCAGTGTGCGGGAGAGCACGTCCCCTCTGCAGCGAGGAAGCACTTTAATAGTTGTTTTAATTTAAAAAAAATAAAATAAAATACATACACATATATATATATTTATATCTGTTTCTGTCCTTTGAAAGGCAGGGGGAGGGAAGGTGGAATCTGTGTTTTGCTTGCTATTTTGGAAGATAAAAAAAGAGCATTGTTTTACTACAGATGAGTGGAAAAGCCAGCATTAAATTATTTCCTAATATCGTTGTTGAGGGAGCGGTGAGGGAGCATTCGGGCTGCCGTTGCAGGTGGGCTGCGGCACTGAGCAGTGATGGGGAACGAATCCTCCCCAACTCCTAGGGAAAGAAACCTTAAATACCCTCCTTAAATACCATTTTTTTTTCTTTTTTTTTTTTCCCCCTGACAGAATCCAAAAGAAAAATGCGTGCAAAGAGGCTAAAAAGCATACAAAACCACCCCAAAATAAATATTTCCAGTGAGGGCTTTATCCCTAAGAGGTGTCTCGGCTGCTGTTCCCGGTTCCCGTTGCAAGGATGGGGTAGCTGCTGCTACAGCCAACTCCGTAAAAATGGGGCTTTTTGATGGTAGCGGAGGAGGCTTTGCGGAGGAATTATTACATGTCAGTGCACAAATAGGTCGAGAAAGCCGAGCGGGGAAGGGCTTCGCCCCAGGTTTACCCTCGTCTTGACGGGCTGTGATTTAAAAAGGGAAAATTAAAATCAGCATGAGGAGGATACAACGGGCTCGGGCCGTCACTGCAACTGCTGTTTCGCCTCTTCCCAGCACTGGAAAATGACTGCTACGATGAACACCTCGAATCCAACGATTTCTTTTTCCTTTTATTATTATTATTAATTTTATTTATCCTAAAACGAGGTTTTTTTGTGAAAGAAGACATGAAGGAGCCCTATTTCTGGAGGCTGCAGGGGGCATCAGGGAAGAAGGAACGAAAATTCATCCAAACCTCTCTCTGGTGCGTGAATATTTCCTTAAATCGCTGTGGCACATCTCTGCCCCTGCCTCAGCATCTCCAAATATCATCTAAGAGCCCCAAGGAGACCCCTGGACATCACGTCGCACCCCCAGCCAGCACCCCTCGATACCAGAGAGAGGAAGGGGATCCCAGCCATCCCAATGATCTTTAAGGTCCCTTCCAACCCAAGTCTTTCTATGATTGTGCCAAGGGTGGAGGAGATGGGCTTTCGGTTGCTCGTTGAGCATCCAGCGTGTCACGGATGTTTCGGGCTGGGTAGATACGTCGTAAGGAAAAAAATCCCAAATGAAGACAAATAAATAATTAAATAAATAAATATTAAATTTAAAATAATATTTAACCCGAACAAAACCCCAAACAAACAACGACAACAACAACAAACCACAAAAAAACTCCAAACAACAAAAAAACCCAAGCCCACCAAAACCAAACAAAACCCTCCAAAAAGCAACAAACCAACTAAAAACTCCAAACAAAAAACCCCACACAGATCTCGAAAGTAAGTCCAGGTTCTCGGGGCCAGTGCAGAGAGGCTGCCCCCGGGCAGGGACTCCCCTGAGAGGGCCGTGGGACCCTCGCCCTCCGCAGGGGGGTCGGGCCGTTCCTTCGGCCAGGGATGCCCTTGGGTCGGGGAAGTCTCTTTTCGCGCTGCTGGACGCAGCTGTGCCCCCTCTTTGCTCGGGAAACCCCTCACTCTGACGCCCTACAGAACACCAGGGGTCTGCTAAGCCTCGTCGGACACCAAGATGACTAGGAAACTGCGGGAAGGGGGGTGCGGGCGATTCGCAGGGTTGCCGGGGGATGCAGAGGATGCTGAGGAGTTCAGGTTCTGGCGGGGTCCGAGGGATACAGGAGCAGGGGATACCGCGGTGCCGCTGTGCCCACCCGGTTTTAACGCCGGGAGCTGAGTCAGCACACGCCTCTCCTACCCCCGCACTGGGGGAGCGCACTTCGGAGCCGCCCCCTCTAGCCCCCGCCTGGCTGGGAACACCCCCCCCGCCCCCCGCCCGGTGCCTCCGGGACGGCAGGTCGCTCCTGCCCCTTTTCCAGGAGAGGGATAAAAATACTTTCTGCAGTAGCGGCTGGAAAAAAAACATAAAAAAAGGAATCCACCCCAGCTTCTGCCGGCGGCTGAAATCGGGAAGAAAGCGCACAGAAAAGAGGGGGCGAGGGACAGGACACACAGAGAAAAGAGGGAGACGAAGAGAGGAAATCGGAGCCGGGAGAGATGGAGAGGAGGGTCGGGGCATTTACCTCTGCTTCTCTCCCCATCCCTGCCCGCAGCGCGCCGGGGAGCGGGAGCGGAGCGAGCCGTGGGAGCTTGGAGGGGCCCACGGACGGACGGACGGACCGATAGATGGAGGCAGCCGCGTCACTCCTGGACTCTCCCCACCTCCCAATTAACCCAAGCAGGATAACGGTGCAAAACCTTATCCAAAGGTTAGCGGATCTCAGAGGGGCGCTTGAGCTGCAAATCGTTTCAGATGATTTGCTAAAGAGAGCGAGCAGCAGCTTCCCCTCTGCCAGAGCTGACGCCGGGGGGCTTTGGCACTAGCTGCTTTCTCCGCAGCCGCTCCCCGGGGCGGGATGGGTGTCTCCTATACTCCCTCGAGCAGCCCTGGGGGCGTGCAGCCCTGTTCCTGCAGAGAACAGCTCATCCAGACCTCCCCATCCTCCCCAGGAAACGCCACATCCAGCCAGAGGAGCTACCACCTTATTTCTTCAGAGAAGGCTCGTGGGGTTTGTGGCTGGGTCTTCTGGTTAATAAACTGAGGGAAAAGATCTGTTCGTGATCAAAAGTCATTTAAGGGAAGCAGGGAAGGCCAATCCTGGGTGGGTGGGCTTTCTACAGCCCCCACTGCCAGCCTCTCTCCAGGCTGCTAGGTGGCACAGCACAGTGCCAGTTACATGAAGGTGTGATTATTTGGGAGCAGGACAGGTTCACTGCTCACTCAGGCTCCAAACCCCCAAAGGATTTGATTCACCTGGAATTTTGGTGGGCAGTGAACTGCCACAAAAACACTGGGCTGCAAATTGTGACCATATGAAAATGGGGACTTGTAAACCCTTCCTGTTCATCCTCACCCTCCTTTGCAGTACTCACGAAAAGCATGGGTGTCTGAATGCAAACCCTCTGATTGCTGCTCAGTTTCCTTGCTCATGCCATAATAATCCCTGAAAATCTGCTGCCGGGCGTCTCCAGCAGAGCTGCCAGCTGCAGAAACAAGAAGGCCGAGGGGCACCTTCTGCCTAACGAGCCAAGAAGATTCTGTGGTGGCATCTGCCCAAGGAGCAGACCTCGTACAGTCAGCCCAGGCAGTCACTCTCAGAGCAGCAGCCACCCCTCTGGACACGTACCTGGGTACGTAGAGAGGTGATCACAGGAGTGGCAAGCAGTCCTCCTTCCCCCAGCCACTGCCAAAAGCACCTCTAGGTGCCATCCCCACAGCATCACTGGTGCACAAGCTTATCTTCATCTCTCACCCATGAGTGCCCACACAGCAGTGCCCTTCATCCCAGCTCTGCCTCCTTTGTCCCCTCCAGTACCACATCGAGAACTCTGACAGGATAATAAAGAGTTGCACAATATACTATAAAAAGGCAATTAGACAAACTGTTGGATTGGGACCAGCTCCCGTGACCTAGTTAATAGCTCTGGGAATTTCAGGAGAGTAGGGAAGGGAAACGCCTCGGTGTCAGGATGTGGTGAGTGGATTTTGGGGGGGAGAATGGGCTGTGGGATGTAGTCCAGCATGCTGGAATGCCCCAAGCCTTGGGTTCCACCTTCTCCCTGTCGCCTATGTTTAGAGCTGACTGCCATGTTGAAGGTACAAAGCCAAAATGCTGGATGTAGAATCACACAAGCTGATGCTTGTTTTGTGCTCTAGCTGTTGAGGCTGTTTGGTGTTCAAGACAAGGACAGCTGCAGCCAGGCTGACAGACACTGCAATAAAATAATCATAACACAGTAAAATCCAGAGGCAAAGTCTCCAGGAGAAAGCCCGCAGTGGATGTTCCCTCTTTATTTAATTTTTTTACTAAACACAAAATGGCTGCCTAAATTACAGAGACATAAATGAAGACTGAGCATATAAAGGGCTGTGAATATCATCATTTTAGATTAACATGTCTTACAGTAAGAAAATTTGTCTGGAGAATCTGTAAAAACTAAATAAAGGCATCTTGATTTAACCTCACTATTTGCAAAATAGGCCACTTTTTATCTCTAATTTGGGAGACTGTTTGTACATGAATTTCTATGACTTTCATTTCCCAGAAGGGAGAAGCCCTGATAAACCATTATCATCTATAAGCTAAAAATTCTTTTGCAGTTTGACCACAACACTCCAAATAAGTTAGATTTAAATTTAACTTGTACTTTGTCTTTACAGTTGACATCAAAATTAAGTGATAACCATTAGGCACTTGAAATAGCAAATTCACTACAAAAGTTTTATTGTTCCCATGAGCTTAACAGCATTTTCATAGACTTAATACATAAAGCTTCATCAATGTCAAATTAAATATTCATATATATACATGCGCTTGTATTTCACAGGAAATCACTATGGACTGGGAAAGGAAAGTACATACTTCGTAGGTGCCAAGTTTTTAATGTCAGCTTTCAAATAAAAAGCTCTTTTGCTGCAGTTGTGGAGCTTAAGTGTTGCTTTTTGAAATTAGATTTTTGTGATCCCTAGTCCTAGATCGGCTGTTTTCCTCCAGCATAACATTATTTTGGGGTTTGCCTTGCCTTTTTTTTTTTTTCCTATGATTTTAAGCAAAACTGGGGGCAACTTGCAATGAAAACACAAGTTATGGGGAATCTGCATTACCTCTAGCCATAGTTAACCAGTGGTGACCACACATAATGTTTCAAAGCACAGAGTAAAAGCTGCTGTAATGACCGGTGACTGGTTTGTACAGGAAATTTCTCCCTATGGAGCCTGTGGTCAGATGATGCTCCAGTAGTGGAAAGCTTTTATATAATTATATTTTTTCATATTTTTTTCCTTTTTTAAAATGTTATTTTTTCTTAATTTTATTCCATCTGTGCATGCAGTGAGGAAGGGCCTCTCTGAGCAGAGGGACAGCCCCAGAAGCCAGCTTGCCTTTGGGGTATTTCTTGTCAGGAGGGCTCACTCTCAGCCAGCTCCATCCCCCATCTGTCCATTTTCATTCTCCGTTGTGTCTATTTCTGATAAAAGCAGGTCAGCGACACACAGTTACATCTCTTGCAAATGTCTCCCAGCCCCATCCAAAAGCCAAGATCAGCCTGGCCCCTGCTTTGTGTTATTCCTGGTGCTCAGCCAAGGCCAACAAGGGAAGGCAGAAAACAGAGGTCTGTGTATCTTCCTTTAGCAGGACCTTGCTCAATGTTTTGGAGTGGCACAAACTGGGTACTCCTAACCCAGAGACTTCTGCTACTGGGAAAATTGCAGCTGGGTCTCTGAACCTGACCCCCACCTGAATTTGTGGAGCCTGCTGTTTCCAGCAGTAGGATTTGGATGTGCAGCCTCTGCATGTGGGTATCATCAATCAGTTTGGGTCAATTTTTTTGCAGAGACCAAAAATAAAAGCCATTTAAGGATACAGTAAGAATCTCAACCTAGAAAAAGACCATGTATAGCTATTGCTGTGTCCTAAGGAAAGCCAAAGGGCAAGGTGAGGTATGTCATTGCTTGATCCAAAGGGAAAGACAGCTCAGCCCACAGCAACACATTCTATGCCGTGGTATTTGCAGAAAACCTCACCTCATGCTGGTGTTTGTGAGTCCCCTGCATGCCCACTCTGAGCTGGGTGATACTGGAGCTTATGGGGGAGGACTGGATGCTGCACTCACCTCAACTTCCTCTGCTCTGCAATTCAGGCAGAGTCCTGCTCTTAAATAAAGCAAGCAAAGAGAAAAAACCCTCTTTTTGCAGGAAGTCTCCACTCACATTGATTCCTTTCATCCCACAACACCAGTGTGAGCAGTGCAATGAACAGCGCTGGGAGAACATACTGCAGTCCAGGGAAAGGGAGACCACAGAGCTCTCTGCAACCAAAGGGGACTCAGAATCAGGCAGAACCAGGACTACTGGGGTGCACAGAAATGCAGTTACCTGTGTCTAGCACAAGCAATAGAGAACCTGCTTGTTTCTTAGATGGCTCAGAGAGATCAGCCAATCTCAGTGTCTTAATCTGCTGTTTCAGGAGTGTCTATAGCAACCCTGGATATACTGAGCAGCAGATCACCTCCTGCTGCAGACAGCTACTCTGTGCTGACTATGGATCCAGTCACAGGGACAGCACTTCGTAATTACAGTCTAAATGTAGCATTTCTATACAGTTTCTCGAATACTCTGACCTGGGAAGCTTTCCTGTCAGCACTTCAGATTAGGAAAGTTCGGACAGGGTAATATTTACTGTCCTCATGAGCAAGCAATGAGTTCCCTGTCCAGAGGCAGCACAGGAGTCCAACCAGCCCTGGGGGTTTCAGCATCAGCCACACATGCAGAAGACAGACCACTACAGAGGTTTTTCTTCTTCCATCTAGTGTAAAGTACAGAAAGAGAACAGATACAAGGGCATAACTGAAATTATTCCTTGCCAGGGGAGGGAACAGACCATGAGCTGGAGATCACAGCTGCAGCGGAGGATGTATTTTTGGTGACACAGCAGCACAGTGCACAGCTGTGCAGCTCACACTGACACACAGCAAATATCTCAATGAAATAGAAATTTCACCTGTTACTGCTGCAGCAAATCTCCTGTGGGGTTTTTGGTCACTTCCCAGTGGGATGCTGTGCTCCAGGGAGAGGCAGAAATGGGTCCAGGAGTGGGCAAGGTGCAAGCAGGGAGGTCCTCACCCAAGGTCTCCTCTGAAGCTGCCAAAAGCCCAAGGGTATCTGCTTCATGCATGAAACAGGGACAAATTTTGTTCCTTTCCTTGAATTTAGCTGAAGACTTTGAATTAAGAGAGGAAGGAAAATGAGATTAAAAAATAATAGGGCTTAGCACACTCACCCAAAAATATCATATATGCATATATACATATATAAAAAAAGCATACACGTGCATATCTGCTCTCATCATGATGTGCCTTCTTGCATCTGCAAAAATGGGCAAAAACATTCTTATTACCACTGAGAAACCAAGAACTCACATCCAGGGATGACGAATCCCTGTGCCCATCCCCTGCTTGCTCTGCCCAGAGATCTGTTTATGGCCACCACTCCAGCAGGTGGCTGGGCTTTTCACAGGGATGCTGTGTTGTGTCATGTGGGTGGAAACTCTGCTTTTTCTACCCTTCAGACACAAGAAATGGAGGTGTGAAGAGACAGGTACAATGGGTACATACACATCCAACTCCCACATTATACTCTGCAGAAAACTGCAGTTAATCACTCCATTATGTGTATATGTTTTGGCCTAAATTACTAATATAAACAGAATTTTTTTCCCCCGATGCCAGACATCACAGTAATAACGTCTGAATCCCAAGTCTGTGCCTTTGTCACAGGAGCATCTGCTTTATGCTTTACTCATGTGCTCTGATTCCTTTTTAAACACCCTGCTCTTCCAGCCTGAAATATATATTTTTTTTTAATAAGTTTTTTGTTTGGGTTTCTCACATTTTCTTTTCAATGCCTTGACCCTATTTTAGCCTTAAAACCCCACCTCAGCAGCTCCTAATAGAAAAAGGGGGACAAGCTCGTTCATGACTTGCATTGCTGCATCCCATGAAAGAGTCCATGAATGAATGCATGAATGCACCAGCTGGGCTCACTTTCCATGGCTCAGGAGCTTTCCAAAACCAGTCAGGACCACAACCTTAAATGTACCTGTGTGGCTGACAAACAAACTGGGGACTGGATATGGCTGCCTGGCTTCTCAGCACTGATAATTCTTTGAGAAGCAGCCTCCCAGTGACTGCAGAGCTTGAAGGCTAAATAGGGCCCAGATTCACTCTCAGAGCATACTTTAGAGGATCACAGAGTCCCCCACCCTGAATTATTTGAATGCTGGTCCTCAGGTGATCAAACTGCCTCATGTGATTTCCTTGGCACGGTCCCTGGAGGAGGAAGCAATTTCCCAACCCCTTTGAGTCTCCAGTTCTGATGGAAATCCTGAAGGGAAGGAGGGGTAGGAATTAAATGTATTGACTGCTCCACCTCTCTGGCATGTTATATGATGCCTCCATCATAAAATATAATGAAGGACAGAGATCACAAAGTACTGAAGACACAAAGCCGTAAGTCCAAAAATCAGAGCTTTGACTTACTGGTGTATCCTGCTGTGGTCAAACCACACCAGCCCACTATGGAACCATGACTGGTTGGGTGCTGAGCTGGGCTGACACTCAAATCCTGCTGTGTAACCAGATAAATTAAAGCTGCATTTCGTTTGGTCTCAACTGTTAACTGTCCTGGCAACGAAAGTCCACCAAGATTCTAGGTACCTCTCCTGCTCTGCAGGGGGATCCGGGGATCTTCAGCAAATACAGTAACCAATATTTTAGCCATGTTTACAAATTTTCATCCAGTTGTGTCTTGGTTTAGGCCTTTGTAGATGCATACCAGAATATTTCTTTCACAGGGGACTGTTTAGCAGGGTCAAAGTCTTTAAAGTTTGAAACTCTGAATTTAGCAGCCTGTAATCTCAAAGTGTTACTACCAAACAGACAGTTCTAATAATAAACCCTTTTGCAGCACAACACTGTCTGCTTTTAATTGAAAAGTGCTTCTTAAGAAATTTTGCTTATTTGATTTATGACAAAAAGAAATGTGGAGAGTGTAAAACCTCAGGAAGAGAACAGCAAGGAAGGCAGCTCTGTGATTACCTTCCCCTGCACACATGCAAACTGTGAGTGAGGTAAATTGATAATGAGACTTCAAGTTACTACTTCTCCATGGAGCACATCAGAAAACTGAGTGAAGGAAAACTGCAAGGCTAGGAAAGGAGAGGGTTCTGCTGTCCAAGAGCAGGACTGTGACTCAGGAACTCTCTTCCAATACTAAACTACTTTACCTTAGGGTTAGCTTATTAAATAAACATGTTGTGATCATTGTTCTGGGTAGAAGATCCTGAGGAGTTGTTTCTCAAGACCTGAAAATGCCACTGAAGTTACCAAGGTGAGCACAGCACCCGCTCAGTCTTTCCAGGAGGAGATGACATCTTTCCTGCTGTGTCACAGGCCTACAGCTGCTAAATCTGAATGGGTTTTTTTGCCAAAAACTGCTTTACAAAGTACAAACCCTTGGTGAGGAAGGGGCAACCTGGGATCCAAAATTTCCAACTTGTGCGGGAAAGCAGAAATTAATTTTTCTTGTTCCCATTTTGGTCAGTGTAGCTCTGTCACTGCAGATAAATCATTTGAGCCCGGTTCAGCTCACATTCCAACTGATGACAGGACAGAAGTGCCTGGAGGGAAAGTTAAACTGGAGGGTCTCATGTTCCTTGATTTCTCTAGGTTTAATTCTTTCTACAATCCAAGATGCCTTTTTGGGCATCTGATGCCAAATTTGCATCTGATATTCCCTTTATCACCTCTCTGACTACCATCCCAGCAGAGCCCTCTGCAGGGATACCCTCCTCCCGCTAGGGCTCTGCCTGGCTCAACCACTGCCATGCTGGAACCTCCTGCACATCCTAGCTCATTGTCCTCCCTTCCACTGCCACTTCTTTCCCTCCCTCAGGAGGTGTGATTCCTGCTGATCCCAGTCCTAACCCATGCAAAGTGACCTGAGTGATGCTGCTGAACTAGAGGGGCCAGAGATAACATTTCTTTGCTCTCATTAACAGACAATTACCGAGGGGTCTGAAGCTGCCAGATCTGGTAAATGGACATTAAAATATCTTTGTTCACTTTTCCAGTTTCCCTCAGAAGAGGGCTCTGCTCACTGAGTCCTGCCTGGGAGGGCTGGGGGTGACCTTACAAGCCCCTGTCTCACAAAGAAGACTCCTGCTCAGAGTCAAACCGAGTATCTGCTCAGATCACCACCCATGGCTTCTCAGTTGTTTTTGTAGCCATCAGTCAAATCATTCCAGAGATATTCAATCTTCAAAATGATTTTTTCATTAACTTTTACCACAGAAAGCCACAAGAAAGAGCAGTAAAACAGTCGCCTTTGAAAGCAGCTTTCAGAGCAACCAAACAGCTCCTGGGTGGCATCTCTCTGCGAACATGTGAGAGGCTACAGCAGACAAAAAGTGACCATTACCCAAAGAAACTTCTTGAAAGCACAGTTCTAAAGCAGGGAGGAGTTCAGAGCAGATAATCCCATGTACCAGGAGCTCAGGTGGTGCTCTGAAATGAGACAGAGTGTCTGCATCATCATAAAGGCTGAAAACAGTGAAATAAGTAAGTAATTGTGTAATCAGTAGCATCTTACTTTTTTTTAATGAACCTGTAGGACGAGGATTTCCCTCCGTGCCCTCCTTCTCCTTTTTCCCAGAGCTCATCTTTCACTTTGTCATGCAATTCCCAGCTGGCCAGCTGCAGCCGGCCTCGCTCCCTTTTCCATTACACACTCGGCCGAGCCGAGGACGAAAGGGCCCCTGGATTCCAGTGAGAAGGTAATTAATTGACTTTCTGCTCGCGTTGCTATGCGGCAAAGGTGGAAGCCGGCAGCAGCCACAGTTCATCTTTAATCCTGGAAGATTAGTCACAAATGGCATCATTATGGAGGTGATCAGCTGCCCCCAATAAAGGAGCTAAGGGGTGCTCTCAGGACAAGGAGGGCTGTGATGAAGAGACTGAGAGCCACGAGTAACACACACCCTGTTGACCCATCAGCCAGGTGCTGGCATTTGTAGCTCCTCTCCTGTGTAGTCTTTCTCCTTTACATCTTAAACCTGTCCTAACCTCCAAGCTGGGCAGAGATCAGAGCCACCACTGCTTTGGTAGTTGGCGTCACCCCCCAGCCACACACTCCACGTAGGAACAAAGAAACGCCACTTTTTGGAGATGTAGGTAAAATAAATGACTGATTTGATGTCCCATTCTGGAAGTGTTCAAGGCCAGACTGGACAGGGCTTTGAGTGATCTGGTCTAGTAGAAGGTGCCTCTGCCTATGGCAGGAGGTTGGAACAAGATGGTCTCTAAGGTCCCTCCCAACCCAAACCACTCTGTGATTCTACGATTGTGCAGTGTGCCAAGCTCAGGTGAGCACCTTTTCCCTTTTTGACAGCAGTGCCGTCCCCTTGGAGACAGAGACATCACCAAAATCAGCTTCTTAGTGTGATGGAATGGGAAATTCTACAAAAATTTTTTAGATCATTTTTCAGCTCAAAATACTAAGCACTATTCTCTATCTGAGACATAAGACATGCAGAGTATTATACATGTGCTGAAAATATGTTTCAGCTCGAGACACACACTGGAAATTAATTCCTCCCTTTTCAGCAGCAATAAGTAATGGTAAAATGAACCCATTTTCCCACTGGAAGAAAGACTATTAACCCAGGGAGATGCTTCCATTCTATGCACTATAAAGTTTACAGAAAGTCTGAGTAAGAGCAATTGTTTTGTTAACTGTGTAACATACCTTCTTATTCTTCAAGGGGTTTGTATTTCCCTGATGATTGTCAACTAAGGTGATCTTCCCTATCTGCTAAGTTTCTGTTTAAGCACTGTTTAAGCAATTTGGTAAGGAAGTTCTACCCAGGGAGCAGGGAACTTGAGGGCATCCCAGTATTCCTTGGCTGCCCAAAACTGCTCCCGTTGGTGCCACATGGTGCCTTCTTTCATGCAGCTAACACCAGTAGGGAAAGGTGACCTTCTTGGGACAGCCCTTTCTCTCAAAAACCCAAGAGGGTTATTTGGGCACATTCATCCAGATAAGGGCTTCTCACTGTGCTGGAGTTTGGGGAGCTCATTGTGTCTCCCCTGAGTAATCAGTTGTTCTCTACAGCCCACTCTGGCTTTTGGTGATTTCTCACTTCCCTTCAGCACAATGCTCCAGCCCCGCAGGGCCTAATGTGCTATTTGCCTGAGAAGGTCAGCAGCAGAACAAATATTTGCTCTTCCCGTGTCTCATTCAGGGCTTTATAAGACTTAAAGTTTTATTTTACGATCAAACTCAGTACCTCTCTCTTTTTCTTTCCTGGTTCCTTGTTACTCTGATATTGTTTCCTTTTCAGATTTTCAGATAGTACTAGTGCAATTTTGTCAGCATACACACACAAAACCTTGCCAAGTTCTAAATCTGTGTCTGAGTGACAGCATAAAAAAGCATAGTTCTCAGAATCAGAAAATGGCTTGGGTTAGAAGGGACCTTAAAACCGTCTTGTTCCAACTCCCTCCCACGGGCAGGAACACCTTCCACTAGAGAAGGTTTCTCCAAGGTCCAACCTGGCCTTGAACATTTCCAGGGATTGGGGTCTCTGCAGGATGGTCCCAACATGGGGCCAGACCTCACATTCACATTGGTAACCACAGAAGGGTTTTTCTCCTTGTGTGCCTTGTCCTCCACTCACTAGTGCAAGTTCAGCCTCTTCTACTCACCTGTGTCCCAAGACAGACTCACCTGCAGATCAGGGCTCACTTCTGGTTCAGCCTCCACAGCATTGCACAAAGAGCGCACAGGGGCTCCCCGTGGAATGTGCTGAGGAAGGATAGTGAGAGGTTTACTGGCCACAGGGCGAAATTTGTCACTAGAAACAATGCAGAGATCCTCTTCTCTCACCAATTTACAACACCTGTAAAAGCACAAGGCTCAGTCCCCTGCCAGCATGCCCAGGAGAGCTGTCTCATTTCACTGAGGTGGCAACTGCTCTCCCACATGGACCTGAGCACAGTCATCACACACAAGGAGCTGAGGACCCCGGTTGCAATAACTGCAGGAGTAAAACACATTGTTAAAGGTGTCAGTTTATGGCACACAGCTGGGTAGAGGCAGAGATTCATTTTCACCTTTCCGAAAGTGTTGCAAAGCCTGAAAGTAATTTCTTTCATTATTCTTTGAGCCTTGTGAACTGCCTTCTTCATCCCTGTGTGGTGTTTACTCTAAAACTTAATGAAGGTGACCTGTGTTTCTGTTATTTACAAACAGCTGGTTTTCTGTCATCCTCACAAACCACGTGGCTGTACAATCAGTGGTACAGCAGCACCAAAGTGTGCAGGCAGCAGCAGCAGCCCAGGAAGCTCCAATCTAGTGTTCCCAACCCCATTTTCCATCGCTGCATCCAAGGGATTTCTGCTTGCGTCACCAATAGCCTTAACGCACTTAGCTGCACGACAGCCGTGCTTCCCCCTTCTCCTCCCCAGCCGTCTGCATCAGAAACTGGGACACAGCACTGAGGGGCTCTCTAGAGTGATACTGAAGAAAATACAAAGGTAAAATTGTTTTACTGTTTGAACATTAAACACATCACACAGATTTTAACAGCTTTGAATTTACAACCCACTGGACCATTCCTGTGCTTGAACAGGCATGCCATGAGTTGTGGTTTGCATCTACCTGCACAACCTGAGCGCTTCCCCATGTCCATACTGAGACTGCAGAGCTGCTGCCCTTTGTCTCTGATGTGTGATTTGCATCAGAAAAAAATAATGCCATAGGCTGTAAAAAGGCATTTCTGAATGGGCACCTTCAGAGTACTGTGTTATGAAGGAAGTGTATTATCCAAGCCATTCGGAGCTCAAATCAGTCCAGCAATTCAATTACCTGGGAAGCATCATCTCCTGGGATGGTAAGATTGATGCAGAGATAGACAACAGGTTAGCAAAGGCATACAGGGCTTTCGGTAAACTGCATAAAAGAGTTTGGCGAAACAATCACTTGAAGAAAAGTACAAAGATCAGTGTTTATAGAGCCGTTGTACTGTCTACTCTTTTATATGGTTCTGAATCTTGGGTCATTTACCTCCACCACTTACGACTCTTAGAACGCTTCCATCAACGCTGCCTCCGTACAATCCTAAACATCCACTGGAGAGATTATGCGACCAATACGTCTGTTCTTGAACAGGCAGGAGTTACAAGTATTGAGGCCATGTTACTGCGAATGCAGCTGCGTTGGGCAGGGCACATCGCCAGGATGAAGGACTACCGCCTCCCTAAGATTGTGCTCTATGGTGAACTTGCCACTGGCTGCCGCAAGAGAGGAGCCCCGAAGAAGAGATATAAGGACTCCCTGAAACAACATCTCAGCCTTGGCCATATCGATCACCATCACTGGTCTGCTCTGGCCTCCAATCGGGAGGCCTGGAGACACACTATTCACAATGCTGCAATATCTTTTGAAAATACACGCAGGATCACTCTCGAGGAGAAAAGGCAACGCAGAAAGAACCGTGTCCTTTCAGTACCACCTGGGGAGCCATTCTGCTGTGCCTTTTGCAACCGGACGTGTCTATCCCGCATTGGCCTTTTTTAGCCATCAGCGCGCTTGTAGCAAGCGTGGGTAAAGTCCTTCACAAATCTTCGTTCGCGAAGCCTAGCCATGATGATGATTATCCAAGCCATAGTAAAATTAATTGTTTTAAAATGTGTAGGTGGAGAAATGTGCACATAATATACATAGAATCTCCTGAGCTGGAAGGGGCCTGCAATGATCATTGAGTCCAATCCCTGGCCCTGCACAGCACACCCCAGTAATCCCACCATGTGTCTGAGAGAGAGCATTGTTCAAATGCTTCTTGAGCTCTGGCAGCCTTGGTGCTGAAAAAGATGCAATTGCTATATATAGAACACAGTAGCTACAGTAAATCATCTTTTTTCCCCATGGAATTACCGCAGGGTGTGATTTGGTTCATGTTTTATGTCCTCAGATTTTCTCTGGGGCACTTTTCTGTAGGTTACTGGGCAGATACTGGAGCTACAGCCACTCATCAACATCCATCCATCCTTATTACAGTTGCCCCTTTGCTCAGGGAATCACTTTGCTCTTTGGGGGCCAATAACAGAGGAGCAGCCAGCACTGGCTCAACATCTTTCAAGAGGGTTGAGCTGGGCAGATTCAGAACTCTGAGCCTAGAACATTTTGTTGTGCTGCTGATACACTGTGGGTATTGTTGCCAAATGCTTGGCGTACACAAACTGAGGGGCTGTGATTGTGTAGATTAGGAGGCCCAAAGCAGTGTGAGGCAATGGGGAATTATTCCTTGCTTTATCTCCCCTGCTCAGTGTATGTCATCATTCCTGCTATTCCATGATCCCTGGTCCCAAAGGATGCAGCGGCCAGTGCTGTTCACCTGATAAGGGAAATTCTGTCATGCTTTTTTGTAGAGTTTCTTTCCTTGCATATTTTGCACAGCCACGACTGTTATTCTGCATTTCTTATGTATAAAGAGATATGGAAGACAGCACACACAAGGAACACTAATTAAAATGCATGTATTTGCTGCTGCTGTTACAGCATTCACAGTGGAGACCAGACCTGGAGGCCTGATATTACCGTGTGACATGCAAATTTGTGCTGAATACCACGATACTCGATGGGAAGCAATATGATAAATGCCCCAGAAGAAATTGTCTGCACAAGAAGGTGTGGTGCACATTCCTCTTCCTGTCTCTCCCTTGCCCATATTTTAACAGCACAGGTGAGACTTAGTCAGGGCACTTGAGATGCTCCAGGCAGAGCAGCCCACCCCCAAGTGCACCATTTCCCTGCCTGACCTGCAGCACATTCCCAGTGTGAGCTGGAACCTCTACCTTCCTCCTCCAATTGCATTATGCTGTAAATAAAAACAAGAACATTATAAGGTACTGTAACCTCTCCTCCTGCCCATTTCTGTGGCCAAGGTGATCTCCATCACCACTGACTCAGATAATGAAACCAGAAGAGCAAGCTCAGAAAAGGGAGGTCAAGTATTAATAACTATGGTCATACGGAAACCTTGTCCTATACACAATACTAAATGGGAATATTTATCTGCTTACACAGGGATGATACTTACCTACAGCCATCCAAATACCCACTTGGTACAGGGGATCTGCTGCACCCCACTGGGACACTCTCAGCCACTGCAAATTGTGTCTGTACCCAGTGGAAATGTCTGTTTGCATCAACCGGGATCTGTAATTCTACAAGTCCCTGCTTAGCACTTTGCTATAGACTATCCAGGGGAAAAAAGGTTAGCCTGTGGTATCTCCTCAGCTGGAAAAGAGAGAGATTATCTAAGAAGTGTCCATTACTCATCTAATGGCCAATGTCTGATTATCAAGCATGGCTCTTCTTGGGCTGAAGCCTCAGTCAGCAAATGTGTGTATCAAAGGCACGGTCTGCAGTGCCAGCTGACAGCCCTCAGCATTTGTGCTCTTAGCCAGGGTGAAAACTTCTCAATATTCAGGAAAGCTGGAGGTCCAGGTCTCATTTAAATAAGAGATGATGGCTGGAGAAATGCACACCATTGACCAGCAGGGTATTTCCTACTTTTCAAAACTCCACTTTGTTGGAAATAGGCTAAAAGCAACTTCTAGACATGAAATTAGGAAAGGAGACACTCTGGGCAAATAAGATGCGCCTATTGATTCACACATAGAAAAAGTCCTTATTCATCCACATTTAAAAACAAACACCCCATATCTTTTTCTATGTCTCAGCATGCCTGCCCAAGAAATGGCAATGCTAAACTTAATTTTATTTACGGCTTTTGGGGAGGTTAAATATTTTGATCTCTACCTTTAAATCACAGTGCTCTCAGTATTTCTTTCCTACTCCGATCCCATTGCGAGAGGTGGGGGAATTTCTATTGCTTTCATGCGGAGACGGATCAGGCTCATCAGGAATTTTCAGCGCTTGCCTCTTTGTTGTGTTTCAGGCTTGTGTGTTTAAGAATTGGCTTATTGTCTGGCCTGCTAATGTTTTCAATTACGTGGCGCTCAATTCAATATCCCTACCTGACTGGGAGGCAGCAGGAGTTGGCTTTTTGTGTTCTCTGACCTAGAGCTGACTCCATTTGCTGCCTATCTGACTAACTAGTGAAGCAGAAAATGCTCACAATACAGCACAATTAATGACAGACTCTGAAAAACACACCAGACCCTAGTGGAGAGGAAGAAATTAGGCTCTTGCATAATGAAGGATTTTGTTGATGATGTTTTTCTATTTATAACATTTTGAAGGACAGGGAAGAGCAAGGCTCAGTTTATTTTTTTTCCCTAAAATTGGCTTTTTTTTTTTAATTGGAGATGATAATATTAAAATTCAGACTAGCTGTGTGGCCCTGTGGAGTGCCAAGAGAGGGAGTGGGTTTCTCTGGCCTTTAACAATCGGTCTCTCTCGGCAAATACGGCAAAGTATTTAAATCTACATAAAAAGAAAAATACCCTTTGAAAATAATTGCCAATACTGATATACTACCATTAAACAGCATTTTATGGCAAAGATATATATGAAGTACACTTTACTTTGTCCCAAACTGAATCAGAATTACGAAGTCACATCTACCAGGTGTGTTTGTTAGGTCATATTGGATTCAGCCAACTCTTTAGCATCATATATCCTAAAAAATTCAGCAAATGTAGTGCTGCATTTGTTCTGCCGAGTTACACATGTTCCAGATACAAGAAGAGGCAAAGGCAACAACGACCTCTCTTCACCACCACTTCAGCTACAGCTCTGACTGTGAACTCCTTAGTTTGTAGGACAACACCAACACTGTGTTAACCTTCACTAGTTTCATTAGGTTCACTAATGGGATGGGTTGTTTTAACCTCCCGGTCTTCAACTCTGGAATATGAGGTGCCTTTGAGCACTGTGAGAGAACCAGTAAGAGCAGCATAATCTCATTAATGTGATGATAAATAAAGTGAACAGGACCCAAGGCATCAAAATGAGGTGTAAAAAGGGGAAAGAACAGGCACACAGAGCTATCTCAAGGCAATATCTTTGTAAATCAGGAATATATTGATGCATTTACACTGCCCTGCTTTTCAGAGCAAACCCTACGTCTGCACATGTGAGACACAGATAGTCCTTAGTAATATCTTTTAAATATCATAAAATATGCCACTTTTAAATATTCAATCTAGATTTTACTTCATTTTATCTCTCCTGGAAAGCTGCCCCATGCACTTTATTAGCCATGGTGAGTGTTTCTTTAGCAGGGCTAACCCTCACTCTCCACCTGCAACACCCTCCCACAGCACATGACGTGCAGAGGTGACACAGCCAGCACAGGATACGGTGGGTTGTGACAGCATCCCTCTCTACTCCTGTTGGATCCAGAAGGTTGTAGGTGAGGAAGCTGAACACCCCTCTGCAGCATCTTCATCAGTTCTCCCAAGGGGCAACCACGTACTCCCCAGACCTATAACATTCATGTTACTTTTAAAAAGAGAAATGCTTTTAAAACAATTGCACTGTGTCTAAGTTACACACAGCCAAGATCTCACACAGTATTAGGATTATTAAGCAGTAGCTGTGCTGCCTCCTGAATAAACACATGAACACAAGCCCATTGGTTTTCACAGGGGATGGCAAACAAGGTTCAGTACAATTTCCTCTCTCAAGGCAGGGAGCACACACAGACCACATCCACAGAAGCTGGTGACCACTGCAAAATGGAGCATGCAGGAGATCAAAAGTGTCACAGCTGAACTTATTCCTACATCCTTCATTTGGCATCTTTAGGCAGATCCAAAATTCAGCCTTTCAACCAACACATGGGTCCTGCTTCATATCTCACATGGAACAGGTAATGCTCCAGAAGGGAATAAAGATGATCAGTGTCATCTATTTTCACTGTTCACTCTCTGGCCACAGGTTTCATTCATTGCATAGAAGTAGACACTGTTGTGAATGATGAGTTTGTGTTTCCCCACAGGCCATTCTTCATGGCCAATAGAGCAACCAGATTTTTCAAGCACTAATAAATACATCTGCACAATGATTCAGTGGGACAAATCATTTCCATCTCATCTTTGAAGTACAGGGCTTGACTGTCTAGTCAGCTTGAAATACACAGGATCTCCTATTTTTCCAACAGAATTTGAAATTCTTCAGCAACTGGTATCTTCAAAATCCAGACCCTCTTGGCTTTAAATGCAGACTGGAGGAGTTGGACCACTCTAGAATCAGGTCTCAGAGTATCAAGTTGAGAAATACTAATGTAGGTCTGCATCTATTCTTTAGTGAATAGTTTTTGAAAAGTAAATATTCTTTGGCTTGATAACATTATTTTAATGCCAATACCTTTAATTAATCCTCTCTGGGGTACAGACAGTGATTGCAAGCACTCAACACTGTGCCAGGCCAGGGCTGTGATAACCAGGAACATGACATTTGGCCTCTTTGAACTTTACATCACTTGCATATTTTGGCAGTGAATTTCTAATTCTCTCCTCTTTACAAGAATCATAGAAGTTTCTGGGGGTGTTTGTTTGGTTGGTTGGTTTGGGGATTTGGTTTTGTTTGGTTGGTTATTTTATTTGTTTGTTTTAAATGCTAGTTTAGTAATTAGACATACATTTTAGTACAATAAAAGGGAAAAATATTTTAGAAAGTCCAGTTCCCTACTCCTTTTCTTCACTTCCCAGCAGTTTATTAGGGAAACATCTCCTTGGATCCAAATGGTAATACAGGGCCTCAAGAGAGCTTGCAAATGGATTCTAAATTGATGTTTAAAAGCCTTTTTTTTTTTTTTTTTTTTCCTAAATGGGAGAGGATAATGAGCTTTAATTCCTTGGAAGGCCAGCTACTGCAATAAAAAGATATTTTTCTATTACAACCAAGTCATCTGGTTTGGAGACTGGTTTACTTATTTATGTACGTCCTGAGCAAAAAGCATTTGATTAAGGCTGTGTTTTGTCATTCAATAAATTCTAAGGACTGCTGCTGCAGCAAGTTGTACTTTGTAAACATTCATGAGGACAGAGAGGCAGAATTGAATAAATGTATTAGCTGAAGGGCAAAATCTGAACATTCCCACAAGCACCCCGGTATAAAACAACTTTTACATGCTTAGAGCACTAAAACACCCACAGAGTGGTTTATGACCTACAAGGAGAACAGCAGCAGCTAGATCTTGCTGCCACTCTCAAGCCAAGAATAAAATTTTAGATCCCAAGTCACAACTGGGCTCTTTGCATGAGGGTTTCCATTTCTGCCCATGGCAGGAGAAAATTTTCCCAGTTTCAGGAACAGAAAAGATGACATTTCTACTTCCTGCCACTTTCCTCAGGAGAGAACCTGGAATATCAAATAAATGAGGAAGAGAAGAAAAACCTGCTATCCCTCTTAAGGAACAATGTGTTAAGGGACAGTGGGATGTAGCTTGGTGGTTTGGACAGCTTCCAGCTGCTGCTGGGGCAGAGGAGAGCATGAAGAGCACTGTGAGGGAGACTGAAGCGCTTGATAACACATCAGCAAAAGCAGAAAAAAGGGATAGATTTGATGGAAGGACAACCTATGCTGGAGCACATAAACCTCCAAGCTGTCCCCCATTAAAACTCCTTCCTGACAAACCCTGTCCATGAAAAGCATCAGAGCTTTGCATTCCTTGCCAGGCACACTGCCAGAAAGAGTGGGATGAGAGAAGTTTTGCTTTCTCGCCTCTGTGTTCCCAAAGGGCAATGCTGCAGCAATAGCTGAGCACAGGCAGAGACAATGGCAAAGCTGGAAGAGCCCAGCCACAGAGGGATGATGTGACACCTCTCCCACCGGTGCTCATCACACAGCAGTGTCTCATGGACACAGTGCTACCTGGTGAGGACCCTCCATGCAGGGGCAAGGGGTTCTCCAGACTGCCATCCCCTTCCTTTGCATCACCGAGGAGCCGCAGGGGAGCAAACCAAAACTAGAAGCCTCAGGAGTGAGATTTATTGCTCGGTTAATGACATCCTTCTCTTCCCAATGACCCCAGCAAAGAAAGGAAGGGCTGAGTGGCTTTATCTTTATTCAGTGCCGTGGTCCTTCTGGGACACTTGAACCTGATTGCATCATTTGCAGTGTCAGACTTGATAAGACGCTGATTGTGTTTCCGCGGTTTTCCGTGGCAGAGGGACTCCCCCGGCAGTCCGGATGGTTAATGGGAACTGACTGGCTCTCCAGTTTGCCACAGCGGTTCCCTTTGGCTTCCAGCTGTAGCACATTAACACAACAAATTAACATTGTAATTGCCTTGTAACTATTTTTCACCGTGGAAAGAAGGAAAAAAAATATAAAGAAGGAATATTACATGCAAGGACCCAAGAGATAGCTTAGGAAGACAAGTCTCTGTCTGCACCTCCCTTCGTTTTTATTTATAGCCAGCCATTAAGTTATGCTAATATACAGCCAGCCACAGGGCATGGCAAATCCCTTGCTCAGGCATAGAAAAATCACTGAGTTAAATATATTCAGCTTATCCAACTCACAGGACCAGTGTGACTGCTACCAAAACCATGGGAATCTACTAGCAGCTCCAGCAGCTCTCACTGAGATCCATTCACACAGCAGAGCCATGTCAAAGAGTATGTACATTTGGCACATATAAATGTGTGTGTGTATATATATATATATATATGTAAATCAAGCACAGGATAAATAAAACATGGAAATTCAAACAAAATACCCAGCATCAATGACTTGGACTTGATCAATTATTTTGGCAAAGGCCAATTCACTACAGTTCATAAATTGATTCATCTGGGAGAAAACAGCCCTTAAATTCAAATAGCAGCATAATGCATCTGCTGCCAATTTTTCCAGAGCAATTACATCAAAAATAGCATTTATTGTAGCTCTCTTTTGCATGCAATTGGTTGGTTTGCCATTTCCATGTCTATGCAGCAGTTCCTAAAGGGAATTGCATCAGGTCCTCACATAACCTATATATTTAATCAGATTATCCAATTAAATAATACAGTCTTAAATGAAAAGTCTGCTATTCCCTTGAGCATTTCTGGGAACACTTTCATTGCTTGTTCTTCTGCTTAAAATGTACTAGCAGGACTGTCTTCCACAGCTATTTTTGGGTATCCAGACACTTGTAAAGCACCCATCGCTAATTTCTTGATGCCAATACCTTGTTTTCCTTGTCAAGTTACAGCAGTCAGAAATGTCACATCAACCTATAAAGTCACAGAGCACATAAAAATAATGATGGTGTGTTTATCTTTCCTGACTGAGCAAACACAGGATGAAAAAGGGATTGTGATGATGGGGTTTTTGTGGAGGAAGGAGGGGAATCCCAGAGGGTGTTGTGATTGCTGTCCCCCTCAGGGCTGCGCTTTGTGCACCCTTGGAAACGTGCCAGCACATACCTGCCAGAGTAGCAGCCATGGAGGCTGGATAACCTTTGGGATTCCCTCTGACTTCCCCAGCAGCCATCACAATGAGATGCTGTGTGACTGATTCAGTTCTTGAGGTGACTCACCACAGTTCACACCTGGCTGCCTCGTCCCGGCAGTGGGCTGCAGCAGCTCTAATGCTCCGGATTCAAGTCTTTCCACATCCTTTCGAACAAGCATATACTGGCATGGAAAGGCTTTTTATCAGCCCCAAGCAGAAACTGCTGGAGTTTGAAAATCTCCAGAAGAATTTCGCATGTAGAAAGTCATTAAATACTCTGCCACAGGGAACACTTCTTCCCACAACAAACCCTATGAGGGCAATAACATCCCTGGTTGTTTTCCCTCCCACTGCCATCTTGGTAAGACGTGTTGCCTTAGTATTGATTTACAATTTAATCCAATATCTGCATCTAATTTCTTTTAGCAATGATTAAATAGGTCATGAAATACTATCAAAAGAGAAGCAGGGATGTATTAGTGCACAGCAGTCTCAGAGGGGTGGTGGAAGTCATGCAGTGGGTTCAGCACTGTGGTTAAGTGAACACAAACACCAAGTGTTATAACACCATGTTTTCCCAAGGGAAAAATCGGGGAAGAGTGACAAATTCAATCTAGACTGATCACACCAAGCAGACTGGTTGACCAAACTCTGCTGGCTACTGCAGCATCAAGCTTCCTCCAAAAACCAGTCAAAAACCCAGTCACAACCAGCTCCCTCTACTGCCAGTGCAGCAGCTCGGCTCCTGTGCCCCGATGAGACTCCACCAGGAGGGTCTGATGGCCAGCATTTTGTGCTCAGGGGTTTCTGCCAGCCTGGCTCTCCCAGAGTGCCCAAGCTTGGGCAGATTTGATGAAGCTGGTCAGAGTCCAAAATGCGTTCTGTATTCGGGTATCAGTTACATCACAACCATATGAACAAAGCCATGAGCCTGTGCATGCCACTACTGAGTCAAACAAATGATTACCCAGCCACAAATCATTCCCAGCCACCTTTTCTCCAATCCTGACACTAAAAGGTAATAAAATAAATTTTAAAAATGGTTAATTAAAATATCTGTTCTATCTCTTTACTCCTCCCTACCATCACACACCCCAGTAAAGCAGGCATCAACGTCTGCATCAGCTCTAGGACATTCCCTGACTTCCCAACACTCCCATTCCTCCAGAGGGCAATTGGGTGGAAAGAGGCCTATCTTGCAGTCATTAAATTTTCATTTTATTTTTAACCAGACACGATGCCATTTGAAAAGCTCGCTGGTGAGCAGGGGATTGGCAGTCTGAGGAAGAGTGAGCAGAGGCAGCGGGGGCCGGTGGGCATGTGGAAGGTGTTGAACACAGCAGTTGCAGGAGCAGCAGAGACGCTGCCGGCACAGGGAGGAGTTGGCTCCTTGCCAGCCTGCTCTGTGCTCTGAAAAACAGCAGAGCTAATAACCTCAATTACAGCCCAGCCTCTCTGGGGGCAGCTGATGATGCCTTTGTTTATCTGAGTCACGATGTGAAAGCAAAGATTGTTTTTTGTCTGGAGGGGCATGTGTTGTGCAGACACTGGAGAGATAAACAGTGCATGTCGGGAAAAGAAAGGTCATAGAATCACAGACTGGTTTGGGTTGGAAGGGACCTTTAAAGACCATCCAGTTCCAACCCCCCTACTCTGGGCAGGGACACCTTCCACTAGGCCAGGTTGCTCCAAGTCCCATCCAACCTGGCCTTGAACCAAGTATAAGTCAACTACACTTTCTTCCAGAATTCACCTTAGACACTGACAGCTTTAATATGCCTTAAATTCTGGCTCCTGTGGGCTCCGAGGTGTTTTAATTTGGCAACCAGAAAGTAGTAAGTCACCTGGAGGGTGACTATCCATGTTTCAGCCTTAGCTGAAACAGGGCTGGGCTTTCACCTCCATTCCACTCAGCCCTTCCACTGAGGCACTCAGTGCCCAAATGGATCTGATGGCTTTTCAGAGAAGCCTGGAGCTATTCCACAACAGTATGTGGGGACTGATGACCAAAATATTTATTTTACTAGTATACTAGTTAGGCGGACATGCCTAGAAGAAATAGGCAGGAAGAAAACAGACCCATGTCTGTTGAATATTTGAGAGAATACTGTCACAGGGAACATTCTTTGTGTCTGAAGAATATTTGAGACTGCAGTATTACTGCACTTCTTGCAATTTTCCTCCTTGGTTACAAACCTAATCTACATTCAGGAAACCTGGAAGGATGGGGTAGAGAAACCACCACCTTCATGAGACCAGGGACCAGAAAATGGAGTGTGGCAGCATCTATGCTGAGTCAAGAAAAATACAGCATGTGATAGAGGCGAACTCTGCCTACATCGCCACGAGGAATTAACTACAATAGATTTCATAGAAATGACTGTCACCATAAAATCTTTTTTATATTCAAGCTCTGCTCCTGGTGATAAAATGAGCAATGCTTTTGTTCATGCATGGCTTCCGTCCATGTGTCATAGGACACAGAGCCTGCAGCCTGAGTGACTCGGCTGGGTCTGCCAGATGGTCCATACGGTTGGGCCCACACTGCAGCTGTAATGCAGTTTGCTGTGCTGCAACTTCGTTTTCTTTATATGAAAAGCCATATAAAGGCTTGTCAGGGCCAGCAAAGTCTGCTTTTATTCAGTTACAGGGTCCTCCTCAGTCCAGCAGCACACTCAGCCGATCGGCCACTTCAGGTGCTTGCAGCAATACACTTTCAGATTACTTTTATATAAATCTCAATTTAAATGAGGATGAACTTATGTAATAGGAGTTAATTTTTCTCAATTCCCTTAGGAAGCAGAGGCAATCAGCCAGCACTCACAGCCATGTCACGAGCTGACTCTCTGCCCTGTGTACACACACAAGAAACACAAGCCTTGTTCATCTGCAGCAGCATAAATCTGAGTCAGATACTGGATGCAGAGAAACAAAATGCTTCTTCCTGGTATAAGCCGAAAGTGCAATGCCAGACATTTTTAGGCAGCCCAGAGTTGGATGAATTATGGATAACATGTTACCAGGGTGTGTTAGATCAAGATTGCACAGAACTAATGAAAATACATCACTCCTCACAGCCAACAAGGATATGCTGTCAATATGTTTTGACAATGCAAAACCCAGGATCTAACAAGCAATGTAACAGCTCAGGTTAGATACCCCTGCCTCAGGCTAGGAGTCAAATCTCTTCTTGGCTAAGACAGCCAGACAATTTAACCTTTGCCTGATCTCACACATGACTGGCTCTTAAAAAATTACAGCAGAAGAATTGTGAAAGGGGGAGGGGGGCGTTATTGTATCTTTGACCTTGTTCACTCACATTAAATAACAAAACATAGGAGGGTCTGACACAGCTGGGCTGAACCTCTCCATTGACACTTGCTGGCCTTCAGTAACCACCAAGGCATGTTGGAAAATTCACATGAACCAGTTGTACAAGACCCATAAAACATGACAGGTGTCATTGCCTTGTCCAGTATAGAGCTGAATATCACTCCAGTCATGGATCTCCAGCCACGCTGGACCAGTGCTCACCAGTAACCAGAGCTTTTACAGCCCATCACCACAAGGTGCACCTTCCAATTTCAAATCGCTTTTCCTTCTTTAAAGACAGTAAAAATCACACAAGATGTAGAGCTGGATGTTTGCCTGGCATAAATCATGTGATTTTTTTTCAGTAAAATCACAGAAACAGCAAACACAGCCTTAGGTTCATCAGCCAAACCCTCCCTAGATGCCTGAAGTCCCCAGGACCTCCAGTCCTCTTCTGCTCCTACACTCCTGCAGAAACACTTGCTATTACTGCCATGTTTTGGCACAGTGGTGACAACTGTGATATTAATGTCCCAGGCAAAGGCAGCCACAGCAGCAAGAGAAATAGGAGTGGCAATAGGAATACTGAAAGAACAGGTGACTTTTTAACAAAATAATCCAAGAAACTGCAAGGTCAGCTCCAGCTCAAGATGCCTGTGTGCGTGATAGACCAAATCACAATTTGGCCTGTCCTCCTGCAGAAGATGTAGATCTCACTACAGCACCTTTCCTCTTGTCCTTTGCTGAGGAGCTGCAGTTTGTCACAGCAGCCCCTTGGCACCTGCAGAGGTGCTGACTGGGCTCTGTGGGGCACCCACATCCCAGGTCACCAAAAAAGTACTTGGCACTAACAGGGAGAGTGACCCAAAGGTGACATCAAGCAGCCAACGATCAGCCTGTGGCTCCAGAAGAACAGGATTTGCAGCAGGTGCCCTAAAGCAAAGGGGATAGGAGAGCTACACCACCCAGCACTGCAGTAAAAACACTGACCTGAACGCTGAAGACTAAGTTGATAACCACGCAACTCCAAATTCAAGTAGCTCTGTGCTTCAAATTAAGGTTCAGCTAAATGTAGCAACTAAATCAGCATAATTAACTGTGCTCCAATTTTTAAGCTCAGTGAGACTGCAGACAGTAAAGTCTCCTCCCTCCCTCCAATAAGATAAGAAGGGAAGAAAGAAGACGAAGCAGTGCATATAGTGTTGATGTTTTGGGGAGATCTGTGGGCTGAAGGCTGATCAGCAATCATCAGTGTCCTTCCTATGTGAGGAGTAGATAAGCCCGGAGCAGAACACTGCAGGCAGCTGATAACAGCAATTCCCAGATCAAGGCTTTTGGCAGCTGAGGATGCAGAGCAGGAAAGACTTCCCAGAGAAAACAACTTGTGATGCTGAATGGTTCTGAAGCTTGTGAAAAGTACCCTGAGCCTACTAAATACAAACATGTCACTGAAATATTCTTCTCATCCTAGAGAACAGTTTTGTTTTAAACAGAAAGCAGTATCTCCAGAGTTCAAGCCTAGATACTTTTCAAATGCAATTAAGTTTGCCAAATAACTCCCCAGCCATCACTTAGAAGCCCAACTACTCACAAATATGCAAGTTTTTTCTTGAAAACATCTTAAATCTTGCTCTGCCTACCAATGCATTGCTTTCATCAATAAAGGGACATAGCTGTCATTAAAATAAACAAACAAAAACGAGTTTTGAAACAAAGCAGTCACTCATGAACTGTCTGGATGCTTATATGGGACTGTGGCTGATTGCAAGGACCTATACATCTTTGGTTTTTTAAGCCTCTTTAAACAAAAAAAAAAGCTTTAGAGTGAAGTTTAAAAACAAAATTAAGCTATTTATTTGTAGCCCCACTGTGCAGGGGTGCAGAGTACTGCTAATAGTTTCCAGGTGACTGTGAAGATCTCTATCACTTCTTGTGTTCAATTCCAAGGATGCTGTACGTGTCATTTTATTACAGTTCATAAAATTTAACTAAATCTGATGCCCCTTTGTATACATACTAATACTTCTGCAAAAACTCTTACAATCTGCACAGACCCAAATACACCAAAGGAATATTACTCTCCTATTCTATACATGATGTCAGAGATGCTGAGAGGGCCAGGGATGTGTTCAAGGTTTTAATGATGGTTATGATAAATCAAAACAAAGACCAACCCTTGCAACTCATCCGCGTCATCCCATTCGCACATTCCCCTCCCCCTCGCCTTGTTCTGCTCACGGCTCCTGCCAGGGTCTGAGCTATGGCAGATTTCAGTCTCTTCCCCTTCCTTTCACTGGGTATTTCTGGGCTTTTCAAGGAAAGCAGCAATTCAGATAATTATGGTCCCAGCCCCACAGAGAGCTTGGAGTGCACCAGCTGGTACCTCCTCTAGCACCACAAACTAGGTAGAGAAAGGGAACTCAGGATGGGTTTGGATCAGCACCAGGGATGTAACTGCTCGCTTGAATCCAACAAGTTCATCTCCTGTTCACCAAAAGGGCAAAAGAAGAGGCACTACGAGCTCTGTAGTTTTGTAAAGGATTAGAAACCCTCAGTTGCTAAGGAAAATAAAGAGACAGAGTTTCCAAGCCTCAAGCAGGACCAGTCTTCCCAGCCAGCTGGGCAGTGGAAGGCTCTGCCTTTCAGAACATCAAGCTCATTTTTGGATAATAGCCCTATAATTTAGATATCAAGCCTAGGCCAATGAAGGCTCAGCAGTTTTTATCCATCCAACCTAGCACAGAAACCCTACTGTAATCCCCTTTCCTAGCACATTATCTTTAATCACAGGCATAATAGAGATTCAATTTGAGCCCTCAGCTGCATTTTCTTCCTTGTTATTCACAGTGCTGTATTTTCATCAGCAATAAACAATTTCCCCCCATTTCATTTTGCATTTATCTGCCTCAAAGATAGCCTTTTAAAGTTTTGATAGCCCTGTGTGGAAGCTAGAAACTCACGGGTTTTACCCAGAAAATTGAATTGCACAAAGCGCCTGTTCAGAAAGCACGTACTTCCTTTGTTCTCCTTCAGCTAACGTCCCCAGAAATTTAGCAGTTATTTGCAGTCACTTGCCAGCACTGTTTTCATTCAAGAACCCAAATCCCACCATCAAGAGTTGCTCCCACATGGGCAGAGGCTGTTCAATTTGACGCTCTCAGAGTGGAGTGACCACCCAAATGCTTTGTTACCAGAGGTCTGGGCTTCACCTCTTTGCTCTGGTACCTCCTCTGGTCCTTTCTGAACAAGCAGCCTCTTTAAGCAATACCAGTAGTCTCAACTGTTTAAAAAGAAAGTTGCCAAAACATGAAATTAATCCAGGCTGTGTAAATACACAGCTTTCCCTTAATTGAAACTTTAAATGCACCTGTGTCAATGCAGGCACCCAGCAATGTATCAGCTTGCAGGACTGAAAGGTCTATTCCCCCCGAGAGGCATCTGGGCTAACATTTCATAAATTACAATCATGTTTTCCTTTTGTGTTAATATTTTCATTCCAAAGGTCATTTACCACACACACACACACTCACACAAAGCAGAAGGTGATGGAAGCTGCTTGATTCCTAGACACAGGAATCAGTCACTCTATTAATGATGAAAATCTACAGTCTTACTAGAAAGATATTTCTACCTGCAGCCAGTGCACTTACCTAGAAAAAGCTCCATTCCAGGAATTCACATGTGTACGAGCATCCAGGCTTGGGGAGCAGGTGCAAGACCCCTCTCTACATGTACCTTGGGCCACGGAGATGTCAGATCATCATCAGGGCTTGGAGCAACCTGGTCTAGTGGAAGGTGTCCCTGGCCATGGCAGGAGGTTGAAACAAGATCTTTCAGGTCCCTTCCAACCCAAACTGTTCTGTGATCCCTTCTGAAGCTCAATGCTTCAGTTGGGCATCCTCATCCTTCACTAAGGCAACCAACCTTTGGTCACCAGCCTTGGACATGGAGCCAGCCTTGCTCAGGAAGGTCTCACAGGGGTTCTTTCTTCTTCCCTGAGAGGCAAAAAGGATGAGGCTGCACAGCAGCTGCGGATCAGCACCAAAAGAGGACCCCAAAGGTGATCCAAGTACTCAGCCTGCCCCAGCCTGAACTGGGGTCTCTGACAAGGGCTGCTTGATCCCAGGAAACCAGACATTGCCTGAGCAGCATTTGGTTGCAGAGAATCCTGTTTATACACAGATCTAAGAGCCTTTGGTAGTTAATGGTTAACACACTTTATGAAATATCTAAGGAATATAATATTTCCTTTGGTTATTATCATATCAGCCTGACAAGGTTTCTGTGCCCCATCCTAGAGAGTGTCAGAAGCTTAATATTAATTAAATAGCAGATTTAAGGTTATTTCTCATAATCACAGCTGTGATCTGAATTATTGCTCAATGATATTCCACTTCTGTCTGCTTGCTGCTTTTGATTGATTATTTACATTTGCTGGTTTATGACATCCATGTATTGCTTCAGACAGAGGCATCTTTTTTGATTCTAACTGCATTACATTCTCTGGTCAGATGATGGATTGGACTTTCCAGCATGCCATAAACACCAGCTCATCCTTTCCAACATGATAGGTATCTATATTCCATAATCACTCTTCAGCGTATCCTGTATTCAATCATCCTTATATTAATTTCTCCTGATATTATTATTATTAGCCTTGGGGAACTTGTTTTATAGGCTATTTAGTTTGAATTAAGCATATATGTCAGTCGCTTCTTGTTTCTAGAAGAACACAGATGATAAATGGTAGAATTATGCCTGGACTCTGCTTTGGACTAGTTGCCATCTTCACCTCTATTATTACTATTAGTAAAACAACTGCAGGATTCATTGTCAGAAACTTCCATGCACACATGTCACAGGTTTGTTAGTGGATACATTAGGCACACTCAGAAATTGCTTTTTCTTTCTACTAACTTTATGGTTTAATCAAATATGGTCTCAAGAGAACAAGGTATTTTGCCATTATTCACCCAGAGAGCTCACTGCCACCTCTCAAAAATAAATTCCTTGCTTGATCAAGATTTGATTATATTTCAACTACATTTTGTCTTTGTCTACATGTTGAGCCTTATTGAAATTTTAATTATTTTTTAATTAAACACGCTTGGTTATTTAGGAACAAGTGTTTGACCATCCTTTCACTCAGCTTTTACAAGATCAAATCAGCATGTTGTTGGTAGAAAGAGATACACATGCAGAGTCAAGTGACCACATGTGCAAGTTATGATGAAATATTCAAACATAGAATCAAATTTTCTCCCCAATTCCTCTTGATGCAGCTGTGTTAAATTTTGAGGCTTTACCCCTTCTCCAAAATTTCCAAAGCAAAGCACACCTCAGATGACACATTGCTCAAATTGTTCCCCATCATCCCTCTACCTTTGCCTCCCACAAATGACTCATAGAGGTGTCTCTGGGGGTTTCTGGAGTAACTGGCATCCCTTGTGATGGGGAAACACACTATTACCTGCTCTACACCCCTTTAGAGCAGGACTGAGTTACCATTCCCTATTTTGACTTGAAGCCTGTAGATCCCTATAACACTACTGAAGAAGGGCCAGGCTGCAGATGGACAGCACAAGGAACTGCCCATGCCCTGCTCTGCCCCTGGTACTACACAAACTCAGTTACTTCTACTCCTCGGAGTCATTTAGGGTTCTCTCCATGGGTTTTGTGATTTTTTTTTTGCTTCAAGTTTCCAACCTATACTGGAAAATCACTGCATTTACCCCCTTTCTGGAGGCATTTCCTGTAACCTGACACCCTTTGGCATGGTGGTGTCACATACCATGGGCCAGAGCTGTACATTAGTCAACCCCGGATCTCCCAAAATAGAAGTGAGCAGCCTGACGCACGCAAGTGGATTATACTACTATTTTGTCACATCTGCACTGGGAGATTAAAAGCTGTCAAAAGATTATCATCATGGAAACGGGTTCTCTAGCAAGGTGAAGATTGGAAACAGCTGGGACACCACCACCAGAGCTGAACACACTGTTAAAACTGGCAGATCGTCTCCTTTATCATTTTACATACACTGACCAGAGATTAAGGCAAGGAAGCCTTGAATCAGGTAGAACTCTATTTTTCAGTCAGAAGCTTTTCTCAGCCTTCACCATGCAGCAGACAGGATATTTGAGAGGGAAAAATCAAACAAAGAAATCTTATACTTCCAAATCTAGACACAAGGCAAAAGCCTCTGTAAGCCAAAACATGAGCGGACAAGACAGATACAAGCAACCACAATCAAAGGCTTTACCTGGAAATACTACTAACAATTTAGGTGATAATTCTTGTTCTCTACAATGCTGCAAGTAGCATATCTAAGCAAAATGAATCTCACACTCCGGCAGAATGGCTTTAAATCAAAGGAATAAAAACAGCAGCCAAGCAGCAGCCAGCAATGCACGCTCCAGTCACCTGATGTAGCAGTGGGCATCCCTCCTCTGCAATGTGAAAGTGCTGGGGACTCAGTCAGTGCCCCTGCAGCCAAATCCATCAAGGGATGACTCAGAAATGGCTTTGAAAGCAGACATCCTTGCAGAATTCTTCCCACTTAATCCTTGCCAGTGTAAGCCCATTTATTATGATAACTTTAAAAAATAAAGTCCTTTAACCACCAGAAAAGGGATCTGTGTCCCCACGTGTTGCTTCTGTAGCCTGCTGCAGGTGTTCACACGTGCTCATGCCCGTGGCCGAAGTGGTGTGTGGGCAATGAGCAGGAGCAGTGGAGGGGATGCAAGCTCAGGATCAATTACACATTTCTGTCTCGTTATCCTGCCAGCTGCAGCACTCTCATGGTAGGGATACTTGCCCAGAGTCCTGATGCATTGGGTCAGAGAGATCATGGGCTTCAGGACATGGGGGAGGAAAAAGGCAGGGGTGAAAATATTTTTATGCCTGACCTTTTTTAGAAGGTCAGGAGTTGGGGTTTGTTTCTTTAAAGATCCACATCTTGGTCTCAGAAGCAGTCTTACCAAAAAGCTGCAGCACTGAGAGAGAGAGCTCCACGCTGGAGCAGGCTCCTGGCAAGATCTGTGGCCCTGTGGAGAGAGGAGCCCATGCCAGGAGCAGGTTTGCTGGCAGGACTCGTGAGCCCACAGGGGACCCACGCTGGAGCAGCTCATACTGCACTCATACTGCAGGACTGCACTCCATGGAAGGGCCCCACACTGGAGCAGTTCATGAAGAACTGCAGCCCAGAGGAAGGCCCCTTGGAGAAATTTGTGGAGGACTGTCTCCTGTGGGAGGAACAGGGAGGAACAGCTGTACTGGAGCGGGGGAGGAGTGTGAGGAGTCCTCCCCCTGAAGAGGAAGGAGCAGCAGTATGTTGTCAACTGACCACATTCCCTGTACTGCGGGGAGGAGGGAGAGAATTTGGGAGTGGAGTTGAGCCTCGGAAGAAGGGAGAGGTTAGTGGAAGGTATTTTTTAGGATTTGTTTGTATCTCTCATTACTAATTTCCCTGAGTCAAGCCTGTTTTGCCCTCAACTGTAACTGGTGAGTGATCTCTCTCAGCTCTTATCTCAACCCATGAGCCTTTCACCATGTTTTTTCTCCCCTGTCCAGCTGAGGAGGGGAGTGATGGAGTGGCTTTGGTGGGCATCTAGCCAAAATCGGCCCACTACAGCTTATCCACAAACCTCTAGAGACAATGTCATCCACAGCTCCAATGTCACCCCAATCCACTGAAACCCCTGTCTCAAACAAACTCTGCAGGTAAGTTCACCAACAGTAAAAAGACCCAAGATTTTGGTGCAGCTCTTCCTGACAAGCTGGAGAAGTGGAAGGTCAGTGTGGGAAGCCTGTTCAGAAACAGTTAATCTATCCAGGTCCTGCAGCCTGCACTTGTGAGATTTATTTAAAGTACCCAAATACATAAAACATTTAATGAATTCCTGAGGGTTCACAGTGTGAACTTCTAATAAGTGCGTACTCAGGAATACTATAGAAAAAGTTAGGACTCTTGAGTAAACATTCATGCTGGGCACCTGATTTATAAATGTACCGTTTAATCAAAATAAAAGCAGGGGCAGCTCAGCTCCCGGACCAGCCACAGCCCAACCTCCAGCTGTGTGGGAATGGCAGGGACAACCTACCTACTCAGTTACTCACGGAAGTTATCCAACAGATATGTCTGTTGAGTTAGATAACACTTTAATCAAGCTCACTATGTTGATTGTGAAGAGAAAATCCATCACGCTCCACAGAGAGAAGGGGATATCTTTCTACCAGGAGTGATCTGAGAGGAAGTTTGACCAACAGAAGCCAATGTCCCAATTCCTGTATATTAACAACAAACTGGCTATTCCACTTTTTTTTAAGCTTATTTACATTTTAAACCTGCTGCCCTGAATGTGGGGGATGCAGAAGAAAAGCCCTTCCTGAGCTGGAGAGCCCAAAGTTCCTATAAGCAGAGCAGGACACAAAAGCAGAGCAAGCAACTCAGCTTGGTTCTTCAGCATTGTCCATGTTTCAAATGGATATAATGAAACTTAAACCCAGCAAAATCTCTGCCTGAATATCCACAGAGGGAACCAGGAGATGGGTGAATGTTTTTACACATTCCAGTTGACCCGCTCAGTGTCCCATGTGATTTGTAAAAGGTATTTTCAACAAGTATTATTAACTTACTTTGTTCCCTATAGGGTACTGATTTCCAATATTTTTAACAAGTCCTTTGAAACACTCTGTAATGTTTATATTTACTGCTTGAGTAGATCTGAAGTCTCAGGTGCAAAAGCCTGCCTAGGGCTACATGTCTCTTTCCACCATGGACTTGATTAAAGGAAAAATCCAGACTGATATGTAGAAGAAAAATTTTACTGTTACAAGAAAACTGTTTGGATGAGAGAGGAGCAGAAACTTCAACCTTTTGCCATACATATCTCCAAATTTTCACTTGCTGCCAGTAGTTCAGCAGGGAAACATTGACTATAAGAAGATTCATTTCTCAAATGAGCCTTTAATTTGGTGGATCTAGGAGCTACTCTATTCCCTGTGCTCCTGACAGAACAAGCCTGCATCCTTTCCTTTGAGATGAGCTCCCTTGTATGCAAAATCTGCCACCCTGCCTTATTTATTATTGACCCGTCACAGTTTGGAAACATAGTTTAAAATAAATGAATGCTACGGCCATGGAGTTATTAAACTGCCTGGCATTGAGGAAATTGCTTTTCATAAACATCCTGAGCCCTCACGGTTTTTTTTCTTAAAGTGTTTAATACACTGAGAATCCAAGTTAATCTGAACCAGTCTGAAAACTGAATTGCTAATAAGAGGTAAAGATGTATTATTGTTCAATATTGAAAGGCTGAAGTCAGAGGACAGAGCAGAGAAAGAAGTTTTCAAGGCACAAATAATATTCTCTGTACTTGCTGTCACTTGATGCATAAGCTGATTAGTGATAGAAAGTGCCTCCACATTCTCAGTAGGTGAGGCCACATAGAAGATGTTCATTCCAACTCTCCTCCATCGTGGATCCTGGTAATACAGATATTAACAGGTGAACAAAGAATTAAACAGTGATTTCCACTTTACTATACAGAGCCACAGAAGCACAAAGTGTTGTACGTACTAATTCCCTATTAATATCTTTCCTTGGTAGCACTGGGCCCTGCCCTGTGTGTACTAGCACTATCCTAGGCACTCAGAGAGGAGTGTATAAGGGTAGGAGCAACTTATTTTGGAAAGTCAGATACATCATCCAGATAAATGGCACATGGAGAATGTGCCTCCCTCTAGCTAGTCACATGGCCTCACATGTCAGCATCCCAGTTCCTCTTTCAGGGCAGATTACTTCTACCCTATTGCCTGTACTACACAACATACACCAAAGCTGAAATTTGAAAAAGCTCTTTATGGCCCTTCTGTGTGTGAAACAGCCAGAGCTGCAGCAGGACAGGGAGACTACAGAATGCCCTGTCCCACGTGCACACTCCTCAGTGCTGGAACTTGTTTCTTACTTGTGCCATGTAATCATGGTTCCCTACAAAACAGGCCTGGGCAGCCTCTGTTTGCTTCAATCTCAACATCTCAGATTCCAGACAGAAAGCAGATTGATCAATCTATTTCCTATCTACACATCCAGTGCTCCTCAACAGTCTCACAGGTATTGCAGGTTTGAAGGGGGTCTGAAGCCTGACCAGTTCTCCAGCCTGACATGGAGATGCAGCAGCAGAACCAAGCCCCTTCTGCACTTTACTGTCTATACAGGGCTCAGAGGAAAGAGGGACAATGGTCACCCTCCTCACCTGTAATAACCAGCGTGGTACCAAGGGAGGGCTCCCTGGAGATGCCTTTATATTAGGTCTTATAGGATCGACGACATTTCCAGTCCTCATCCCATTTTGAGGCCCAGCAGGACAAAGGGATGGAAAACAGCAGCTGAAACCACAAACAAAACCTAGATTGTCTCAGGTTTATTTGCCTTATGAGTTTGCACCTACACGATGCTAAAACAAGGCCACCACCGCTTGCCATCTCTTTAAGAGCTATAAAACCTGAGCAAATCATTCATCAGTAATGAATCCCTGTTTGAAATGTCTCTAAATTGAAGAAAATGAGTATTTCTCTTTTCGGCAGAGAAGCGGCGCAGTCCCTCAATCAGGGTTGCTATGCAACCACCTCCTGCACATGGCTGATAACACTCCCGGCATTATTTCCTCGCCTGACTACTCCGTCAGAACAAAGCCCGCCTAATGAAGCTTTCAAATGCTTTTGGCTCTGCCTTTGACGGCTCAACACGAGTTTTCCTTGCATGTATGTGACAGTTACAGCAGCGACTCACTGTCCCTCCCAGGCAGGCATTCTGCAGAGCTGGATGGAGGAGATGCCCAATGCAGAGCGATGGGCAGCACGGAAGAAGAGCAGCCAAACGCCCAACAGACACAACCAACCTCCAAAATGGAGGGCAGCCACGCCTGCCATGGCACATGGTGGCAGTAACAAATCCCTCTGAAGCGCTGAGCCATCAGCATTACAGACCAAGCCAGACATTCTCCAGTTTCAATTTATCCCTCTGCCCTAAGGCCCTTATCACACTGGAGCTGCTGCCCATGTGTTTGGATACAATGAGGATAAACCTCCCCTAGCACATGCAACACCTTTTTTTACCAATACGTTGGAATAAATTTGACTGTGATTTTCTTACATGGTGTGTGTAAGCAAACCTCTCCTTTTGCTAGATAAGTTGGTGTAGCAAGAACCATTGCTGGCAAGGAGAACCAGCTTCCACCATAGACATCTTCATCCTCCTGAAGGAGCAACCAGCTGAGGCTGACGCAGTCCCATTTTGTAGTGCCACATCCATACACCTTTTGAATGCTTTTGGGGATGATGATTCCACCACTTCCCTGGGCAGCCCATTCCAATGCCTGACCATCCTTTCAGTGAAGAATTCTCCCGCAATCTCTAATTTAAAACTCCCCTGGCACAACTTGAGGCTATTTCCTCTCGTTTTTTCACTTGTGACCTTGGAGAAGAGCCTGACCCCCCAACTGGCTCCACCCTCCTGTCCGGGAATTGTAGAGAGCGAGATGGTGGTCTGCCCTGAGCCTCCTTTTCTCCAGGCTGAGCCCTCTAGCTCCCTCAGCCACTCCTCTTCAGACTTACGCTCCAGACCCTTCCCCAGCTGTAGCAGATCTACCCTTTACCCGTTCATTTCACTGGGGGGCTGAACAGAGTGAAACAGGGAACATTTCCTTGGCCCTCCAATCTCTCATCTACTTAATGGGATCACCCTAAATACATGTGTGGATGTGACACCATCTTGGTGTGATCAGGCAGAAAGGAGAGGCTAACTACACAGGCACTGTGAGCTTGCCAGAGTGCACAGACCCATGTCAGAAGCTCCAACAGGAATGAATTCCTGTAGCTGAATGTTTTCTAGACCGCACGTGGCTCCAGTTACCTGGAAGAAGAGCTGGTGATAAGTTTTTTGCACACCAGCAAGGTGGACGGAGTGGCTGTGACTACAAGCACAGATGCTCTTGGACAGCAAGGCAGCATGAAGAGCAACATCTGAGCAGTCAGTGCAGGCAACAAACAACCTGAGGGATTAATCTTGCTCTCAAAGACATACATTCTGCAAACAACCCAATAAGAGTCACAAGGGAGCGCAGCACCCAGAGAATTCAACCCAGCCCTGCTCAAGGTGTAGATTATAGCAAATCAACCCACCTGGCTGCTCACCTGCCAGGACTCTGCCTCGCTAGGCTGAGCAGAAGAAAGCCCAGCATGGGTTTTGCTGGACACAAAATTATCTAACAAGAGACAATTATGTGACATTACCATTAAAAGCAGCGTGTGACGAAAAAGCTTTAAGCCTCTGTATCCTGAGGTCTGCAAACCCCTTTCTCCACCTTTGTGCTGAACGGGCCTCATTTAGCCCATTTGCTCTGTCCCAGTCAGGCAAAACGAAAGTAAAATTGATCCATTTGTTAATTACAGTAATTTTATCTTAAATAGAGACAGCTGAGTGTTCAATCAAGGCACAACTTCGCCTATTACAGAGAGACCTACCTCCTGCTCAGTAATTACGGATAATAAGTGGCTCATAAATGCAACCCACAACAACATGCTCTGAGAGCATGGCTCAGAATCAGGAGGGCTATTAGGGAACACCAAGGTTTATTTCTTCTTTTGAAGAAAACAATGTAAAAATCTTTAATTGTCTCTTGAAACCCTGAGACAGCTCTGCCAGTTTGTTATAAGTAAAAAGCAATTATTCGACTTCGTGACTGCTCTTGTGTCCAGAGAAGGCTTAACTAGAGTCACCAGTGCAGATAAGAGTCACTTTCTCTTCCTACACTGACTGGGCACATACAAAAAGATGAGGTAGGAAGTAAGACCGGTGAGTTCTTTTAAGACTCTGAGTAAGGCTCAAAAGATTCAGTTTGAACACAGGTTGCAAGCAGTCCATGCTCAGCTTGAATCATCCATCCACACACACAGACTAACGTAAAATGCGTTTGTTACTGAAGGCTCACCTTACCCTCCTGTCACAGAAAAGGTAGGCTGGCAAAAGCTGAAGGCAAAGGAAACCAGCTTTGGTCGTCATCCTGCACAGAATGGGGAATCTCTGAAGCAAGTTTCTACTGCAGCCTGCCAAGAGCAAGGTTTGGGGTAAGCAAGGAGAGAACATCAGAGCTCATGTGCATCTGTATCTCTTCCAAATCCTGCAAAACAATAAACAAAATGACAAGCAACCCACACCCTCCATTTCTGTTTGCCTTCTTGTTCTTTTCCACCTTTATCCCCTAGGTAATTACTCCTGCCACTTCACCAGCCAGAAAAGTACAGACAGCCAAGAGGGTCAGAGATGAAAACCACATCACTTCAAGTTCCTTTTCAAGGACTAAAGGGAAAAGGAATTCCTTCCTCCACCCACATTCTTTGAGCCAATCCTTGGACAGAACTAGATAACAGGGCATAGTGTGAAAGGAAAGGCTTTAACACCTTGAGCTCAATTGATCCTGCCAGGTCCAGGTGCTGGGGAAGAGGACCTTGGCAGGTGAGGTCACCTACCGTCCCCAGGACAGTGAAGAATAGGGAGGAACAACCAAGGGTGTTTGTCACCACAAGCAACCAAAAAAAGCATAAAACCTGAGATTGGGTGTAGTAGAGGAGGCCGGGGGTGACTGTGGGGGCCGATCCTGCCCTAGCCATTTCCCAGATGGTAAGGGAAATGTGCAGCTGCACATTTTCTTTTCCAGTAACTGAAAATATTGAACTGTGGCCTCTGTTTTCCCCTGAAGCTGAAGACATAGATGCAGTGACCATGTGCAATCAAGACCAAACAGGATGTGGAGAGAACTTTAAAGTTTCATTCTCTCAGCATGCAAAACAACAGATGTCATTTATGTTGTTTTCAGCACTGGAGAGTGCACAAGGATAAAAAAAATAGATTTAATCAAATGCAGTTGTATTTTATTTGCAACAATATTTGTTGTCACTTACTTTGCTCCAGGAAGTGCATTTACTTGTTTTCCTGTGGCATTTCCCTCCAGGAGCTGAAGCTTCACTTGTTTCTGTGAAGACCCTGTATTTCTGCAAATACCTTTTCCTGATGCAACTTAACTTTTTTTTTTTTTTTAACATGCGGTATTTCAGTTCCACTTAATCCACAACTATGTTTAACCAGCATTTGCAAGATTCTTTTATATTCTGTCCCATTATCTCAGCACAGCATAAAGTTGCATTCAAGTTGCTGGCAGAATAAACAGTGGGCTTTTATTGTGAGCAAGGGAGAGCTGTGTAATGATCAGTCACAAAAGCCCTTTCGGGATGGGAGAGATTAGCACTTTGATACTGCTGAAGATGAATGGGTGAAATGAGTTTGATAAGCTGGTGTTTTCCTCAGATAATTGCTCTGGAGGCTTTCTAAAGCCACTTGGATCCTCCTTCCCTTTTGTTTCTGGGTAGGACAGCAATTCCTGCTTTTCCAGCACCACTACTGGACAGGCTGCTGCTGTTACTGTTTTTAAACAAATCACAGTGAATTTATGCCACATTTCGTCACTGACTATTGAACACTGAAGTATTAGTCACAATTTAACCAAATATTCAGACTGGATTCCTATTATTCCTGGCCAACTTGGCGAGTCCAGCATCCATGTCACTGAGCACAGCTCAGCTAAGAAGGACTGAGGGAGTGGGAAAGGGACTTCTCATCCTTCCTCAAGCTTAAATCTTTAACAGCAGCTCAGAAGTCATTAATCCTTGGTGCTCACCTTCAGCTCCCATCAACCTTTCTCGGGACTTTTTATACCCATCATGATCCTCCTCTGTCTCCTCCTGGATCATTCTTTTGCAGCAATCCCACGGGATCATCCAAAAAGGAACTTCTCCTGAAGTTCTAACACAAAACTCTTGCCCAGCTCACTTAGACCCCAGGTACATCCTTCTTCAGGCCCAAGGCAAGTCCTGCTGGCATTCATAGATATATTAGCTTATTCTCAGCCACTAATGAAACTGGAGCCAAGAGATTTCACTATATTTTTATTGTTTCACTGAATAAATGAAATTTAAATACAGAATTAAAAATTTGTAAGACACGTTATTAAAAGTCAGCATTCAAAAGTGGTTTGCACATCAGTGACTGAAAAAGTAAATGCAAATTTTTGAAAAAAAGACAGGTCAGAAAAATTAAAAAAGCACATCCATCGTCTGAAAAGAGCTGATTTTTTTTTTTTTACATTTCCTTTCATATTTGAGACCTGATATTTGTCTCATAAGAATCTCCCACCAACCTTGGTTTTCACAGCACTGATTCACATTGTTTGGTGTTCAAAAAACCCCAATCATTTGTAGTTTACAGCAGCAGTGATGTAGTGACCCCTCAATACATACTGACAGTATGTTCAATAAACTAGCATATGAGGGGTGGAAAAAAAATTGCGGCATTATGTGATTTGCAGGGGTGCAGTTTAGCCAGCAAAGGATCTTTGAGCTCACACCCATACCATGGGTTGGGTATTTCTCATGTTATCACATTTCTGGCATTCGCTCTTTGCCAACTCCATCACTGCAACAAAGAATTCTACAAGTGATGAGTGAATAAGTACCATTAATTTTTAATGCCCCATTTTAAAGCAGCTTGATCTTTCAAGACACAAATTTCTCATCCTCAGGAAAAAGAATCAGGTTCTTTTAGGCACAGTTTAAACCCTATAAAAGAGGCACCTCAAGAACTCTTGACATTGGGGATCTTGATCAGGGCTGGGAGGTGGGTTTTTTGCAAGTTTGTATCATTGTTTCTTAAGAAGACAGCTATGAAGATGGTCCAACCAGTGAATGCATCTGCATCATCTCAACCAAAAAATACCAGACATACTCTCTAATATATGCATAATTTTAAGATATCACCACCACTCACATAGTGTTCATAACAGGCTGGAAAGAATATAGACTATGGCTCACCTGTTCTTCCAGAATCTTAACCACCACAAGAATTTAACCACACAGAAAAATCACAGAGTGAAGTGCCCTTACAGCAGAAACTAGGACTTTGAGATATAGAATAAGGAAAGCTACACATTAGCCTGGGGGGAAAAAAAGGAGAGGAGGGAAAATTCAGATTGCAAACCAGTTCATTTAACAAAAGAAATAATACTGGAGATTGTCACTAGTGCAGCTAGGATTTGGCAAATGAAATACTTTGAGTATACACTTGCAGGGCAGCCCTGCCTCTGCTACAGGAATAAATATCCAACAGTGTTTAATAATAGTACATAAAAAGAGACATCTGGATTTCTGGATGCAGTGTATGTTCCATCCTCTGTAACTGCACAGTGGGTTCCCTCACATAAGGTATTTCAGTATCATCACAAAGGAATACAGTTCTTCTGTGCACCTCCTCCACAAGTAGAGTCCTCTTTGAGCTGGGGTTGGATGATGATGATGCAGCAGTGATGTGAGGTGCATTTTGCTCTACCCTCATTCTCCACCCACAGCAACCACACTGTGCTGCAAGGGATAGAAACAGGCAGCCAGAGCAATGAAGGCTCAAGTTCAGTACTCACTGTGTGACCAGGCACAGGCATGGACCTCTCAGTTCAGCCACTTCACATCTCAGGGGAGGCTTGGTTTGTTTTGGACAGATACGTTCACACAGAATCCTCCACGAAGATGTTCAGTTCATGTGGCCAGGTCAGATTATTAACCTCAAATTAACTTCAGAATATTTCCTGCTATCTGTTGACACATAGGTTGTCCAGCAAAATAAATGCATGTTTTACCCTTATCAATGGCAAACTGTAGATTTGGTTTTGCATTACCAGCAGAGCTCTATGGGACACACATCTCTTGCTATCACACTGCACATCTGAAAGGTTGCTGTCCATTTTTTGCAAGGAAAGTTATATTCTTGTGTTGTTTATGTATTTATCTGCAGTCATTAAATACAGGATGTCAGTATCACATTCCATCTGGCCTTTTTGCAAATACCCTTCTTCATTCTTCAAAGAACGTAACAGTGTCTCTTTATGAAACCTGTGGTCTCAACTTCATCTGGCTATGTGCACCAGGCAATTATGGACCTTACCAAGGGGTTGTCCTTAATACCACTGCAGCAATTTGACTGTCTCTCCTCCAAATGGTGGATGCAACCAAAAAAAAAAGAGCAAATTCAGAACAGACAGATGTTTTCTAAAATCTTCAAGTTGACCTTTCTTCTCTTACATTCCATATTTGCTGCACAACCACTGCTGATTTACTTTCAGGGCTTGTTTTGGGGGGATATTTTGTTTAAGAACAGTCATTCCCCCTGCAAACTCTTCTACATAAGAATTGCTGCTTGTTTCCAACACCTCTGTTAGCAGGTAGGCTTGTGTACTCTCACTGCAAGCTGCCATGGAAGCAGTAAATAAAGTTGTTTTTCCTTCACAGTCACAAGCATTGTCCAGTCTGTGACTATACCAGAAATGTCTCTATTTCCACACCTTCCAAAAACTTCAACCAAATGCTTTGTTTTTCTCGTCTTTTCCTTAGAACATCCGAGGATAAGATGGCTTTTGCTTAATTATCCACTCAGCATGGGGGTTGATGTGGTACAAGTCCAAGAGGTAAGTGTCTGGGTCCAGGCAATGTTCACCTATTAAAACAAAACATTCAGAAAAAAGCCACATTTTTTTTATATCCTTAGTTCTGTAGTTGCTGGTTTTAGGTTTTGTTTGGTTTTCCTCCCACCTAAAAATTAGTACTTGTTCACATTAATTTCAATATTAAACTATTCAGAAGTGTTTTCACAAATCTGGAGTAGTGGCTTCAAAATGAAAGAGGGTAGATGTACATTAGATATTAAGAAGAAATTCTTCACTCTGAGGGTGGTGAAGTACCAGCACAGCTTGCCCAGAGAAGTTTAATTCCCTCCTAAAACAAGTTAAGCATAAAAACTGGGTATCAGAGTACTTATTTTCAGCTGCCTTTGGTACTTACCAATATTACCTCCCACTTCATATAGAAGTAAGTTCATGCACTCTATTGAGTTGTTACTGCAGAAAGAAAAACACACTGAAGTTAAATCTTTGCAAAGACAGGTTAGGTTGCTCAGTACTGTTTCTTCCAAAAGAACTGTTTGTGGTTCTGAGGCCAGCAATGGTCAAGGAAGCTACAGGCCATGGTACACAACCTTGCTGATCCTCCTGAACAAGTGTTGAGAAGGACACCCAAAACTGGGAAAAAAACCACTAAGGAAGCTATTCCTCACTGGCAGCAAGCAGCACACTGTATGCAAACACTAACTTTTCAGTTGGACAACAGGCATAAGTATCAAAGTTCACTGTCAGCATTCCTCAAAAACTGATGGACTACTCCAGAGAAGCTCATTTGCAGGAAGACTTTGGCAGCTGTTAGTAAGATACCAGCTGACTTGTAATCAGCCAACTTCCCCTCCATGTTCCTTGTCTAGACACCTTGTGTGACACAGTCAGGAGATGCACTGCCACATTACCTACTAAATACAGTCTGCAGGAATGGTGACAGAGTGGGGCAGGAACTCTTTTTTTCATTTTTTGGGTTACTTCAGCAATTTACCACTGGAGCACAGGAGGGAATTGCAGAGCTCATTTTAGGAAATCCCTACATTAACATTTCTTGTTGAGATTACTACTCCAGTCAGGAGTTTGCCTGGAGGTGATGTTTTTCCAGGTGAGTTAGAGAGGGTTTGCTTTGCAGGATCAACGTTATTCCAATTTTCCTTCCTTTCAGCAAGTTTGCTGGAGTTCACTTGCTGTCCAGCAGCCCAGAGACCTCCTGACAGCCTGAGCACAGAATGGAATCACTCGGCTGAACTAACACTTGACTTCCCCATCCAACACACTATTTGCACCGCTTAGAATAGAGAATCAGAGAACAGTCTCCTCATGATTCACTGTGTTGCCACATCACCTCATCCATGAGACAGAAAACAGCAACCACTTAGTTGGGGTTTTTTTTGTTTGTTTGGTTGGGTTTTTGTTGTTGTTGTGGGGGTTTTGTGGTTTTTTTTGGTGTTTTTTTTTGGTTGTTTTTTTTTTTTTTTTCAAAGCAGAGAAAAGGCAATTTACCACTTGAGGAGGTTGACAGTGTTAACAATATTCCAGTCATTCTGGCACAGGTTCTTTTGAAACTGCCTCAGGACATCTGCAACCCTGGTTGCATTATTCAAATGCACCTCCAGCGAGTCCTTCAGGAGGAGTGATGCGTGGACTTTCACAATCTTCGAGGGCTGAACAAAAACAAACAAACAAACAAAAACTGCTTAAAGACTTTATTATCAGCCAAAACCTCAAGTTTCAAAATAGATTGGAGAGTGTGATGAATTAAATCTATCCAGCCAGCTGCTCGGAGACTTTAGTCTTGTTTCTTTTTCCACACATTTTACAGGTTAAGAACTTACAGAAGCATCAATGTGAGCACTATAAATAAATCACTAGTGTTTCAGTGTTGTGTCGTGGAGAGGAAACCTGTGCTCTCTGCTGTTCAAATGCAGCACTACCACCAGAAGCGACACAAGCTTTGATGAAAATAGGATTTGTTGCAAGAAATTTTGACAAACTGGTTTGCACGAATCTGAATGACTTCTCTGAAATTCATTTAAATTACTGTAAAAGGAGTTTAGACAGCTAGATTGCAGACTACTGAATTTCAGAAAGGTAGTTTCCAAAGAGAAGAAGTACTGAGCCATCACAGAGCTGAGTCCAAGTGTTTTTTTTTTTCCAATACTATTTTAATCAGCTACTCCATGAAGAAACTTCTCAGAACTTTTGCCAAGAACAGTGAACTATTCTCACAGCATCTGACCTGCTGTAAGTTAATTTTGCAATTCCAAAACCTCAGCAAAAACAGTGCCCAGATCGAGTCCATTAGAACAGTGTTAACTGCTTCCTAAGCAAGGGGTCACCTGTTGATTGCCTGAACAGTAGCTGCCCTCTCCAAAATGACAGCACCTTCAACAGTGACATGTCATCTTAACAGCCATATTGTAGTCAGACATCATCTCAGTATCCCAGCTATAGAAAGGTGGGGAATGTATTGTCTATGTGACAAGACTCTTCTTCAGGAATGCAGATTTAAACATTCCATTTATTATTTCTACAGGCAGACTCTAAGCTTGTGTCCTTAGAGCATCCTGGTTGCACCACCACTGCTATGTGATATTTCAAATCCAGCCCTGCGTGATATAACCCAGCTCCTACAGACCTGCACATATTCCACTAAGATGGCAACCAAAAAAACCCCAGGCAAAATGGTTCCAAGGATCTTTCCCCAACTTTGATACAGAAATAGATCTGGTAGAAACATCTGTTTAAACAATCTCAGTCTGCACCAATATGAGAGTGAGCAGAGCCATGTCGTTCATCAGGGAACTTTTCTCCTTTTAAGTAGCAAGAACCTCCTCCTCAAACCCTTCCATACAGATCAACAGCATTACGGAGCAAAAAGAAAATTAGATGCAATACTGCTGTAATAATGTAAATTTTTGGTTTAAGTTCTGGAAAATAAGTCTGCCTTTATCACAGCAGATATATCTGTGCCAACACCTAGGGCACCCAGAGCCACGTGAATTCTGCTTTTCATGAGGCGAAGACCAGCATATTTCTGTTCCTGGTCTCTTCCCTCTTCATCTGCTTTTCACTAAGTGTTTTGTAGCCTGAAACTTACTTAGTGTTCTTGTTTGTGGCGAAAACTGATTCCAACATCTGGCCCAAAAGGTCTAGGAAACTGTTCCTCAATATTCTGCAATTTTTTTCTCTCTCTTGCTCTTCAAAAAGCATCCCCCTCTTTATAGCTTTCTGAGTTCTCATGAAAGCATTTGACACTGCCATGAAAGGGCTTGTTTTTCCCAAGCCCCAACTCACCTCTGCCTGGTTCTTTTCCACCTTATCTTTATCAGCGTGAATCTTGCGCAACAAATTTTTAATTCGCTTGTCACAGAACTGGTACCTTTTGGTGTTGCTCTCGTTCAGCTTTCTCACTTGAGCTACCAGAAAAGAGGAGACCTGGGCAGGGGAGAAGGGAGAAAACAGGAATTAAATCAAGCAGAGATGAGGATGTCATTTAAGAACCCAATCATCACTTTATGAAGCTCCTGAAATAGACAAAATATCTGTGTACCTTCAAGACAGGGTAGTCTTGGAACTCAGCCAGAGGATTTGCCTATAAATGTTTAACTCCTCTGAAATTTCCAAGAGTATTCCCTCCCCTCTTCTAACTCTAATCAGATCAAGACATTGCTACACCGTACTGCCAAACACGTGTGCAACTTACTGTCCAGAGCAGATCCTGGTAATGGATCATCATCTGTACCACATCAGCCGCCCCCTCTGCCAGCTGCTTTTCCTTCCCTTCAGGGATCTTGTTTGGCAGCCCCTTGTGCATAAAGAGGTTTGGGGCCATGACAGTGGAAACATTCCAGAGGTTCATTTTGTTGTTGTTCTCCTTGGTAACCACTTTGCTGAGAAACTCAAGTAGAGCCTGAAGAGAGGGAAAGAGTCTTAAGACTGTGGCAATTGCTGGAGAGATCACTTAATTAGCTTTTTCTTCCTGTTATCCATGAGCAAATTCTCTTTCCCCAGTCATGAAGTTCAGTGACCAGTTTCTAATACTAAGATGGCAACAAGCAACTATAACTAAGCATACTAATTTGTCCAGCACTTACAGATCAGAAGAGACAGTCAGTGTGGGAAGCAGATGAGCTCTTACTCCCTGGCAGGTAGCAATTTACAAAGCTGAGTCGTAAAATTTGCAGAATCCAAAGATAAGCCCCTCCTTTCCTTGGTATTCCCTCAAAGCCACTCCCAGATGTGGAAAAATAAACCCTTTTGGATTATTTCTTTCACCTCATGCCTCACCAGAGCCATGACAGATCATCTTTGGTTGGATTATGTATTCCAGAGGTCTAAAGTTTTCAGGGTATTAAGTCAGCCTTGCCTCTAGTATCTGGAGCTGAACTATGCAGGAGAAAAAAAAAGCAGCAGCAGCAACCACTGTAGCTCTTATAAAGCACAGAAAGCCAGAGGTGGCGCTTATTTAAAAGTCATGCAGATGTGGCACTTGGAGGTACGGCTTAGTGATGGCCTTGGCACTGCTGGGTTAAGAGTTGGACTCAATGATTTTAAGGGTTTTTTCCAACCTAAGTGATTCTATGTTTTTCCAGTTAAAACCAGAACAAGCACCTTTACCTTCAGAGTGTTTCTGTTGGGCTCTGGCAGAATCAGGATCAGGAGGTTCAGAGCTTGCAACCTTTGCTTCAGGTCTGGAATATCTAGATAAGGAGAGCAACAACAGGACAGAGGATTCAGGCCTCTGACACTGTTCTTCTTGAGCAGGGAATCCCCCAAAGAATAAGGCAATTACTTATTGCAGTGTTTGTTGTCTAGGATTTGAGAACTTGCTTTATTAAAGTAAATTAAGCTCATACTGTCCTTATGAAGGGAATTGCATATGTTTTAGAAGACTGGCTCACTTCCTTCAGAGTACACAGTCTACCAGCAACTCTGATTTCCTTGAAGGGCACTAAATGACCCCTATGTTCCCCATTTCTTGAACAAAGAAGTTGTGCACTGAAAAAGTTAGCTTAACCCATCCAAACCACTCACTGAGGCACAAACCTCCAAGCAAGGTGCTTGCAGAACACTGTGTTACCTGCAGTCAAGCCAAGATTGTACACTCTGGCCAGTTGCCACAGCTGAGTTTTCATGTCCTGATTTTTTCAATGATCTAATACAGCATGGCAGCAATGCTGTAGCCTCAAATGACACAACATAATGTAAGACTTCAGGACAGTGTACAAAGACATATTCAACCAAGCACCAGTGACTATGACTTGTAGTCATGCACTGTATTCCCACTGGATCCACAGGCTCACGACACACCTGACAAGAGAGTTGAAGGCCAACAGAGCTTTGCAAGAAGCGCGCAAACCAGCAAACTGCTACCAAGCAGGCAGAGCAGGGACTCACTTTGCACAGCAGCAAAAGCAGGGAGGTACTCTGCTGTTAGCAGCGGGGCCGGCAGTTCCCGTATGAACCTCTTCAGCAGCCCAGACACATCATTCTGGTGCACTTCATCCCAGCGGAAAAGGCCAGTGTAGAAGTCCCTTTCCAGCTTCTGTTCCAGACTCTATTAAAAAGATGGCATTTATTACGAGCAGGTATGAGGGAAAATTCTGTAGCTGAGCACTAGGAGGGCAATCAGTCAAAACAAAACAGTGCAGAGACCCTCACAGTACGCACTCCCAGATTTTCCAGGCTATTTCGAGTTGTACTTAGAAGGAAGATGAGACATGTTCTTAATAAATATTAATATTTATTATTTTGGGTTATTTGGATACTTGCTTCAGATGTTCCCTGATCACCTCTGACATTTTTAAACATTGCTAAATAGCTCATACCTTGATCCTGGTCTGAGACCCAGAAACTCTCAGAATGCCCTCTGTTTCAAGTCCTCTTTTCTCCAAGCAGGACAACAGCTATTAAAGGGGGAAATGAGAAAGCTATTAGGTGCAGAGGATGAGGAGTCAGTCCTTCCTTTTCACAAGACGACTCTGGGAATCAGAGGTGTGATTGAAAGCAGAAAAGAACTTACTGCCTGGAGTAGCAGAGGAACCTTGGTGTTGGGGAGCAGCTTTTGGTCATTTTCCAACAGGGTGTTGAGTGGAACTCCGAAAAGCCTTTTCTCTACAATAGAAACAACAGTTTGTAAGTGTGTATCACCTCTAATACAGCTCTAAGGGATATATCCCCCACTGCAGACTAAGATGGCACTTTTGAAAGCATAAATACTGGAAAAAGAGAGGAATAGTTAAACAAGACAAATGCATTTAATAGCCAGATATAAATGTGGTACTAGGTCTTGATGTCATGATCCAGTGACTTCCAGGACCAAGAAAAACACACCTGTCACAAGGTTTCTTATCCAAAGACCCTCTCTGTTCTAACATTTGTGAACATATGAGAAGATGAGTGTAAAAAAGCAACCAAAATAAACCATCCAAAACCCCCAAACAAACAAAAAACCAAACCCAAAACAAGCAAATAAACAAAAAGCCAACTAACCTGTTGTTTTCAGTTTTGCTGCTTTGTTTCTCTTCAGCTCAAAGCCCAGGATATCACAGAGAGCTGTCAATTCAATGAGGGCCAGTGTGGGGATCTTCTTCATGTCCTGAGCAGACAGATCTCCAATCCTGGTCACTCCTAGTCTGCCCTTGAGGATCTTAAATTTCTAAGGAAAACACACACACCCAAAAGGTTCAGTTCAAGTTGTCACTTATACTTCTGCTATATTCTTATGACTCCTTATCATAACCAGGCACCTGTTCATTATGCTGCGTTGACATGCCCAAAACCGCTCCTACTCAACCACTAGTTGAATAAATATTTTCCCTTTTCAGTATTGCTCTTTAATCATATTGGACATCCCAATTTATCTAAGTCAAAGCCTGGTACCCACCCTGATCTACTTGGATTTTGGAAGCAGTCCAGTTCATTTGCAAAGAAGAAAACTGTTAGGATTATGAATAAGAAAGTCCAGTTATTCTCCCCTTCTTAGAGGAAACAACATAGATCTGTGTCAAAACAGATAGTTTCCGATACAAGTCTTACTTCTTTTGACCCTCCACTACACAGTGTCTATCCTTGCCCAACACTGCAAGGATAAAAGCACTACATACCCAAAAATACCTAATACAGACCCATTGCAACCCTATCCACAGAGGATGTTTCCAAGGGATGATCATACAACTGAACTGAGTGTCTTGAAAAGAACAGATTAATAAGTTCTAACAGGAGAAATTCCTTCAGTGCTTACAGTTAGAGCATTTCCATCCTTTAACTTCCTAGATTCAGACAGGAAGGATCCCTTGACCAGGACAGCTGCTTGCTCTGAGTAGGCAACATCCATGTTGAACACCTCCTCTTTTCCAGGGTTTCGAACTGTGCAGGAATAATCCTGGGTTTCTGATAGAGAGGAAAAATTGTCTTGCATTTCTGAAAGCCAGGAGGGCGAAGCTTAGAAAACAAGAGTACTAAAAAAGATTTGGTATCACTGATTTTACAAAATCCTACATTAACATACAAACACAGAATTCTAATAGCACAGCCCAGACACTGATCAATAGATGAGAATAGTTTGAAGTCATAACATTACAGATACAATCATCAGACTGCTGGTAAGACAGGTATGGCCTTAAATTACAGGACACACCTCTGGCTAACTTCTCCTTACACAATTGCATATAGTATTTATAGGATTTCACCACATGATCTTTACTAGACTGACTCTATTTTCATTTTTCAGTTGTTTTCTTGCAGTTACAGTTATCAGTTTGAGCAGCAAATTCCTAACAACAACTACATATATATATATTTCCTTCCAGTTTCAGCCCTACTTCAGATCCTACTCCTCATTCACTCCAAGTCTACATTTAAAAACTCTCCTTACTTCTCTGCGCATTAGCAGTCTGTAGATTCTGCCACAACGGATCTGGGTTGGACTCCTCTTTTTCTGCTGCTGTCTCCTGAAAAACAAGAAAAATGTTGTTTTGACTACAATGAAAAGAGGAGCAGAACTGCAGGAAAACAGCTGAAAAGCCAATTGTTACATATTCTCTAGCAAAAAAACCAAAACAGGCAATCAAACAAAAAAACTCCAAACCCTCCAAAAAAGGCAGTTCTAGTCTTCCTCCAGGATTTCCAGCTGCCACAAGGTCAGCTTATCAGAACCAAACTTAACAAGTTATTTTGTTTTGGTTAATAATGATTTAACATGCCACTGGAATAAAGAAGACACAAGAGGCCTCCAAATGATGCCAGTGCTCCATGAGGCTGCATGCTGTAGACACCACATAGAGGCAGGATACAGAATTGTTCCAGCAACCTCTAGGTTTTGTAACATATCAGCACTGCAACCAGGATGCAGAATTTCTCCAATCTCAGCTCCATTTCAGCTCAGGGGATGAAGTCATCTCTTTGGACACGACAGCAGCTCTAGACGCAGAAAGGCAAGTCAGCCACCAGAAGGCAACAAGGTCTTTCAAGAGATCCCACTAAATCAACAAACCTCCGAGCTGGCCACTCCAAAAATGTCCCGGACATCACGCACAGGGTGCTTGTTCTTCCTCCTGCGGGACCGGGAGTAGGTGTCCAGCCGGCGCTGCACGGCAGCCGCCTGGGTCTGGGTCAGGGTGGAGAGCAGCAAGAGGTTGTCACTGTCCGAGCCATGGTCTCCAAGGAGCTCAGACAGACCCGCGTCCTGGAGCCACTCAGCTTCAGCTTCTCCCTCTGCCAGGCAATGGATGAGAAGGCAGAGTGAGCAGATAAAAGAAATTTGGGTGCTTGCAATGCTTCAGAGGCAGAAAACCTGATGTCTGAGCCATGCCCTTTCTGAAGTGGCAGTGGGACATCACTGGAAGTTTAGGTTAGGTTCCTAACACATCCTGGTTGGGAAGCCACAGCTGTTCTCAAATTCTTAGCCCTATTCCGTGGTACCCAGCTGCCTGTGCAAAAGGGAGCTCTGACAGCTGGGCAATGGCACACAGCCACCCCAGAAGGAATGGCAGTGTCTCCCTGAAACACACATGATTCTTTGACAGCTTTGAGAATGGACAAAAGGTCTATGAGAAGCCACAACACCGCATATTTGGCTTTTGTACTTTTCCAAATTACTTGACTATCTATTTTAATTTTTATTTATCTATACATATGCCTGTATCAGCTTCTTTTTTCTTTTAATATCCGGACCCTGATCTGGTAGATTCAAATGTGTTTTATTTACTATACTTGCAGAACTATTTGTTTGCACTGTCCCTACTCTTTACCTTTTTAAGTGGATTGGTATCCCTACGCTCAACAAAAGCAAAAATGTTACTCTTACTCTGTGTATTCCCTTTATGTCTGGGCCTATTCAAAACATCATTAAAATTAAAGACCATTTCAGATTCAGAAGGAAGTGTGAGAAGCCTGGAGACAGTACAGCAGCATCACTTAAAAAAGCTCAAGTTCACTTCATACCTCAATAAAGTTGCACTACAAACACAGAAGACGATTTTTTTCTTATGGGTTGCACCCATAAGGAAGTGCAAGTGAGAAAGTGCCCTGAGCAAGGCAGCTACTTGAAATGTAAAGAAAAAAATTAGCAGGCAGTTTCAACTTTAACACAGCAAACACCACAAAGCCTTTATCTTATTCTGTTCTGTGCACCACCAGCAGCTCCAGTACAGCTCTACCAAAGGTTATATTGGGAAAAGAAAAATCAAAACTGAACTGATTGACACAGAACAGTCCATTCCCACTCTTCCTGTCCTATGCAAACTTCTATCTCCTCAGCTATCACAGCTGCTCGGGCCAAGTTTTATTATTGCTGCATCAATAATAAAGCCGCCAAGTAGCTCTTCCTGAGAGATTAAATAACTTCATTTTTCTGGAGAAACCTCTGTGTTCATGCAGCTTGCAAACACATGTTGTGACAATTAAAACCCTTCTCAGCCTTCAGAGCATACTCATTGTGTCTTTAGGTGCTGTAATGAAACAGAACATTTCTCTTCATCACACCACAATAAACAGAGCTGGACTTGAAGTCGAGTAATTCCCTTAATGAATCTTCTGGCAAACTATCTGGTTTTCCTACATGGTCCTGAGTTTTGCTCTTTTCCCATGTCTGGTTCTACAGTATCTAACAGTTAAGAGCATCCCCCTGGTAGTGCTCATTTGGGCACAGCCACTCATGGTCCTACTCACAACTCCTCACCATACATTTGTCCTACATCCATGGTTTCACGGCAGAACAACACACAAAAAGCCTCCGGTTTATTCTGCCTTTGGGAACCAGAGAAAGTGAAATGTATTGCTTGCAAATTTTGAAAATAGCCATTCCAGTCATAACAGGAAACAAATCTAGTACACAATACTAAACAGCAGCCCCTAAATTGAACATCCATGTGAGCCTACTGCCCCCTTCTGATGCCAAAGCACCAGATTGTAATTCCTTTGTTTAATATTTTGGCCAGGTTATGTTTGCCAGTAACACAAAAGGAAACTAGCAAAATAGGTTATTTATGGGGGAAGGGTTAAAAATGGGAGAAAAACAGGTCAGAACAGAGAGATTCACAGAAGCTGAGCTGCAGGCTTAAACCTAAGAGAGCTTGCCTTGTGAGCAAAAAGCACTTCAGCAGAGAACAATTAGGAGTGATTTTGCAAAAACTAAAGAATGCCACTTCTAAAGTCTTACTTGAAACATAAGCCGGCCACAAAGAGCATTTGTAATATAGTATTCAGTTTCCAAGTATTTAAATGACAGCAATGGCATCCTACAGTTTCAGACTAAACATTAAGCACAGTTTTTGAAGGTGGAGAAAGATCACTCTGCAGACAGTCCTCAGCCATGGTTACATGCTGGAAGGATGTAAACAAATATTATAGTGGCAGAGAGCCTGCTGTGCTGTCAGGCCTTGGAGAGAGCTAGGCAAACAGCAACAGCAAGGAAAGGACAATGCTGTTTATATTCCAGGAAAAAGCTACTTTCTGCTCCCATCAACCATTACCAAGGCTACAAGACCATCAGCACCTTTCAGCTGACCCAGCTCTGCACAGTTTACACTGTGGCCTCCCACTGACACCAGGTTAGGAGCAGCTTCCCACGACACCTCCCCTCAACACAGGGCTTACACAGGAGCCCAGTTCTCCAACTGGGTCAGCTTTTTTGCAATGCCTTAGCTCCACACAGCCTCCTCGCTGTCCCTTGTGCTGTGATTGTGATCAGCCATCTCTCAGTCTGAGCCATGCTGTCTCCAGATGGAGCTGTTTGCCACTGTCCAAGCACACCTTCTTGGGATTTATGCAAAGAGCAATGATGCCTCTGCCTCTGAGGAGCCTCAAAGCTTCCATGCTCCAACCAGAAGCTGCAGAGGTGTGAAAGCCAACAGGCACCAGTCAAACTCTGCCTCCACACCATCCAAAGTTTCCCCTCATCACCAATGCTCCCAGCACAAGCCTTATTTGCCTAAGCTCCTTTGGAGAAGGCACCAGGAGCCCAAGTGCTGCACTGCCTTCCCCAGCCCGCCAGGAAGGCTTTGCTACTCAGAGCATTATTTCAAGTCTGTCTGGTTTCAATGGCCAATTAAGCAGTCAGCTCCTTCCTGACAGATTAATACACAGCATTAAAAGACACTTCCTGCTTACACACGGTAATCAAATTGCCTCCAGCATATCAATCTTTTGGATATCCCAGACAGTCTTTCATCTCATGGCATGGTCTCTTTTCCAGAGTCTCCTTCCTGATGCACTCGTTTTCTGGGTCACTTTGCATCTCTTCCAGTTCTAAAAAGCAAACTTATGTCCTTTATGTAGGGACACAATCAGCAGACCTTAATGTTTATCACGTCTTGCCTGCTATGGCAAACACAGATGATGATCTTCACATCCTTCTCTCCAGAGTAACCCTATGCACGCAGGAGAGCTATTGACCCTATTTCTTCAAAATGGACCCAGGAAAGGTGTGATCCCAAACTGTTGGATCACTGGGTATTTGTCACCACTTATCCCTCCAAACACCCCAGGACATTGTACCTCCCATGTCAAAAGCAATACTCATCAGGAAAAGGTTCCTGCTCACCAGTGATAGGACAAGGAGTAAACTGAGGTTCAGACTGAAAGAGGGGAAATTTAGATTAGGTATTCAGATGAAATTCTTCCCTGTGAGGGTGCTGAAGCACTGGCACAGGTTACCCAGAGAAGCTGTGGCTGCCCCATCCCTGGAAGTGTTCAAGGCCAGGTTGGATGGGGCCCTGAGCAACCTGGTCTAGTGGGAAGTGTCCCTGCCCAAGGCAGGGGGTAGAATAACTTGAGCTTTAGTATCTCTTTCAACGCAAAAAACCCTATGATTCTATAAGAGGCAACTGTACTCCAAAAAGTTTGGAATATGATTGGTTCCAGTTATTCCAAAATACTGCATACAGTTATTTCAGGTTCCACTTATTCCAAAACACTGGATAACACCAGTGCTACAGAAAGTCCATTAGAAACATCCCATGCACATGAAACAGTTTTCCAAAGAAAGAAGTAGTGGGAAAAAAAAAAAAAAAAAGAGATGCTGGAAAAACCTTGTGTGGAAGGACTCAAGGCTTTCTGGATGTTTACTGTGTTTTCTTGAACAGTGAATTAGAGAGGGAACAGTCTGTCTTCCACAGAAGCAGCTCCCATAAAAGCCACTATGATGAATCTCAGAACCACGTACACAAACATGCCTTCCAAAACACAGTCAACTTTCACAGGGTGTTTACCATGCAGCCACCTGCACTGGGAGCGAGATCCCCCCCACCAAGTGGGGCTGTTTGAAAAAAATCTGGAACCTTGAACATGCCCCTGTGACCGACCCTTAGAGTCAGCTTTGCTTCAGAAGCCAAAACCAGGCCGGGAGAGCACTCCCCTTCTGCAGAGCATTACCCACCACCCAATTAAAATAATATGTCTATCTCTGATTGACTGATAATATTCTAAACATACTCCCACACGCTTATAAATCATTCAGGTGCATAAGCAAATTTTCTGTTTCAGATATTCACATTCCTCTCCTCACTCACAACATTTTTGGCAACCTACCCTCTTGTGTTTTGACATCTGCAAGGCTGCATTCCTCTTGCTCAGCTTCAGCGCTCTGTTTAATGTTCTCTACTTCTAGCCAAAAACTGTCCATTGACAAGTTGTCCAAAGCCTCTACCCTGGAATTCGTGCCCTCTGACACCAGACATGCCAAAGGACTCTTCGGAGGAAGCTGGCTCATTTTGCAAGGGCAATTTCTGGTGCTGAGAGAGGAAGAGATAAGGAGAGAGAGATTAAGCTACACATATTCACACACAGCATTCACAGTACAGTCTTGATTGATTAATGACTGCAGTAAAGCCAAATAGAGGTAAGTGCTGAACTTGCTGTGGTTAGTTTTTAGCAACACAGACAAGGTTGGGACTAAATCCTCTAGAGAATGGGGAAAACTGCAGTCCAAACCTGTGAGAGGACAGAGCATCACCACAGTTTTTCCAGGGCTGCCCCTCCAGTGACCTCCAATACACCACCTACCACCACACTCTTGCTTCCAAGACTCCCCTGAAAGCTTGCACAGATACCCTCTACATTCACAGCCAACCAGGATGTTCTCCGAGCTTGGTGCATATGTGCTCCAAGAACCTGGAGGCTGGAAGCTCCCAGTCACAGCAGCCTAAACCCAGCAGGTCTGTGCTCCATATGCAAAACCCGGCACAGCTCTGTCTCTTGCACTTCAGCTCATGCAACAAAAAACTCAGATGGCTGAGGCCCCCTTTTCCTGCTCAGACCAGATTTTTCAGCTGTGAAACAGCACAACTGTCCTGGGAAACCCAAGCATATGGAATTTTCTTACCACCCTGTTGATTCATTCATGGGCAGCCAAAGTCCCAAACTGGCCTCGTTCAGCTTTCAACCTCTGTGCGGAAAGCTGTGATGTTCTCATCACTTCATGAAATAGTGCCTCTCCTAAAATGAATTATAATTTTCTTCAAAGGGTTACAAGCCATTTAAACCCTGTTACACATCTTTTTCAAAGAATTAAAAAAAATAGGGATAAGTGGAACATACTTATGAGAATGCCTCAGTGGTTCCAATTATGAATACAAAATTAAAGAGGTGGCACACTGCACTAACTGTGGGTGGTTTGAGAAACACCTGGGAACAGCCGCCACCACCAAGCACAGGCCAGAATTCCTTTCTAGTTTCATGAAAAATAAAAATATAAAAAATAAAAGGCAGATTGAGTCTTATGCCTGGAAAACCATGACAGCAAAACACACACGAGAAGTTTAGACTCCTAACTCCTGGACTCTGAAAGTTATAGATGGCAAAATATCTGGAAAGTTTTAGACTCTTTCATTCCAGAAAGCCATTACTAGCAGTTCTGGCACTAACTTGCTTCTATTAGAAGAAGCATTTCAAGTCATAAAGGGCTAATTTTGAGACACCTGTTATAGGACATTCTTAAGTTGTATTTACACATGTGCATGCACATCATGCTCCGACCTTATTCTAACATGCACATAGGCAGCCCTTGTCTTCTGAAGGTCAGAACCAAAGCAATAACCACCACTCCAGGAATATCTGGAGCCAGCCACAGTGTTGAGAACAAGAATAGAAAGGGTTTGTTGGTTTGTTTGATAGGAACACAAAAGTGAAAGACTGAATTGAACTATTCTGCTATCCAGCTCTGGCAAGGGCAGAGGTGATCTGCTTGTTTAATAACCATCTGCACTTTCCTATTCCTGGATATCCAAATAACAGGTCTCCACTTGAGGTGCCGATTTATAGCCTGGTAGAACACTTAAATAGTCGATCTAAGATTTACTTTTTATTTACCTTCACAGTTCATGTCCACCTCTGTCAGTTCCACTGCAGTAACCACCCCAAATCATTATGCTCCCTTTCAGCTTTTTACTTATATCTTTACCCACTAGGAGTTCAAAATTTGGATCACACCCCTCATTAACAAGAGTTAATCTTTAGTACTCCTCTCCATTTTCTCACATTTTCTGACAACCTACGTGTAAGATTAAACAAAGCTGCCTTGCTAGCATCAAAAGACTGTTTAATACCTTGCCACAATATCTCACTAGGATTCTATTTTGCACCAGTCAATAGAAATCAACACTAACACAAAACTAATTGGAAGGAGGAATTTATATTGGAAGGAAGAATTTATATTATCTCAAGAAAGTTGGTTTTGGCCATATTAGTGTCAGAAACAGGAACTTGCACTGAAGAGCAGTCTCCCAACACAGAACACTAAGGACCATCTTACAAGCTCTCCTAATTACACTACTACAGGCTTTCAGCAGGCACAAAACTACTCTTCTTGCCCTAAGTTACTGCCCTATACCCCTGTAGAATTTAGTTTATACAGATCAAAGCTACTCTGAAATGTATCTTTCTTTTGTGTTAAGCTTGGTTTACAGCTGGCTCACCTAACACCCCCAAAATCTCCATAGATTCACACCAAAACAGAATTTAGGTTTGCAGCTCCAGCAGAACCTTCCCTAGACCTGAGCAGCAGCTTGCACCCAGCAGATGTGCTCTGGGGCAAGCCTGTGTCACACATGGCTGTGACAATCCCTTCCCCATGCCTGCTGGAAAAAATAGCACAATTTTAAGCCAACATAAATACAGTCTTCAGCTCTTTCCACAAAGTGGCTCTTAACTTGATCTTCTGCATGACTTATGTAGATACCAGACCCTGAATGTGAGTTTCAGTCCAGGAGATGTTACTACAACTGCAGTATTATTTATTTAAGGCATTAGGGCATATTCCTGGTGCACACCTGAGAAGGGTCACAGCATCCTTTCAGCCCAGGTTTAAGATTATAGCCTTGCCAGCAGCTATTTTTGATCTACCTTCAGTCCACGGCAAAACTCTTGCACAGAGTACCGGTGTAAAGATATAGTTTTGCCACATAGTCACAAACTGCTGTCCCCATCCCACTCTGACTTGTGTTTCCACACCACCCACAGTTATTTTGCTTCCTTCTACAGCTGGAAATACAGATATTCTAGTACTACTTGGACCAAAACGCCCCCTGACCAGTCACACTATAAAACTACTCTAGAAAAGCCATCTCTGAACAACTTACATGTCAAACAACTTAAAAGGCCGATGTACTCATGCACTAAACTCGATTTCACTGAGGTGCAGGATGTTATTGTCACACAGCAGCTCTACAAAGCAGCAGCAGATTGCAAAGCCCAGCTCTAGGAGTGCTAAACTACAGCTGTTGTTCCTGTCTCAAAGGACATTAGAAAATGTTTTATTTTCTGGTCTAAGTTTCTCTTTTTTTCTTGAACTCAGTGCACAGTGCTTTGCAAATCCAGCTACCCAGGTGGAAGGTTAATTTTAGATTCAGTGCACCTGAAAGACTGTTCTTCCTCATTGCGTTCCCGAGTCAACTGGAGGGCAACCTGTGGTGTACAAACATAGCAACAGTTTAGATTGAAGGCAGAGATTGTTGGCTTAAAATGTTAATTGCTTGATTGCAACTGGGCAAAGAGGAGGTGGAATAACCAAGTTCACACTGTTGCACAAAAAGCATCAGATTATGAAGCTTTAAAAATTAACCCAACAAAAAGCAAACTGGCAGAAAGATCTAGTTAAGGACAGTCATTAAGGAAGGATTCTGTGGAAAGACTGACCATCCCAATGCAGCCTTCTCCTCTTGTTTAAGAGCACAGACAGTTCTAGTGGGGCTTAGGATTTGCCTAACACCTACAGTTCAACTCTGACTTCACAGTGTCAATGACACAGTTATGAGTAATTAGACTCACGTGGACCTTATGCAGTTCATTTTCTTATTATTTCCTCTCTCCATCCCCTCCATGTGGATTCCTCGGAGATCCTCATGCCTGCACAGTGCTGACTCCAAGTGATGGCGCCTCACTGATCCTGGGCTGGGAAACGCAGTCTCAGTAGTTCTTGATCTGTTCCTAGATACTGCTAACACACTGCAAATATATTGCAAACACTCATGCAACTCTTCACCCTCTTGAATATCAAAATAAAATAAACACTGTTGCTATGCATTTGTTCATTCCAGGCTTGAATCACTCCTGTCAGAGAGCTGCTCAAAGGACCTGGAGCTGCCTAGACTACTTCTCTGCTTGCTCAACATGCCTCCCTCATTGAAATACCTCTCCAGCAGATGAATAGATAAGGAGGTTCCTTCTCAAGCATTTCAAATAGAACAGGAGGCAACAAGTGTAAACCAAGAAAATGGAATTCCTTTAATACTGATTCCAGAAAAACTAAGATGAGAAAAAGGCAACAAGAACAGAAGAATTCAGTCAGACAAGGCAGTCCTCCCACACAAGGAGCACCCAGTCTTTAAAAACACTTCCAAAGATTTGGAGCAAACACAAAGGCACACAAGAAACAAAGAAACAGACTGAGAGTCTGAATTAACCTCAACAGCAAGTTAAGAGCAGTACACCAAGTCACAGCATAATTTATAATGATTCAGACCATGAGCATGAAACACAAGTGTCTTGAAAGAAAAAAAAGCAAGAGATTAGCCTATCAACTGGTTGCAGTATTTTGACAGATAAAGACACTAAGTAAGAACAAAACTACATTAGTGTCACAACACATATTTTACCTGCTTTCAATTTGATTCAAGGTCAAAACCAGCTGATGAGTACAAAAGCACAAAATTAGAAGAAACCACAAAAAAAGTCCACACAAGAAAAAGTCCCTCTTCACAGTGCTTCCAGGTTCTTCCTCTAAACAAGCAGTTTAAACCCAAATGATGAACTTTGAAGTAAATTCTGAAGAGAATGAATCATATGAAGATGAGCCTATCACAGTTCCTAACATGATAGACTTCATTTAAAATCGTGTAGCAGACAAAGGTGTCCAGAAACACCTTTGAGTGTATTTGAGGAGTATTTGGAAAACTGGAGCAGTAAGTCACATGTATATCTCTATTTTACATAGATATAGCTAGAGATATTTTTCTTATTGGAGGTTTAAATCTTAGTCTCTCAAAGTTATCAATGCTAATGTAAGAACGAGTCCCTGTATGGAAGAATTCAGTCTACTCATTATCAAAATCTTACATGAAATATGCATCAGCTACTTCTTTCAGACACATGGAATTACACAAAACTCTATTCCCAGAGACAGAAAATTTATCCAGGAGATGCCACATGGACAAAAACTCCACAACTTTTATACAAAAGGCCTAAACCAAATGGAAGCTCTACCACACATATTTAATGCCTGGATTAGTTACCCCCAGATTTTGTACAGAAACACCACAGACTACCAGTTCCTTCCTTCTCCCCATAATAAGAAGGAGGAAAGAGCTACTGAAGTTTACTCTGAGTAGAAAATGAAAAGCACATGCTGTTCAGATTCCTTGGACCAGACCATAAGAGCAAAGAGAGATTAATTATCAAATTACTGTGGCGGCAACAAACAGTAACTTACCCAATAGATTGTTACCATGCTTTACTTTCTCTAGCTTAACTCAACCGAAGCACCCAAAGAACCAGAATTAAAGCAATCTTAGTAGCAGTCTGCCACTGCTGACATATGCCTGAATATCTCTGACTACAGATTTGCTCACACAGTAGTTCCACTGAGAACACCCCCTACGAGAAGTCACAGTTCCTTTAGCTCAGACTATTTTATCCAGCACTGCTGCCAACCACCATTCATGTTCCTATTAAGGCATTTTACCAAGGACTTTGCACATGTGGGACAGCACAGTTGAAGGTCTCTATAGCACCAGCAAGAATAGCTAAGATGTCACTACCACAATTTGCTAATAAGATTAGAGCTTGTTTTCAGTAACACAGCAATCAGCTCATCAAGATCTTCCATTATGCAAGCAGCTCAGAGAGCAGCGTCATTTCAGGTTGTTTTGAAGAAGCCTGTTCTGCAAGTGATAAAGAGGATGTGCCAGATCACGTTGAGAGTGTGGAGTAATCCCTACCGGTTCCAGCTTTCCCTCAGTCACACGAGAAGGCACAACCACACCTCCTGTCCTGGCATCCCCAGCGACACCAGAAAGAGAGAACAGAAATCCTTTGCTCTGTGGATGCATGGAGTGAAAGATGTGAATTCTGATTCTTGTATGCATCACACTGCTACAGCTGAGCACCTCCAGCATTTTTGTGCTGGACAGGAACTCCAGATGGTGGTGGAACACTGGCACAGGTTGCCCAGTGAAGCTGTGGATGCCCCATTCCTTGAAGTGTTCAAGGTCAGGTTGGACAGGGCCCTGAGCAACACGACCTGATCATGGGCATCCATGCCCATGGATCAGACTGGAACCAGGTGGGTGTTAAGGATTCTTCCAATCCAAACCATTCTGTGATTCTATGATTCTACGTTACCTCCACCATAGCACTGAGACTTTTAACTAAAGCACAGGTTATAACTTACCAATAAGGGTCTCTATTAAAGTATTTAAGGGTAAAGAAACTCCATCCCGACCTCTTTGTCTCAGGCCTTCATCTGGAATAGTAAGGGGCTAAATAAGCAAGCTAAGGAATAAGGAAAGTTGCCTGTAATTACAGATATGCCTGGAGGTATCTCAGACCGAAACTCAGAGCAGAACAAACACAGGATCAATAAGCCCATGAAGATACAGTCAGATTAAAATTATTCAAAGCCATTTTTAGTTTAGACTATTAGCTTGCGTCTGTCTCATCACACTAGGGTTTGTTTTGGCCTCAGAAGACCAAAGCTATGCTCCCTGTATATGGTTTTGTGTTTGACTGTAAGGTCACTGCGGATGAGCCCATTGTTCACTTTTCCCCCTTAGCAAGGTAAGCCACACAGGAAAGGCCTTTCATCCGTACAGAAATCCAGCTGTGAGGAAGCAGTACCTGAGGTGGAAGCGAAACAAAGCTTTACTAGTACTGAGATCTTTAATGGGATTGTGAATTGATAAGGCTGATCTACAGGATGATTAGATGACAATCATTAAGTAAAAGTAGCATTCCTATCTCTATTTCCATCTCCACTGAATCCATGGTCACCTAAACACACAAGCAGCTTTATCTATCCCTTAGTCACAAGGACCTGGTCTGACAGTCAAATTCCCCTATCAGTGACACCAGGATCCCATACCCCACAGCTCAGTAGCACTGGCTAGGGATTGGAACCCCCACACACTTGTCTCTCAGTACAGAAGCTGCCCTGGGCTTCCTCCAGGTGCCTTGAGGCTGAGGCTGTGCACAGGATTCCCATGAAGGAAGCAGCAAGCATGTACTCACTGCCTTTCAGCGACTTTCTGTCACAGTCCCGAGCACACGCTGCCAGGGATTTTGCTGAGACCAGAATGAGTCAATACCTCCCAGTTACTGAGCACATGCTCAAAACATGCTACCGTTACGCCAAATGAGACACCTTGACTTTATTTCTGTCACTACTGTGACTTCAGGTGAGATGCTAAACCTGTATACACCTGAGACGCCTAGCTTTGGGACCACCTGGCTTCCAAAGGAAAGGCTGCCAGTGTGTTTGAATCCACTATAAAGAGGCTGTGAACTTATTTCTTGTGTGATCATTCATTAACACAAAGACTTTTTACAAAAGCAGATTCACACACACAGTAAATACTTGTCCTACAACGTCTTTAATGCTGAACTTGGAGTAAATCAGGATGATAGAACTCATCCTTATTTCTTCTTGTTGCTCATTCTACCAGCTGTACCTGCATTACAGCACAGAATGAGTAATTGCAAGTTGTTGCTCAGCTGTATGAGAACAGGCAAGAGACACTGAAGAAGTCACAAGAGTGACTTGCTGACCAGCACAAGGTAAGGAGGGGTTGAGAGGTGTGCTGGAATCCAGCTATGCTTCATGTGTGAGAGATTTAGGGATACGGGAGAAGTCATAAGATTCATGTATGGATTTCTCAGGGAAGAGATATTACACATAACAAAAAAGTGCTTGGCTGTTACACTGCCACGAAAAGCCCTTGGTAAACATTTATAACTAATTCTGTAACTAGTTACTGGAGTGCTGCCAGCAAGCCCAGGGCCAGTGACCCCACTCGTGAGCCTCCTCAGGTACCACAAGCTTCACAACACCAAGAGGAGGAGCAGGAGGCACAGCTGGCTCAACAGTGGGGTTTTTCTCAGTGTTGCTTTGGAGCCAAGACACCACCACTGCTGTGTAAGCCAGTAGGTGTCTTAGTGGGAACCCAGTGAGCATGCCACAGTCACTGATCAAAATTAAACAGTGATTAAAAGCAATTAATTAGAAGGCCAGGATGGCTGGTGTATCATTGCTGTATTGTACAGGCATGTCTTAGGTAAATACTAGCAGAAAGGCTTAGTTACACATGTACACACAGGACATGTCTCACCTCTGGTGAGTTCCGTGTGAACAGGTGGGAAGTGCCACTTGGTTGCAGTTCAGTGTTTTGGTCAAAGTTAGTGAGCAAGTTTGAGATTCCTGCTGTAGGATCTGTTCAGACCTGACCACAGAGATGTTCTAGCGCCAGTACAGATATTGGAACTCAACTAACTCATTTGCCAAAAACATAAGCTGTTAACAAATATTTTGATTTTTACCCTGCCATACTCAAGGTGTTAATCTTGTTTTCTTACAGACAGGTAATTTTAAAGTAATTTACTATATTATATTATATAATATTACTGTATTATTCCTGTGTCAGTCCCCTAAGATTATTATTAGTTTCTTTTACATCTCAAATTTTGTCTGGGGTCTTTTAAAGATTTCATGTCTTGCTTTAAAAACACAATGTCAAAGCAGACTAGAAAAAATGAGAACTTGGACAGAAACATGAAAACATGAGCTGTGATTAGAAGTAAAAATCAGTACCTTTGCACAAACCCAACAGATTTCAATTACTACAGCAGGGAAACATTCTAAAACTTGATGCAACTTCTAAACTGATGCAAATACACATTAAATGAAGTCTTAAGTCATTTAATCTCCAGTAAGCACACCGGCAAGATGGTGTTGGTCAAGCAAAGCAGTTCAAATTTCAGTTCTATCCTCTAGTGCTTTGCATGATATTTATAAATAAGCAGTTCTTACCTTTATATAGTTCCACAAATCCCTGAACAGCCCCGAAAGCCCAGGAGCTGCCCAGGCAGGTTACCAGTGAACCACAGAACAGGCAGTCAGCACTTTAGTCCCCCAGGTCCCACTTCCCCAGCTTGCTGCACTTAGCCCAATTACAGAATTAGTACAAGAAAAAAGAAAGGAGGTTTTAATAAGGTTTCATTTCAGGATCAAGGCACTCAAAGCCCCATTTAAAGAGCATATAATAGCCTCCTCACTGCTCCAAGTTCACCTTGCTTCCACACTCCGTACCTGCTCAGCACCTGGGCACAGCTGTCTTCCCGGGCAGGCGCCAGCACCACCCGGGGCCTGGGAATCCCACTTCTGGCCAGCCAGGAGCCACACGTGCCATGCTTGTCCATGTCCAAGTGGGGAGGAGGGCAGCAGTCAGTTCATCCGTGCTCCTCCAAACACCGCTGGCGACTCAAGGAACGGCTCACCCACGAGGTGCCGGCTGGGTGGCCGTGAGCATCCTCTCCTCCCTCCCTGCATCCACCCGCCTCGGCAGTCCCCGGAAAAGTGACAATAAATCCACCTGAGCCTTCAAGTGCCTGAGGCTGAGCCGCCCACGCCTGGCACAGGGGCTGAAGGAGACAGCCCACAGCCAGCACTCAGTGCCCGGGGTACACAGAAAATAGCAAAGAGCTACTTCCAAGGCTGGGCTGAAGCTAAGGCTTGCTAAACATTAACATAAGCCTCAGCTGCGTGAAAAAGTAACTTCCTATCACAGTTCTGTGAAGGAGGGGTCAAAAAAAATAGGCTGCTATTTGCTCTTTAAAATTGTACTTCCCTGCAGTAAAAGAACATCAAGAAAAGCATGAAATATCTGTCTGGGGACTTCGGGAGAGCAGGAAAAAACTCCTAGTGCTTATTTAAAAAGCAAATTCAGCATTTCTTGCCATAGTTGAGCAGTGAGTAAACCGCAGCTCAATGTAAGACACTGGTGTTGAAAGAGCAAAGTTAACCCATAACACCCAGAGAGGATATTTTGCAAGATCCACATTATTCTTTAAATTCTCATCAACAAGCAAAGCACAAATGAGTGAGGGGTTAAAGCAATCTGATTCTTTGCAGCCATCCCTGACAGGTTTATCCTGTCCTTGTTATTCTCTCCACCAAACTTCCTTTCACAGTGTTTCTGCAACTCTCCTTTCTTATAAAACATTTACTATTCATAATCCCAAAGTTAAGGGGACAAAAAGTGATTATTTAAGTTTTCCTAATGAAGGTACACAAAACTTATCCAGCACAAGTAATAATCCCTCTCTGTGCTTCCAATATTCCCAGTAAGGCTGGATCTACAGCTCAGCCTCCTCTGCCTCCAACAGCTTAAAGGGCAGCATCAGCCAGTTTAGAGACAATCCCTCATAAAAGGATGCAAAGAGCTCATTTCAGTTTTGTTCTACTAACATGGCTATTCATCCAGTCTCTGCTTTAATCCAGTCTCTTTAAGCCCACCTTGCTGCCAAGGGAATGCTGCCTCACTGCCCAACATCAGACCCCTGGGCTGACAAAGGGAAGTTGTTTGGTCTGGGACACTTACAACTCTCCACATAAGTATGTGAAAATATTCATGGGAATTTCCACCAACTCTCCTCTCTTTTCCTCCTTACCCACAATTCCTGTGAAACTTTATTCCTCCGTTCAAAATTCAAAACTCCTGTTATCCATACAGCTCCTCCTCCATCAGCTCCAAACCAAGATAAACTACAGAACGTCCCAGCTTGTGAAGTTCACAGTTATAACCAAAACACATCCACAGGCCACAGGTTTACAACAGCACAGAATTATACACAGGCAGCATATTATCACAGAATGATTTGGAAGGGACCTTGAAGATCATATCGTTCCACCCCCTGCCATGGGCAGGGACACCTTCCACTAGGCCCAGGTGGCTCCAAGCCCCATCCAACCTGGCCTTGAACGCTTCCAGGGATGGGGCAGCCACAGCTTCTCTGGGCAACCTGTGCCAGGGCCTCACCACCCTCACAGCCAAGAATTTCTTCCTAGACTCCAATCATAAAAGTTTATTCGGTAATGAAGATCTTAGGAACAGGCAGAAAGCACATCTAAAGAATTCTGATGCTTTTATACAGATACACAGAAGACTTGCTGCAAAGCTACATCAGATGGAAGCATCACTGTCGTGTGTGACCACACACACTGCCCAGCATGTGAGACATGGGAGGGCAGAGCAAAGAGGGACAAAAAAAGCATCTGTGAGAGATGTGGCTGCTCTAAGCTTTGCTGTTTTTACAAACTTTGGAAAGCATAATTTCTCCCCAGGGACCACACAGTGTTTCCAAACAGCTCCCAACCAAATGAACGTTGCCCTGAAACAAGGGGTTTTCCTCCAGACAGTTTATTTTTAGGGCATTTAAGATTAAGAAAGGCTGAAAGTAATTTATCCCCCCTCAATCCCACCACATAAAAAAATCCTCACATAGTGTTACCTATCCATCACATGGACTCATCAAGATTAAGAGATTACTACAGTTTCTGGAGCCACAGAGGCAGTGAGATTATCCAAGTCCCAGCTCATTCCCAGTCTGGCAGGGAGCAGAGCCCAGGCTGTGGCCTGGGGCACAGTGCTAGGCTGCCATCAGGTCTGGATAAGGCAGCAGCTCCCAGCAGTTGGCCCTGCACCAGGTTTGGCTCTGCTGTGCCCTAAGGTGGGAGAGCAAACCAGCACCTCTAAGCAAAACAGCTTGTAAAGAAACAGCCACAGCAACACTCAGACCCTAAAAAGTGCCTCCACTCATGACTTTACTGCACAAGACAAGATCTAATTTGTCATCCTACTGGGACAGATACAGACATGGCCATGGGAGCTGGAGTATCAACCCAATGCAAGCAGAGGAATAAAGTATCACTTGCCCAATGGCCCAGCATCACGCTCTCGAACCTTCTTGCTCTACCCACTCTTGAGGTGGCTCAGCCCCAACAATGAACACTCAGACCTTGCTTACTGTCAAACCCATCCTGTTTGCAGACACAGCTGTATGTCAGAGTACACAGTCTGCTTCACTGCATCCAACAGTTGTAACAGAGGATCAGGACTTCAGGCAGCAGACAAACAGCAACAAGTGTTTCCTAAAATGAGAGTAATAGCCATCTGCATATAAGCAATCTCTCATTTAAGAATATGGAAAACGACATCGGGCAAAGGGCATATCTGAGGGGACACAATGTTGTAGCACAGTGGCATTGGTCAGTTGGCAAAGACGGAGCCACTTCACCACATTACCATCAGAAGCAGCAGTTGTAAGCAGAAATCTCCACCAGACGCAGGCCAGTGGTTGGGTACACAGCTGCCTCCAGTTGCCTACCCTGTTTGACAATGTCATGTCTTAGAGGAATGAAGGAGGAGGGGAAAAAAAGTCATACACTCTTTAGACACAGATGTATATTCAGATAGGTGAATTGCAAAGATGCTTAAACCTAATTACTACTGTAATCACCCAAAACATTTCCACTGCTCAAGGAAGAGCTGTAACAATGGGAGGAAGCACTAAGACACAGCAGCTATTCTTAACACTCAAAAACATTTATTCTGATGAATAATCAAGATTTACTTATTAATTTAAATTTAATGTGCTTCAGCCTCCTGGGCATTTAAGACCATATAAAATTAGAAGTCTTAGCAGGTTTCAGAGGATGATCTCATTTACCTCCCTGTTCAAACATGTGTTTGACATCACAGCATGCTGTGCCTTGCAAGAATTGTACCTTTCCTGCTGGACGCTACAGGCAGAAAGAAGTGACAGGCACCAGATTAATGACCAGCAAGCTGCTCGTTCACTTCCTTCAAACACAGAGAACTACTATCCCTGCAGGCAGCCAACAGTGCCACACATCACTGCTGCGGTGATGGAAGAGAGGCAGGTGGGGAGGAAGGACCAGTGAGTTCTCTCTCAGCTGCAATGAGTAACCAGCACCTCGTGCCAGCCGAGTACACACCAGACTGGAGTACACACTGCAGAGCTCACCCCAACACCACCTTCAAGGAGCACTTTGCACCTCACTAATTCTCATGGAAAAAGTTTTTGCAAAAACTCCAATTCCCCCACTCACATCCCAGCCCATTTCACAAGCCTCATTTTGATTTTTTCAAGTTGTATTTTCTGTTTCTTTCTGGGAAATGGATGGGGCAACAGAGCTATGAATAGGAGGAGTGTCAGAAATGGACTATTTTACTCTGGTGCCCCAGTTCCCAGCCCAAAGATGTGATGGATTAAGTTGTCATCTTGTTTATTTCCTGCACCATAATCACAGCAGCAGGATAGGCTCCATGAGCTGAACACACCATGAGTCAGTCTGTTTTTGGGCATCCCATAGGAGTTACTGCCCCAAGAATGCCAAACATCCACTCCTGAGAGAGGAGATCATGCACATGGCATGGCCCCACAATAAGTGCAGGGCAAATGGTCCAGAGCTACCAAGCTTATGAGACAACTCAACAATACCTACCGGTAGCTTGGCTCAGATAAGCTGGAGTTTTAGCAGGGATGGTAAGACAATGGGAGGAGAAAAGTAGGAGTGACCTGATCATAGCTACAGAATTAAGCTATTTATTAAGATTAAACACCTAAAGATGAGAGCACAGGCTAAGCATAAATGCAGTTTTCAAAGCAATATCTCATTTAGGAGAGGTTTTGTTTCCTTAATAGATTTTAGTATCTTACAGTTTTAAAAATCCCCCCATAAGTTTTTATATTGGGTCAGACTAGCTGAAGCTACTCCAGAGATTTGTCTGGAACCCCCTCTGTGTTGTTGAAACTTGTCTTGTTGAATGACTGCAATAAAAGCTAAATCCGCTAACCTAAATACTCAAAATTCATGTTTTGGAAAAATATAATTACCAATACATCCCCACACATTGTCCCTACACACACAGATACAGGGCATGTACTTGGGAATGAAATGCCACTGTGCTTACTTGTGGGTAGAAGATCTATCACCCTCAGAGCAGAGAAGGTTACCCCTCTCTCCAAGAGAGCAGCATTTTTACAGATCCTGATTGCTCAATCAGTTATTTCCAAAATAAAAAGAAGATTTAATACAGTTGAGTAGCAGAAGCTCTCATTTAGCAGCCAGGCAATTCTAAGTGCCAATTATTCCACTTGTAAGCAACAGTTTTGTTTTACTCCAAAGTGCCATCACTTATCCTAACAGGCTTTTGTTCTGCTTTGTCATCTCTTCTGCAGTGACAGGTCCACCAGGAGCAATCCAAACTTCTCTGTGTGCAGACAGATTACAAGTGGCCTGTAATTTATATTTATGGGCATTCTCCTCATTTGCCCTTGAGAAGAGAGCTGGAATAGAAACAGAGCTGAGGTGCTGCTTTAAAAGCTCAGAAGTGCAAAAAAAGTCACACTGCAGAGCTGTGACTATTTTTGCTATGCTGGCACCCAGTCATCACACAGAGCTTATTTGTACTGGTTTCATCTACAAACGATGCAACAGCTGGAACAAAACTGGTTGAGACGCTGAACCTGATTACACAATACAGCTCATGGCTCTCACAGACCTATTAGTAGTCAGGAGTCTGTTAATTCATTAGGAGAGGGCTTGTTTTTCCAATATATTAATGACGAAGTTTAATTACACAAGTCTTCATGAAAACCAGGATTGGAAGATGTCAGGCACGATCTAGCTTGGGGGCCAATGAGGAGATAGAAGGGCTTGCTACAGACTTTCCCAAACAGCTCTGTAGTGCAGTATTTACAGGAAGGGGCAAGTGAGGTTAGTGGTGTAAGATCATCTCAGAGCTCAGTCAGGGATTAGAGTAGTGTCCATAAATCCCCACATGCTGTTTACTCTTCAAAAAAAATCCACTGCTCTAACTGGAGGGCCAAAGAGAAGGTCAAACACATGCAGTCTTGGGATATCAATGCCAAGTGATGTTGCAAGACAGATTTTTATTCTTCAGCTCACACCTGGTGTGCAAGGTCAGAGTAGTTCAGGGCTGGTGCAAAAGCCAAAAGAAGACATCACATAGATCATCCAATTAATAAGCCCTGTTGAATCCAACAAGTGAAGGAAGCAGGAATTCAATTCAGGACTTGCAGGTGAGCTGAAAACTACAAAGAATTCATCAAAGTAAACCAAGACATACACACAGATGAACTACAGCAACTGTGTTTTACCTCACAGCTCTTACAACACAACTGACATTCAGGACTATATGTTTTAACCAGGCTGGTCTAAGCAGCCAAGCTTTTGTACAATGGCCATTTTCTGGCATGGACATCACTTGGCTGTGGCTGCTGACTCAACTCCTGCTCGTGTTGATGATAATGCTGATACAGCTCAGCCTGACCTACTCTGGCAGCAGCACCACTGGACTAAAGCAAGAGCTGCAGATACACAGGAGGGGAGAAGGTGAGACCTGCTTTCCCTGTAACTGTGCAAAAGCAACTGTCGAGCAGTTTCTGATAAGACTGAAACTCTTCAGAATTAACTGGAACAACCCACAAGAATGGTAGAAAACAAACTTTCATGGAAGCTACAAGTACATCACCTTACCCAAAAAGCTTTCAAGCTGAACCATCAGCACATGCACCGCTGAGGCTCCCAGGCTTTCCACTGTGATGCTTGCACCATGGTGGAGGAGGAAGGATGAGCATTTTCACCATCAGCTGGGACTCTGGCTTCCTCATAAGCACAGGAGTTAAGGAATTTGTGAATTAACCAGTTAATTAGAAAATTAACAAGTTATATCATCCCACTGAGAGGGACTGAGTCCTTGTTTGAATTTCTTACCTGATGAGCCCACGTAATAAAGTTGGCTTCACAGTGTACATCCTCCTGGAACTGTGAGAGATCCAAATGAGCCAGGACACCTGACTCAGTACTACTGTCAGAAAAAGTACTCATATGGGGTTAAATGATATTCACAGATCCCAGCCAGCAACTAAGAGGCAGCTTCTTGACCTTCACAAGGACTAGATTTTTTTGCCATCTGCTTTGCTAACAATGAGGTGATGCTAAGAGAACTGCACAGACCACAAAAGCAGAATTCACAGGAATGCCTTGAAGAAGCAATTGCTTGGTCCTACTTATCAATTTGCTCCCCTGGCTCTTTTTATTTCCAGCTAACACATTGTTGCAGCTGGAAAAATCCTTGTAAAAAGCCACTCTCCAAAAAGCTTTTTCCACCACAAGTGCTGGTATTTTATAAAGCCTTGAGTTCTCCCAATGGAACCAGCAGCTCTGCACTTGTTCCAAACTCTTCCTGGCCTGCAAACATCCGGAAGCCTCACGCCTGTTTCACACTGGCCAAGAGAGTGCAGGAAGCACAGAGTGAATGAACTCAAACTCTTGGAGGAGGGATATTGTTAGAAGGGCTGCTCCCAGGAGGTGTCCTTCCTCTCCCATTAGTCAAAGGAAATACTGCAGCTAAATACAGCTGTTACCTTTATCTGCTTTTACCCTTCTTATGCACGAGCTGGAGGGAGGCCAGGATTCTGAAATATTTGACCAAAACAAGGGTATCAGGGATCAGCTGTGGGGATGTATATACTGCAGCCTCATATCCCCCTTCCGCTGTGAGCCATGCAGTGATTTCCTTCCACTGTGCCAGCCCCACTGTTTTCAAACAGCAACATAGTCCAAGCTTTACCTTGGCCGAGAAAAACAACTTTCATCAGCAAAGCTGTATTTACTTGTTGCCTAAAGAGGATATCCTTCCAGTTCCATTATATATTGGTCACCTGCTATGGATTTTGCAAGAATTCCAGGCTCCTGTTCACTCAGGGGCTTACAACACACACTCTCAAGGCAAGAGATTCTGCTTTTATTTTGTGTTGGAAAATCAGCAGTGAGACTCTTCAAAAAGATGAGTACAGAGGCAAGAGAGTGAAGAGCGCTCAGGATTTGTCATTCCACTGTTTCTTAGTTACAATGATACATCTCCCATGCTTTCCTAGGTGGCCCAGGCAGGAATAACTGAGAAATATAAAATTTGGTCAGCAGCCTCCTGTCACAGCTTCATCCGTGCACAGGCTGTCCAGTATGTTACTGTTGAACCACCAGTGTATAATGGTTGAGCAGGCTTGGACCTCCTTGGCAGTGCCTTCACTGTAGTGTATGTTGTACTACACATAAAAGTAACATGTTGGTACCTACTTCCACTTCTAACAGAGTCCATCATCTCAGAAGGAACCTTCTCTAAAAGAACAAAACAGGGCAAAGGGATAAGTACATCAGTGCCACAAAAACAACAGCAATTCACACACCAGAAGCTTTCTTGGGTCTCAGCGAATCTGTTTGCTGAAACACTGAGGTCTCAACTATATGTTGCGTTCAGTCACTTTCTATGCTTATGCTCCACAATATAGATGGGAGTGTGTATGTTCACAAGGATGTCTCACAGACTATAAGCCACAACATTCAATTCAAGCAGCCCGAGACACTGCAAGTTAACACAGATGGACAAAATTCCATATTATAAAAAACTAAACAACCCTTGAACAACTAGTGAATTAATAACTGGCTTGCCAGACATTATGCAGGAAGACTCAAGGGTCCTGAAACTTCTCCCTCTAAAAATTTAAAAGAATGTGAAAGAAATAGCAGAATATTTTTTATTTTAAAAGGTCCTCAGTGGGAGTTGCCCTATTATTTTTTTGTAGGACAACAGCAAAGTTCTTTTCATACACAGCTAGCGTAGAGGATTTAGTGGGAAAGATCCTAATTTTTACAAGAGACACACGTTTTAATAGCTCAGCAGCCCAGGCACTAGCAGCCCTGGGGCTGATAAATTAGCTATGCAGATGGAAAAAATTATTTAGGAGGGAAAGGACTCCTGCATACATGGAGAAACATCTCACTAAAACTGAAGCCTCCCACCGACACATTCCAGACTCTTGGAGTAATCTACTTTGGGGAATATGCTTTAAACTGCATCAGCTTTTGTATTTCTTTCTCCAATCTTAACTGCAATCCCAAAAACATACTCCCCTGCAAACTGACCCAGCACTCTTACCAAACAGCAACAAATACCAGAAAATATTATGAGCATCTGAATCTCAAACCAGTTTAGAGACCCAACTTTTCAAGCAACGAGTTCTGACTTCAGACAAGCTTTTCACTACACAACACACCTGGAAGAACTTACCCACAGATTAGCAATGTTGTGATGGATAACTTACACCTAAAGTCCATAGCATAAAATTACGAATAAATCATATATGCCATATTTGATATGTAGTATACAAAATTAAGATGCCTTATATAACTCAAAATCGTGTGTCTTAGGATCAGAATTTTAGAAAGCACTATTTGATTAGAAACATCTAATTAAGGATAGCACTTTGAAGCCAGCTACATAAAGAATGTTTCATATAATATGTTGCAGGAGAAAAATAACTCCAGCAGGTTTCAATTAAGCCTCATTGCCTTATGGATTTGGCATCTGCAGCAGGAAGGCTCAAACACCATGTCACAACTAAGATATTTTTATGTGTCTAACGAAAAGCACTTAAACTGCTTTGAATAGAAGCATGTGGGTCATAATATCCCCAATAAAGCAAACCTTTTGCTGAGCCTAAAAGACACATGAAGCTAGAATATACCATATTCTTGGTCATGCATTGTAGTTACTCACTTTTAAAGGATATAAAAAGCTAAGTGTGTAGAGCATGTACACTTCAGTGCCCTCCTTACCCAGAGAAACAGACGACTCCAGTGCAAGTCACACAGTGATTTTTAAGGAGACACTAAAGGAGTGGAGCATCTTTTTCTCCCTGCAGACCCAGAAGGGCACCGCTCCCTGAGCAGTTTACATGTGCCATCACAAGCACATTTGAAGGGCTCCTCAGCCAACCTCCTGCTTAAAGCAGGATCAAACACCAACCAGACCAGGATTCTGAGGGCTTTGACCAATTGGTTCTTGTGAAGGGCTGAGGTGCCACCACCTCTGTGGGTCCCCATTTTAACACTCCCCTGTACTCCCATGGAGTTGTATTTTCCTTAAGGCAAGCTGAACACTCACCCATTTCAAAAGCTTTGAAAAGTAACAACCCTCTATCCATCTAATCAAAGATGCTACAAACTGGAAAACAACAGTTATGGGTTTTTCCCTTCACTATCAAAAACATTCTCAAAAGATATGCCTTGATTAACCCAAGAGCTCCACTGCTGCTGCGCCCTCTTGGGGCACAAGGGACCTTGAGCCAAACCATCAGTGTTATTTTTCTTCACACAGTTTGGACCCAAGAACCCCAATTCCTCTTTACTGAAAACAGATGTCAGCCGAGTTAAATCATCGCACGACGCCTCCAGCAGAAGGATGTAAACAGCCACAGCTCACTCAGCTGTTACTCAGAGAGGCCCTGCTGACAAGTCAGGGATCTCAACATGCTTCAAGACCTTCAAAATACTTTGACATACTGATTTGTGTTTATCAGTTAAATCCACCAAAATACACTTGAGTTTGCACTAGATGAGAGTTTGGGTCTTCTTCCTCCAGCACTCTGAGCTCAGAGGAGAACGAAACTGTTGTCTATATTTTTATACATACAGTGCTTCCCAACAGAGTTTTAACGTTTAACAAACCCCACTCCTGCACCATGCTTGCAAAGTAAATGCTTTACAAATAAGAAGGAGGGGGAAAATAGAGAGATTTAGTGATGTGCAAAAGGTCATAAAACATGTATGTGAACCATATGCCTAACGTTTTCAGCATATAGAAATGCACGCTTCCACCTTCTGGAGGCTAAACTTCAGCCAAAAGGAACTACCAAACTACAGCTCTCACTAATGCTGTGCTCCGAAGTGTTCAATCCAGGTTTTTGTATCCAACTTTTTCAGCTAAGAAAACTACCTATTTGCTACAGTATGGAAGGACCCTGGGGCAGAAGCTGTGGAATGTGTATGAGAAAGGATACTTTGCATCAGGTGAACAAGAGACCTTCAGGTGAATTAAATCCAAAACTATTTGCAATCATTGTGAACAACCACACTGGCAGGAGCTCTACTACAACATCCAAGGCTGTAAGCTCTCTTGCTGATGCCCAGGAAACAGCTTCTGCACACAGAGCAAAGGGAAATTAAAGCACAAACTCACTGATGTTATTCAAACACTTGCAGACTACAAAGGCAGCTGGGACATCATGCTACGTTCATGCTGTGCGCTCCAAATGCTCAGCAAAGATAGGCACAGGGAAAGGCATTACAGCCAGATTCAGAGAAAGGAAATATTTTAACAAAGGTGGATCACAACACAGTCTCCAGGGTTCAAACAGAGACCCCACAACCGTAGGTCTGCATCCATTCTCCAGGCCAGGTTCACATGTCACCAACTTCTTGTAAGAAGCATAGACCCACAGCAAAGCCAAAATGTCCTTTCCATACAACTTTTAGCCAAATCCTCAAATAAAATTTTATTTTTAACATCCAAATATTTATTTGTCATTATTTCTCATAGCTCAGAGACAGGAAAACCAGGTATAAATCACTAGTGCCATCAGCATAGCTGTGGTACTGGGCAGCTCACAAGAACCAGGAGCCCTCAAAGTTCCTCAAGCAAGTTTTGCAAGCTGGCATCAACTTCCCTGCTATTACAGTGACACTGCCAGCGACAGCCAGCCCAGCCAAGCTAAAGCTATTCCGAGTGTATTTACATTGACTAAAAACTACACAAAGCATATACTCTGCTACCCCTGGCCTTTAGAACATCACGTAATTCAAGCAATATTCTCCTAGACCTTTGGGTTGCTTATTTACTCACCTTAGTTCATCTACTTCTTTGCAGTGATGATCCCACTATAATGTTTTTCACTTAAATTATGGCAACTGCCTCGAGATAACAAGCTTTCATTTTAAACTGAGATTGTAACAATGGCCAATATACTCAAGTAGCCTAAACAAGTGAAATCCAATACAGACAGGAGGTATCCCCAGGGATTTAGCTGCAAGATTGGAGGCATCCCCAGTGATGCAGCTGCAAGATTAAGCAGTTCCTGCCAACGCTTTTTTTGAAGTGCACATAGACTAGGGAGAAAATGAAAAGAGAAAAATCTTGAGACTACCGGAAAACATTCTCCTCGCTGGCTCAGTGAGGACAGACTTGAGATGCCAGAAGCGGGGCTAGAGCTGAGAAAATAACCCCATTCCCCAGCGGCGCAGAAGCCAAATTCTGCAGGAAAAGCGACAACTCGGCACCTAAAGCACTAGAAGTCCCGCAGCTACGGGGCACGGCTGGAGCCCCCCAACATCCGCCATGCACCAGCCTACCTGTCAGCGCTGCGGACAAGGGCGGCCGGAGTAGTGGAGGAGAAGAGAGCACGGGGATCTACAGACCCCGGTACAGCTGCCCCGGAGCCGCCCAGGGACGGGCGCGGAGCTCAAGCAAAGGCGAGACCAAGCGAGAGTACCCTTCCCTTCCCTTCCCTCCGCCCCGGCCACTGGGAGGGCTCCGGGAGGGCGGGATCGGGGCGGACCCCACCCGGGGCCGCTGCCCGAGCTCGCCCCGCGGCGCCCCCGCAACTGGCGGCATCTGCGTCCGGTCCCGCAGCGTGCACAGGGAGCACCCACATGGAACACCCGCCCCGGCCCTCTCGGCGCTGGCACGAGGGGGAGTAGACGGGAAACCCCACGGGAGAAGAGCCTCAAACCCCCTCCGGGAAGAGGGGAATGTCCTTGGCAAAAGGCTTTTCTTTTTTGTGGTTGTTTTTTTTTTTTTTTTTTGTTTGTTGGTTGGTTTGGTTTGTCTGGTTTTTGGTTTTGTTTTTGGTTTTTGTTTGTTTGTTTTGTGGGTTTTTTGTTGGGTTTGTGTTTTTTGTTTGTGGTTTTTTGTTTGGTTTTTTTGTTTTTAATAAAGGAACTGCAAAAATGAAGATGTGGGCAAACAGTTTTTATTTAAGAGCGTACAGCTCTGGGCAAATATTTGGACACGTTCAGGGGATGGGGAGGGAAAGGCAAACACAAACACAACAGGTTTCATGGTTACTACGGGCTGGTGTTACACAGCGGTCCCCTGCAAGGCTCTGCAGACACATGGCCTGCACGTGGGCAGCAGAGACAAGCGTTTTTCACAATTGGCTCTGTGCTCTTCGGGATGTGACTTCCTAATTCAGGTCCTCTTTAAAGAAAAAAAAAAAAGAGTGCGTTGAACGTGTGCACCAACACCCGGAGCACACAGCTGGTCTGATCACAGCCCAACACTTGGATAAACCTTTAGGCCACAAAATGATAGCTCATCACAGTCCTACCACCCTCCTTGTGGCTCCAACAACTGGTGAAATCAATCCGCTGGTGAGTGCCCCTTTAGGCTGTAATCTAATCTTCCATCAGCCTGCCAGCTGTGCTGAAAAGCAGAGTCTGCACAGAAATGAAGGACATGCGTGCTCGGGCTCTGCTGAGGGGTTAATTACTTCTTGTTAATTGGAGGTAGGTTTGCTTAATTTATTAGACCTGAGTGTTGAAAAGTTGTTTCCTACTCTGCAAACTGACAAGCAGAAGATCAGAAAAGTGTTAATTGGCCTATAAGTATAATAATCTTTGGGCTGTACTGCATTTAAGTCCCAGTAAGAACCACTATAGAGAGAGATTGCCTTGATCTTTTTTGTTTGAAACCAAAGATTAGTAGTGTAAGTAGAGAGTATCACTGGTGGAGTGCTTGGTCCTTTTAAAAAAGGGACTCACTCGTTCCTCTGAAGTGGAAGGGGAGCAGAATACACACCCAGGCAGTGGACAAGAAACTGGCTGCTGTCAGTCATTTCATATTTAGCCAATCAGTACTCTGAAAGTAGTTCCAGCGACCTCAGTGAGTGCTGACTTAGTCTTGAGTGGGTTTCCTTCTCAGAGAATTCCCCTTCCTCTGTCATGCTGCAGTTGCTCTCACTGATGCCGAGCTAAAAGCCGTGGGACCACCTGCTTTATTTTCACCCTCTGGTGGTTCTCTCAGGTTTACTCAGCTCCAGTTTCCTCCCCAGGATTGAAGCCAACAATCCTCTGCTCTCCAGCCTCAGGGGGTCCAGGATTTTCACAGCTTTTTCACACAGCAAAGCAAACAGCTGAGCCATGTAGGTAATCAGAGAGGACGGCAGCAGTAGAATCCTCAAGACGTTAAAGATCTGGAGCAACAGGCAGACAAAGTTCCAGGTGAAGGAAGAAAACATGGTGCACAACAGCTGGTGAAGAAAAGGAAGAACTGCATCGTCATGGCAATAGTGTTTTCAGAAGAGGTTCTATTTTCAGTAGAACTGACATGATTTTGAAGCCACAAGTGCTTGTTCCCTTCCCTCATCCACCCTGCACAACCTGCAAGCCTTTCAGCATGGTATTAAGTCCTGCAAGAGACCAGTTCAAGCTGCTGTATTCAAGTCAATACTTGTATCAGTGAAGAACTCTAGGAGAATTTAATGGTACCTTAGACAAGTCCAAGCTCATTCTTAGCATTGTTAGCCTTTGAAAAATTATGAAATTAATTAAAAGGAAATTAAAAAAATTGTTACTACACCGACTTGGTAGAGCCTTGGCGGTGTTAATAATGTTAAAAATGCTTTCTCTTAGGGTATTGTTGATTCCATGCTAAAGCTCAGCATCAGGTTGTGTAAGTCAAACCACTGCAGCAGTTTAAGATGATTCCAGTCCTTAGCTAGTCTAACCTAAGCAAGGTTACCACTTCCACAGAACTAATGGAAGGGAACATGAGTGAGTACCTCAGTTGCTGCAATTCAAAAATCTCAGCAATGTAACAGGACTGTGAATAGTGAGAGTGGAGGCACAGAGCAGCTTTTGCTTGTGAGCCCCTTCTACAAAGGAACAGAAAGTCAGGGCACAGGGAAAGAGAAGACACACAAAACATGAAGCTCTTCCACTGTGTCGAATATATCTTTTGGGATTTGTGTAAAGCCTAAGAAGATTGGAACTGTTGTGTTTGCAAAGAGATTTTTGCCTTCAGCTCTTATTGAGCAAGTGAAATACATCTTATTTTCAGTCACATACTCCTCTGTAAGAAATCTGAAGCAGCTTTTAAAAATACATAATATCAGCCATAAATACCACATGAGTTTCTATGCACATTTAAGCTAAACTTCTTATCTTAGAGAAATAAGTAGCATTTTTTGCTGTTTTAAATGCAATTCTCAGCGACTTTTAAAATATGCATACATACCTTTAAATATATATACACACATATTTATGATAGTAATTCTGCACGATTTTGTATTCTCTTTACCTTGTCTACATCAGGAGTCATTCTAAGTGGGGAAGACAGAAAATAGAACCTCTTGTTAGTCATTAACTAGACAGAAACCAATCTTGCAGCTTTTTCTTACCCAAGAGACTGAGGAGTCAAGCAGAGGTGAAAAAAAGTCAGAGCTGAGGCACAAAAGCAGTAGATATTTGAAGAGATCACCTGGTCACACTACTCACCATCATGATGTTACAGAAATTGCTCTTTTCGACATGGGAATATCTTATCTTCTGGCTCCGGGACCAGCTGTTTGAGGTCACAGCAAGAAGATTTTGCTTTTGGCCTTTTGGATTTGAGCTCAGATAAGCAGGCTTGGGCCTCAGCCTCCCCACAGAGTCACTGGGTTGGGACTCCTCTTGTGTCTCTGTACTGGATGCATCACTCTGGTTGTCCTCCTCTGTTAGCTCATCTTCAAATATAGAGTCAGAATCAGGCTTATCAAAAGATTCTTTCTTTATCTTTTCTGTGCTGGGCATCTGTGCTAGAAATAGGTTTAAAAAGAACATGCAAAACAGCTGTATGTGACTTTTTCTCCCTGGCTGCAAGCCTTGCATGTTCCACCTATGAGCTGGGCAAGGTTCCTCTGAACATTTTTCACTTGAAATAAAGGAGTTCCAAACCCAACTAGACAATAAAAGCCCCAGACACGTGTTTGATTTCAACTAATTAACTCTTAATCGGCAACTATATTAAAGGAGGAGCTGAAACATCCATGACTTTTTACTTGTGCCTGCTGTAATCTAGCATAAAATAAGTGGATATGACTAAATTAGGAAGTTATTTAAAAGGGCACTCTTATCTTTCTCTGAGTAAATGGGAAATGCTTTAATGTTGTAATTTTGTAAATGTGCTGGTATGTAAAAAATTAGTAATGTGTCTAGTCTTACTGATTAAAATGCAATTTAGAGCATTTGTGGAAATTGTTGGAGGCCTGGTGCTAACAACAATCACTACAGGGCCATAAATTGTGAAAGTAAATTTAGCAAGAATAACCTGAAAATCTCACTCAAGGCATCAAGGGATTTCAGAGTTACTCTGTCCAGGCAAAAACCTGAGCACTCAACTGAAGTGTGTGGCATAGCTACCCTTTGCCTATGCAAAATAGATTTTTTTTTTTTTATCACTGATATTGAACTTACATTTCATTCCTTATCCAGGATTAATTATGATCCAGCATTAGAGCAAAGTAGCCAGGCTTTATCCTCATGAGTACATCAACAAGCTTATTATTAGTCTAAACCAAAAGCCTGTTATCATTTACTGACATGTTAGAAGTAAGAATCAGTGATGGCTTGGGAAAAAAAAGAGCAAAATACACAAATAAATGAAAATGCATGACTTGCTCCCTTCAAAATTTTCAATCAGCCTCAGCATTGACAAAAGGATGCTTTACCAGCTTCCCCAGTAACACCTTGCACACCCCCCAAAAATAGAGGTGCAAGAGAACTATAACGCTAGAATTTAAAGTGCACGAAAGTAGAGTGTTAGCTTTGCTTTCTGGGGGATTTCTTAAATAGAAATCTACAAAAACTACTTGTTCTTTGCCCTTCTTAAATCAAATTACCTCTGAGAAAAAGGGAGAGAGTAAGCAATAGAAGGGTAAGGCAGGAGCTGGTCTTCCTATAAGCATTTTTAATAGAAAAGCATCATAATTTGTGTTTGCTTTTCTATATACTACCAACACTACTAAGAAACCTTTCAGTTTCTTTCTGTGACAAGTGTCATTAACCTAAAAATAGCTAGCAGAGTGTTTTAAAGGTGAAGCTAATAGATAAATACTTTATGCAGAAGCATTTTATCTGATCAACAGCCGAACTTACCTTCATTAAGTAGAAGCTGTAGCCAGACGATCATGATGATCAACAGCATTACAAATGGCAAACAGAACCAAAAGAAAAGCAGAGGAAAGGTCAGCTCATTCACCAGAGGAACCAGGGGATACCTCATGGCTTGCGTCAGGTTACACGAAGTTTAGAACAGCTCGTCTCCTCCGCTTTCTAACCACCTTTTAGTAACTCTCATTGCAGCACTATTAATGACAAGAAGATGAGGGATATATCAGCATGGTTAGCAAAGCAGACAGTCCTGTGCTAAGGAGGGAGCAATGGGGATTAAATACAGCATAAGAACAACTGAGAAAACATCTGATTTGATTGGCCTTCCTTCAGCTGCTATTTAAAGGAAGCTTTCAAGGATTATGTTAAAACAGTAGTTAAAGATCTGGTCGTGTTTGTGGATGTAGAGGAGATAACCAGGCACTTCAGCCAGACTGAGTAGCCAAGGTTGCTTTTGAGAATGCAATAAAATAAAGCCAACCCTCCACAGATGGGTAGAGGATGAAAGGTAAAAATGACTTCTCCCAGGCTCTTGTTTGACATAGAGCACAAAAATGTCCCATATTAATATAATTCTGTTTTCAGCCTACTCTGTATGCCTCCACCTATTAGTTAATCCTTTAGGAAAATAAACCTTTGTATTTTAATTGCCTATCTCCCTTACTCCAAAAAAGGCAACTAGTGTGTTTCATAGGACATATGTCTACAAATTTAATGCTTAAGAATAAAGGAGTTCAGTAGGGATCAAAGCAGGAACCAGATAAGTGACTTGATAACTTGATATTCATCACACTGTATGTTTCTCTTTCAATAAAATAAAACCATTATCTGTTGCTTACCTCACAGAGAGTTGTTTGGCTAAATTAATTGTTTGTGTAGCTCTCAGTGGAAGAGAGCAGTGATGTAAGTGCACATTACAAATGATTGCATGCATTAATGTTCTTGCTTGTGTGCGTGTGTTTGTTTTTATGTAGTAACAGCCCCTTGAAATGAGCCTTTTAATCCCAAGATCTAAATTAACTCCGCAAATTCTTATTAATTCACATTAATAACACCCCTGCATGATAAAAGAAAGCTATTATCACTGCTTTGTGCATTGGGTAAACAAGTGAGAAAAGCCATTAATGCCCTGAGCTTCAAGGATGCTCAATATTTGAGTCCTCATTTCACACAGTGGGGGTGGCAGGTTGGGGGCATCTTTGAAAACCAGGCTGTCAGTGATTTGTCTACAGATGCAGTGCCAAAAGGGACGGAAAGGAGCTGAATCCTGAAGCTGTGATGTGTTTCATTTTAGTGGTAAAGTGTTTCTCTTACGTTACCGGGACCCCTTGGAGTCCACACTGGCTCTCACCGAGCTGAGCCAGCCTGGGACCCCTTGTTCTTGTGGCAGGACGAATCCCACCCTGTGAGCCCACCTCCCTGGGGAATAGGGGAGTGAAAATAAGGGAGAAATGCCTTCACCATTTCCCATATTTCTGGAGAGGCTGGTTGGACAGGAGCGAGTTGCTCAGCAGGGAGATGCCTGGGCTGTGTCAGTGACCTCCTGGCTGGGTGGCACAGCCCAGGGCCATGGGGTTTTACCTCCACGCAGACACCTGGTCCAGGTTTAAAGGATGGGGGTCCCTGTATGAAAGTGAGATGGGGTACAGCCCACCCTGTGGGATGGTGGTGTTGTCCACAAAATTGAATTCTTTACCAGGTGTGCAACAAGACAACCATTACACATTTGAGAGAGACACTGAGTATTTATTTCAGAGCTGTGCAAGCCTGGGTGCTCGGTGTGTTCCACAAATCCCACACACCCCACTGGACTTTCTATGGCATTATTTATAATTAATTTAATTTTTTATTTATAATTTATATTTATTTATTTATAATTAATTTTAATTCAGAGTTAGTAACTTTCTAAGTACAGATGCTCTATTATGATTGGTTATTAATTTCCATATGAGTTATGTAACCCCAGCTAACTTCTCCACATGCTCAGGGGGAAGGTCTTTTTGACATGTAGGTGTGATTTTTAGTATTACAATGAAGATAGTTCAGCTATAGGGCACACGGACCTTGCGTATTTTGCTGAGTTAGCAGTGTATACATAGACATACATCAACATCTTGATTTACTACACCCTTAAAGCTTGATAGTTCAAGGATGTCCATGAGTAGATGATGCTCCTGCTGCCTGTTCCACTGATTAGGTCTCCTTTCACAGAATTACAGAATAGTTGGGGTTGGAAGGGATCTCTGGATATCATCCACTCCAAACCCCCACCAAGGCGGGGTCACCTGGAGCAGGGAAACTCCACACCCTCCATGGGCAACTATTCCATTGCTCTGCCACCCTCAATGGAAAGAAGTTCTTCCTCATGTTGAGGTGAGACTTCTTGTGTTTTAGTTTATGGCCCTTTCTCCTTGTCCTGTTGCTGGACACCACTGAAGAGAGTCTGGCACCATCCTCTTGGCACCTGCCTTGGAGATATTTATATGCATTAATGAGATTCCCTCTGTCTTTTCCAGACTAAACAGACCTGGCTCCTGAAGTCTTTCCACATCAGCAAGGTGCTCCAGACTCCTCATCATCTTTGTGGCCTGTCCTGGACCCACAGCAACCTTCCAGTATCTGAAGGGCCCTACAGGGAAGCAGGAGAAGGACTGTTCATCAGGAACTGTAGCAACAGGACAAGAAGTAATGGGTACAAACTGAAAGAGGGCAAATTTGAGTTAGATATTAGGAAGAAATTATTTACTGTGAGGGTGGTAAGACTGGTACAGGCTTAGATTAAATACTCATAGAATCACAGAATATTCTGGGTTGGAAGGGACCCACAAGGATCATTAAGGACACCCCATCCCTGGAAATGTCCAAGGCCAGGTTGGATCTGGCTCGGAGCAACCTGGGATAGTGGAAGGTGTCCCTGCTCATGGCAGGGGGTGGGCCAGGATGATCTTTAAAGTCCATTCCAACCCCTTAACATTCTGTTTTTCTGTGCTGGCTGCTGCCTGTCCCACTGCTCAGTTCTCCTTCCTTGCTGATTAGGCTCGAAAGCACACAAAGATTTCACACTAAGGAAGGCCCTGATTTAGGATAATAAGATAATTCTGACATTTCGTAGCGGCGGCGGTCCCGGAACCCCCGCGCGGTGCCGCGTTCCCGGCCGGACACCGTGTCCGTAATGGCGGCGCCCACACGGGTCTTCGCGTTCCGGGACGCGCGCTGGGCCCCGGACCCGGTGCTGGCTCCGAGCGCGGCTGTGCGGAGCCCTCAGCCTGTGCCGCTGGTCATCGACAACGGCTCCTTCCAGACGCGGGCGGGATGGGGCTGCCCGGACCCCGCCGTGCCCGCAGAGCCGCTGCTGCGGTTCCGCTCTCTGGCGGCGCGGAGCCGCGGGGCCCGCGGCGGGGCCAGCGCCGAGACCCAGGTGGGCAACGACCTGGGCAGCCCCGAGCCCCTGCGGTGGCTGCTGCGCTCGCCCTTCGATCGCAACGTGCCCGTCCAGCTGGAGCTGCAGGAGCTGCTCCTCGACCACGTCTTCCAGCGCCTCGGCGTCTCCTCGCAGGTAACGCTGGGCCGGGGCTGGAGCCGCCCGGGAATCGTGGAATGGTTTGGGTTGAAAGGGACCTTAAAGCTTATCTCGTTCCACCCCCTGCCACTGGCAGGGACATCTTTCACTAGCCCAGGTTGCTCCAAGCCCCGTCCCACCTAGCATTGAACACTTCCAGGGATGAGGTAGCCACAGCTTCCCTGGGCAACCTGTGCCAGGGCCTCACCACCCTCACAGGCAAGAATTTTTTTTCCTGATATCTAATCTAACCCTACTCTCTCTTTCAATTTGAAGCCATTTCCCCTTGCCCAGTCACTTCAGGCTTCTGTAAATAGTCTTGCCCCATCTTTCGTGTAAATTCTTTCAGGGCCGGCCCCGGGAAGGGGGTGGTCTGGGTGGAGGGGGAGGTTGCACCTTAACTTGGGGAAGAAATTCTTTCCTGAGCAGTGACCGAACACTGACAGATTGACCAGAGGGGCTGTGGAGTGTCCCTCATTGGAAATATTCCAGAACCATCTGGACACAATCCTGTGCCGTGTGCTCTGGGATGCCTCTGCTCGAGCAGGGAGGTTGGACCAGGTGACCCACTGTGGTCCCTTCCAAGCTGAACCATTCTGGGAGGTTGTGGCTGGTCCATAGTGGGAATTTGGGGGTCTAGAATTTCCCGTGGCTCTCCGGGGATATGTTGTCCCCCTTCTCACAGATACAGCCTGGGTAGACAGTGGGATGAACCTGGCTGGGCCAGGTGTGCCCCAGGGGTGTCCTTGAAGCTCTGCTGTGCTCTTCATTTCTTCATCATTTTGTGGTGAAGCAAAAGGGGAGGATTCTGCTGCAGGGTGAAAGGCTTGGACTGCAATGTCCTGTCAGGTCATGCATCGAGGATCAGCTTTTGAGAAGGACATAAACATTACTGGTGTTGTGTAGCGCTCTTATTAGTAGTGCCTGTTGACCACCTGTGCACCCAGCTATGTTGAGAGTTGCTCCTCAGGCCATGGAGCCTTGAGCCTTTTGCCTGGATGACAACACAAATTTGAAAACTTTACCCAGTGTTGAACTAAACTTCCACTTGTTTTCTCACGCACTTCACCTTCTCATTGCATAGATTTTGGTTACTTAGATTTTTAATTATTTGCATATGCTTTTAAAAGTCTATTCTCCTCCACCATTAGGAATTTATTCTTTGGTTGAATTAACATCAACATCTTTTTTCCCCCTTAAGCACTAGATATAATTTAGCTTACGTGATTTTATGTGATTAATAGCCTGCACATAAAGTGCTTTCTCATGGCTGTTTTGGAGGAGTTCTTGCTGGTGTTCAAATGAAGAAGCAAGGATAACTGGATTTTCCCTTCATACCTTTGTTATTATTCTTTTCCCTTTTCTGTTCCAGGGTTGTGTTGATCACCCAATTGTTCTGACAGAAGCAGTGTGCAACCCTCTGTATTCAAGGCAAATGATGTCTGAACTCCTCTTCGAATGCTATCAAGTGCCGAAAGTGTCCTATGGTGTGGACAGCCTGTACAGTTTTTACCACAATAGGAGGCAGAAGTGGCCCTGCAGTGGTTTGGTGATATCCTCAGGGTATCAGTGTACACACATTTTGCCAGTCTTAGAAGGCAGGTGAGTTCTTGGTGTCTTAAGTGCAGCCTCTCTTTGTCAGGCATTGACTTTCCAAGTGATGCAAATATCCATTTTTCCAGCACTGAGTATTCCAGCCCTACAGTGTTGAACTTTTACCAGGTGTTAATTTATACTGATGACTTAAAACCAGGTCTGCAGATACTAAGTTCTGTTGAATTTTTAATTGAAGAAGCAGTACTGTCTTTGTATTTTTAGTTGCTACTCATGCCTAAATTTACACTTTGAAAAGTAGAAGGGGTTATCTGCCCCAAATAAAATCAGGCATTAAAAAAACATAGGTTTTAAAGCAGCTTTGGGACAAAATAAAGTGCTCTGGGAGACTTCTGCAGTTCTTGAGGCTTTTATCATTCTGATTATTCAGTTACATGGCTCTACTTTCTCTTTTTTCTTTTTCTTCCTTTGTTTTGAATCACTGCTGCAGGCAATGGCTTTATTAGATCTGGTAAATGCTTCATGTTTTCGAGAGTTACACCTGGCCAACTGTAAAATATTGCAAAGGTTAAAGAACTACTTTTAGCTCTGCTAACCATCACTTCCCTTGTTAAAAGAGAACAAAATTATTTAATATTTGGGGTTTTTTAAAGCAGAACTGAGCAGTGATTATGCTGTCTGCGAAAAGCAGGTGTGTTAGATTCTGTGGTAACTGAATCTTGAAAGATTTATCTGTAAATATTCATCTGTCTACTTGTCCGTATAAGCAGTTAAATAATACTGAAGTAAGCAGGAGGTGTGTTTTATGTGGATTTCTCCAGTCTGAGCTGTGTCTCTTTGCATTTTGAGGCTGGATGCCAAGAACTGTAAGCGCATCAACCTGGGGGGCTGCCAGGCTGCCGTGTACCTGCAGCGGCTCCTGCAGCTCAAATATCCCGGGCATTTCGCAGCCATCACGCTCAGCCGGATGGAGGAAATCCTGCACGAGCACAGCTACATTGCAGAGGACTACATAGAAGGTAAAACTAGAGTAATTTACCACCAGATAGTGTTCATCCACACTTAGTTTGTCCTCTATGTCCCTTGTTTTCAAGTTGGCTGGGATTCTGCCAGAAATATTCTACTGCTGTATTGCTCTTTGTAGCTGTCTTTCTGGTAACCTGCCTTATGCTTAACAATGGTTTCAAATTTAAAATCAAGAAATAAAATTGAACTACTACCAAAAATAATCTGTATTAGTTCAAATTTATCTGTGAATAAAAATTGGGATTGTTTCAGAGAACAATAGTTTAAAATGAGCTTATTATTTACTTTATACTTCTAAAAACCCTTTAAATTGATTAGGATTTCTGCATCTAGCTGCATTTCTTATCTGCATTAAGGTTTCCAGAATTGCACAGGACATTTCTCATGACTTTTTGTGAATTCATTAAGTTTTACTATTTCCATAGTAAGTGTCATCTGAAGTGGTGGTTGAAGAGAAGTGTGTTCTTAAATTTGTCACTTGTGAATGAGTCTGCAGGAGTCCTTAAAAATGTGTGAGAGCTCCTCCTTGGAAGGAGAGAAGAGACTTTAATGTGCACTTCCACTTGTTACTGCTTGGTGTTTCCTGGAGATCAGAGCACGAAAAACCACCTGCTCTGAGTATGTGACCAGAGGGTAGTGCTCAGAGGGGGTAGCCAAGCATGGGGGCAGCTGCCAAGAGGTGACAAAATTCTAGGCTGGACTATTTCTGCTTTCTTTCATCACCTTTCATCCTCTGCATGGACCGTGTATAACATACGAATCGTTGTCGTCAGCTGACAAAACAGTTGTCTTGCTTTTAAAACATACAGAGCTCCAGAAGTGGCGGTGCCCAGAGTACTATGAGAACAATGTGCACAAGATGCAGTTGCCTTTCTCCAACAAGCTGCTGGGGAGCACTCTGACATCAGAGGAAAAGCAGGAGAAAAGGCAGCAGCAGTTGCGAAGACTTCAGGAACTCAACGCACGTCGTCGAGAAGAGAAGCTGCAGCTCGACCAGGAGAGGCTGGACAGGTTGCTGTATGTACAGGTAACCAAGGCAAAATTTTCATGTGATATTTTGGGAGGAGGGCAGGCTGCCCTTGGAGCTGTGTCAGAAGGTTACATGTCATTGTAAAGAACCTATGACTATTCTGGGTGTTTTCTGATAGGAGCTTGCCGAGGTTACTTGTGAGATAACAGGGAGAAAGTACTGATGCAGAGGGTGTTTTCAGGTTCTGAACAACACGTCGTTTGGGAAGAATTTTGAGTGCTGCCAAAGTGTGTACATCGTAATACCTAGTAATGAAGGCAGAGTGTCTGTGCACGCCCAGTTGACAGATAGTTGTGATTACCCTGTCTTGTTCATCACATCTGATCTGTCTGCAGGAACTTTTAGAAGATGGTCAAATGGATCAATTCCACAAAGCTTTGGTGGAGCTGAACATGGACTCTGCAGAAGAACTTCAGTCTTATATCAACAAATTGAGTGTGTCTGTTGAACAGACAAAACAGAAAATCCTACAGTCAGAAGTCAATATTGAAGTAGATGTTGTGGACAGCAAGCCAGAGGTATAATGTTTTCACCAAGTTAATCCCTATCTTATCTCTGAGAGAATTAAGTTTCTATGCTTGAAAATGTGTCCGTTCAGACTTCTGGTGTGAACTAAGCTTTTAACATGCTGCAAATCATTGTCAAGTTGGCAACTGCTTCTCTCTGAAGAGAGAATGTCCTGAGACAACCATCCTTAATTATTAGTAGCCTTCTATTAAAGATATATCAAGCTTTTTCTTAAAAACAGTGTTTGTTTTCCTTTCTGTTTTTCCCTTTCAGGTGCAGAGAACTTTATGGTAAACAACCAACCTTTTGGTTTCATGCTGGCTCTTTTTGTTGCAGTTAAGCAGCCTGTTCTGTTTTGTTTACTTATGAAAGGTTAATTGCTACACTTGGTTGTTGGAGTTATTTTGAAGATGAGAAGCTTGTTTGTCTGCTTTGCCAGACTAACACAGGCCTAGCACACAGCAGCTATTTCTAGGAGGTGGTTTAAGGTGTTTGTGCATGTGCTTATAATTGCCTTTCAAGTCGCATAAAACAGAGCTTTTTTAGTTATTGCAGCCTTTGCTCAGGAAGAAAGGCAGAGAGGAAAACAGAAAATTGAAGCATAGAGGAGAGATCCATATTAAGGTTGCCCAGAGAAGCTGTGGCTGCCCCATCGCTGGAAGTGTTCAAGGCCAGGTTGGATGGAGCTTGGAACAACCTGGTCTAGTGGAAGGTGACCCTACCCATCGCGGGGGGATGGAACGAGATAAGCTTTGAGGTCTCTTCCTAACCAAACCATTTTGGGATTATGTGATTATCAGTAGAGTTTGTGTAACAATCAAAATGATTGTGTTTGAGCAAAATTCAGGGAGATGATGGGCTTACCATTGTGGTATAGCATCTTTCTGCCTTCTGTCAAGAGAAATTGTTCTAGAAGAAGATAATTGAAAGACTATCATCTTCTTGTAATTTTGGTCAGCAGTTGTGCCTAAGTTCCAATATGGATCCCACACTCCTTCTCTTTACTAGGTGTAACCACAGACCTTGGAATGAATCTACAAGTCTTTTTGTTTGGTCTTTGCCTTGTGAGAGCACCTGCAATTATCACCAAATCCATTTTTTACACATGACATCCTTCTGGCATGTAAAGGAGTCTAAAAGCTAATTATGTTGTCCCAGGGCCTGTGCCAAGTCTCCGTCAGAATTCAGTGTTTCTTTCTGTTAGTCTTTTTTTTTTTAAGATGTAAAAAGGAATGGATTTAACAAAGCACAAGTGGTGGAGAGAACTTGAGGTGACTGCATTTGTTTGCTATAACAACGAAGTCTGCTCAAACTTCAGTTTGAGTAATTGCTTCTATTAAAGTGGATATAAATAGGTACTGAAGAATGTTTAAAGGATCTAGTTTTAGCTCATCCTGCTAGATGAACTTTCAAGTCGTTGCAGCAAATGTTTCAATTTAAAATACCCAAAATAAATATTTAGCAACAAAGTCCTAAAGGTAACATTGTAACACAAAAAACCCAGAGAAGATAATTAAGACGGTGTTTCTACCTCAACAGTTTTGAGTGCTGCTTTTCCTTAGGGAAGAGCTTCACACTTGTGTAAAATATAAAGGGGTTTTGGTGCACCCTGCGAGTAAATGGTAGGTGGTTGAAACTCTTAGAAGTTGTGTGGTGGCTTTGTAGCTAGCAAATATTTGTTTTCCAGTCCCACACAAACAAAATAGGGAATTTAATGGTGCAGTTAGAGGTGCTGGGAGAGCACCAGGTTTTCGTCAGTATAAAAGGCTATTTTGCCAGGTTTTAATATGTTATGTTTAGGACATGGCTGCCTGGGATCCTGGCAGACTAAGGCCTTGATTTTTGAGCTAGCATTGTGACAAATTTATTGGAACTGTTTGATTTTTGTGCTTTGAGTGAATGTCTGTCTTAACTTCTATTTTCCAGGCATATTTGTTTTCAGGCATGTTAAAAAGTTGAGATTTGAGGAAATTGGCACCGAGTTTTCCAAATGTGACATGTGAATTGCAGTCACATGTGTGCCCAGCACATGTGAGCTAACCTACCATAATCTGCTGTTTCCAGACTCCTGATTTGGATCCATTGGGCAGTGAACAGTCACTGGAGGATATGGAAAGTATTAATGAGTTTGAACCTTTATTTGCTGAGGAACAGCCTGAAGTTGAGAAGCCTGTTGCTGCAGTACAGGTTTGATTTCTATGTCTATACCTTGTGCCAAAGGTTTCTGCATCCTAGTTGTCTAGTAGGTCTGCTAACATTTTTCCCAATGCAAACATTGTTTGCCTGCTCTTGGAAGAGATTTTTAAACTACCTGAACAGGACATTGAGAGGAGAAGCCTTTGCAGTCTTAGCTGGTGGTTTAGACCATGAATATACCCACTTGGTTCACTCTGCAGGCAATGTCTGTTGTAGCAGTACCATGTTATTAGGGAAAAAAAAGTCCTGCTCAGGGTTTTTTTGTCTGTGATCCATAACCTCATATCTCATCCCAGTGGACACATCTTCCAACTTGTAAGGTAGAGCCTTAGTGGCACAGTGGAGAATAAATTATAGGAAAAGTCCAGCTTCCTTGGTCTTTTGGAAGCTTTTATAGCATTCTCTTTCTCTGTGAGAGCATTACCATCTGTTTTTTGTACAGAATTGTTTGGAAACTTTTCTTATTCGAGAATATTACTATTCTTTAACATAATTAGCCACTACTTCTCAATCTCATCTTTTCAAAGCCTGTGTTTAACCTGGCAGAGTACCACCAGCTTTTCCTTGGCACTGAAAGAATCAGGGCTCCAGAGATTGTCTTCCAGCCCTCCCTAATAGGAGAAGATCAGGCTGGTATAGCAGAAACCATGCAATATGTCCTTGAGAGGTAAGTTTACAAACCTGCTTACTTCAGATATTAGCTTTTGAAATACTGTTTTTTAGCAGTAATTTGAGAAAATATGTTGGAACAGTTCTTTTTGTCAGGGTGGAGCATTGCAGAATAGACATGTCTTCCTGTTCTGAAAGTTACAGGTAACTCTGCTTGTCCTAAGTCAGATCTATGAATTTTTTTTGATCAATTACCCCATCAGTGAAAAATTTTTGAGCACACATCTCTAATAGATAGGTATTTATAAATTACATACAGATACTACTGAACTAATATATTGTAAACATTTTAAAACATACACAAAAATAGAAATAAAAAAGAATGAGATAAAGGTGAAATAGACACTATTTAAATTTATTTATTAATGGTACAAAAAAAGCTTCTTCCTGCACCCACTGGATTGTCTTGCACAGATCCCGCTTTGGAGCTCCCTGGTCCAACTTGTTACAGAGGGAAGCAACAAACCCATGTAAATATCCATTCCGTGCAACAGTGAGCTGGCAGTCTCTGGGTTTGGGAGACCAAAATCAGGGGTAACATTTTAAGGTTATGATATGTGCACACTTGCTGGACATTTCCAGACAAATTAGCACTGTCAAGATTTTGCCCCTGAAATGAATGAACATGGGAGATTGCATTTTCTGAAAAGTAAGAATTCCAGCCCTAGAAAGAAGGTCGAAATCCTGTTGTTGATTTATGGGGTACAGTCCACTGAGTGCTTTCAGGTTTTTCTTCTGCCACCTCCTGAATTTCCAGAAAAAAACCACAGTTTTTCATGCTAGGGAAATGAAGGAAGTTTCAGCATGAATCCTAAGGCAAGGTCAGTACTCCCCAGAGCTGTTACAGTTCCTAGGGGAGACGTCCTTGAGAAAGGCTAAAGTTGTTTTTATTCCTTGTAGGTATTCAAAGGACCAACAAGCTGTTCTTGTCCAGAATGTTTTTCTCACTGGTGGAAATATGATGTACCCTGGACTGAAAGCCAGAGTCCAGAAGGAACTCCTGGAAATGAGGCCATTCCAGTCGTCTTTTCAGGTGTGTGTGTTGACATTATGTTTGTGTGAACAACCTGTTCATTTGCATTCAGAAATAATTGGGGTTGAGTGAGGTGCAGAGCAGGTGTCCTTAGAGTATGGGAATGGAGTGTTTTATGACAAGACACTGCAGACAGCTGTTTTGACCTGAGAAGATGCAGGTTAAGCAAAGATACAGTTGCTCTTTCTGAAGTCAGTAGAGAGAGTAGGGAAGATGCCTTGGAAAAATAAAATCTGCTTCTGCTAAAGGACCAAGCACACAGAAGCATGTTTGGCTCGAAATTTTCAGATTGATTTCTTAGGAACTGATTCCAAGGTGAAAATGCACTTCACACCCATTCCTAACTTTATTCTTCTCCAGAGACACTGAGTAATCAGCTCAGACTTCTGAAGCTCAGTGGTTTGTCTTTACCATTGCAGTCAGGGTAAAAAGGCCTTTATCTCCTGTGCTGAATTGACATTGCTGTTCTAATTTTCCTTCCATCCAGGTTCACCTTGCTTGCAGCCCTGTTTTGGATGCCTGGTATGGGGCTAGGGACTGGGCAGTGGAATACATGAACCGTGAGGAAGGCTGGATAACCAGGAAGGACTATGAAGAAAAAGGGGGAGAATACCTCAAGGAACACAGTGCTTCCAATGTCTATGTCCCCATTCGCCTTCCCAAGCAGGCCCCACGGGCAGCAGAGGCGGCGGTGCCCAGCAGAACACTGGCCTCAGGCACAGGGGAGCAGGGGTAGCCCTGTCCTTGGCACTGTCCAGGTGTGCAGGAGGGCACACCTTGTCTCTGGTGCTCGGGAGCACTGGGATCCTCTCTAGGCCCTTGTAGGAGGAGGACAGGCCATGCTGGGTGTCACCTGGCATGGTTGGAGCGCTTGCAGCGCTTGGTGCTGCTCACACACAGCAGCACGGAGAGAGGAAACACCATCTTATAAACTCTCTTAGTAAGACTCAGGGGGTTTTGAGAGTGTATGTTTTACAGCTTTTTAAAATTTTATGAAATGTCCTGGTTTTATACTGGCTTTATTTCTTGATCCCGCGGCAGGGCTGTGTGGACCAAAGCAGCCCAGCAGGGGTCCCCCTCGGTCATCGCAGCGATCCTCTGTCGAGACATGTCGGGCAGGACCGAGGGGCTGAGCTTGGCCTTCTCTCCTGCTCTGTGGCCTGTTCGATCTCCTTCGTGCTACACACGTTCTGCTAAAGCACCACCCAATAAGTGGTTTCATTGATGCCAGTGATGATATCGATGACTTGGTTGAAACTGGAGAACTGGTCACATAAAGACACAACCTTCCATAAAGAACAGTCTAGAGGGAGTGCCAGGTCTTGTGCAGCCCTGGAGTGGTTTTACAGCAGTGGTGCTGAGCAGGGCAGCTCTTTGATAGGACTTTTTGATCAAAAGTTGATTTAGCAATAAAGCGAACTTTTTGCTTTACCGCTGACTGACCTGTTTCAGGGATTTGGCTGTTTAGAGACTACAGCATTGGTTGTACCTTGGTTGCAAACACAGGTTTGCAATCAGGCCCCTGTCCTAGTGTACAACGTACTCCAACTTAAATTTCACTGAGGCTTCAGTTGTTGCACTGAACAACTTGCAGTTGTATTCCCGAAAGAATAGTCAATACTTAATGTTGAACTGAAACCTAAGGAGACTCTATCATTTTGGCAAAAGCTGGAGAAGGTAAGACTATAGGGAAAATACCCAGATCATATCACTGGTATAAAGAAGGTGTAGAGGTGGTGATTTACTGTCCCTAAGGGCTGCAGAGCTTCAAGATAAGTTGTCACCTGGCAGATTCAAAGCAAAGGACATAAGGTGCTTATAAGTGCTGAAGTTGTTGCCACAGGATGCAATACACACATTTTTGAATTCCGAAAGTATTACCCAGAAGTCTGAGGTCAAACACTGAGGTCTCACCTGTGCATTGAGGTCCTGCAGTGCGTGCTCTTCAGAGAGCATGTGAGGGAGGGGTTGTTGCAGACCTGCTTTCATACACAGCTCCTGTGGCACCCAGCACTGCTCACTCAGGTGGGATACAGGTCTTAGTGGGACTCTGGCCTTTTCCTAACAGGCTGTTGGGCAGGGGAGGAGGAGAAGGCAGCTCTCTGCCTCCAGGTGACCTCAAGTTTGGACTATTAATCCTAGCCCTGGCTGCCTGGAGGCAGTTTTCAGGACCATTAAGGGAATTCTATGGTTGGTAAAGAATGTGGGAAAACTGTGCTGTGCTGAAACAGGGCAAAATTACACCTCAACATGTCTTTTCTGATCTCAGTGTCAGTGACCTGGAGTGGAGTAAATGATGTCCCATTGCTATTTGACCCCTTTCTGACACATCTTTAGCTACTTTAGGCAGAGTGACTACTCAAGGTATGGAAATCTGTTCTGATGCTTGGTGTTGGCTACTAAATAGATAAGTGTGTTGTGCATAAAACTGTTACAGGGTGAAGGCCTGAAAGGGCATCTGTAGTGGGTGATTATATGACTTCTAAATGTTTGGCTAGATTGAGCCAGCCACTTCTCTTGCATTAGTTCAAAGTGGAGCTGTCTAATTCTGTACAGAGATGCCAAAGCAGCTGCTTAAACAGATTTAAGGAAGTATAATTTTATAATCTCCTGAATATTAGCTGTTAATTTGTTACTTTATCTCTGCAATAGCTGGAGAAAGTAGTGAACTTGGACAATGTGATCATGGTCACAGACTGATCTGAGTGTGCTGGTGGGCATTCAGTTGCTTGGGGTAACATAATGAAAAGTGTGAACATTGCAGAATGGGATTAATTTTGCCCATTTTCAGTTCCGTGGTAATGATTTGGCTATGATGCTACATGAGCATTGGTGCTGGCAGGATTCAAATGAAAGGAGTGTGTAGTACCAATTGCAGGAGGACACAAAGGTGTTATTTTTTATGGTATTGGTGGAGCCCTTCTGGAGCTTCACCACTGTGACACTTGCGGCAAGGTTTTCTCATACCCATGTGCAGAAGAATTTGTTCATCTAACTGGCACAGGGCTCTCCAAAACTGAAAGGGGTTTGGGCTGTGTCTTCTGTGTATTGGCTTCTGCCACCTGAGAGGGGAGCAGGGAATAGGCAACCTGTTTGGCTCCTTTTTAATGGGACTTCTGGTTGTGTAAGGAGCACTAGGAGGAAAATAATGCTTCTGTGGACAGGAAACTTGAAGTGATGCCTTTGCTAAGTGATTGTAGGGCTGCTGTTGAGTGAGCTGCTGTGCCAGCAGCCCTGGAATCTGTGATGTGTTTATCCTGGTGGGTGTCCCACAAGCTGCCCAAGTGCAATTGCCAGTCCTGAGATGGTCAAGTGGTTCCCGTTTGGTCCTCAGTATATTAAGTTCAAAGCAACTGTAACCATATTATACAATTCAGTTATCACTTAATTGAGGTCAAAGAATACAAAAAGTACAAGTTGCAATTTAATAGGAGTGTTGAGTTTGGTCTATTTAAAAGAGAGCTCAAACTGTGTCCCACCTTTCACAGGGTCCCTAAGACCTGCTCTGGGTAGAAACACCACGTCAGTGAAAAGCCCAGGAGACTAAACATCCATCACGTGTTCCATGTCCCAGATTTCCGTTTGAGCTGCTGACGAGCCTTGCTTTTAGGCTTCAAGGCTTCTTATGTTTCCTGTGCCACAGTAACTTCAAACACGAGCCGTTCTTTGCTAAATCTCTGCTAGGACACCAAGATTAGAACTCTCTGCTCCAGTTATTAATCTCTGAAATATTTAATGTGATGTAAGAAGCATTTCAGAAAAAAGAGAAGATGCCCATGAACTGTCACTTAAAATTCAGGATTATCCCTCCGGAGACAGTCTGCAATGATCCTCTAGCAGCCAGTCATAAACCACAAGTTTTGAAGTCTGTGTGGGATGAGCAGGGGAGGGGAGAGTGCTGTGATAGATTTAACATTATCCCCAGAGACATATGGTGGGATTTCCACCCCGGTTGGGTACATCAGGGACAGAGCAGCTGTGCTGATTCCCAGTGCTCACTCCCACTGCTTTGTGCAGAGAGTGAGCTGGTCCCTGAGCAGCAGCTTCAACAAAACTCAGTTTTAAATGGCTCAAACTCTGGGCATGGTTTGCCAAGAGTTCTTCAGGCTCCTTTCACTCCCTGTCCTGTACAAGCATGAGAGGCTGGGGACTGGCTGCCTTGTCTGAACTTGCTTGGAAGAAAGTTCAGTCTGTGCAAACAATTTTTGGGTAGTCTTATGTTTCCACTAAGCGTTTTAATGTGGAGATTGTTTTCTTCAGGGCATTGTTGCCCTCTTCAAAGGAGAATAGTAATAGATGCAACTGACCTGCCTCACTGACACTTGTGTGTTTGAACAGCAGCCCAACTGCACCCAGGTAGGAAGCAGTTCTGTTGGTCTGCTCTTCCTGCTCTGCTTTGGGGGCTTCACCGGGCTCCTTCACACAATTTTACAAATAACTCAGTTGCTGCTAGAATGATCAGAAATCCCCTGGGGCACACAGGCCCCTGCTCCTTGGGGGTGACCTCCCTGTCACCCCTCTCACACTGAGCACCAGCAGCCTTCCAGCATTTCATCTGCTGCACTTAGATAAATCCACCTGATCCAGAAGCCATCAGCACTGTCGGTGCTCCAGAGGCAAAATGCCCTAAGAAGGTCCCAAACTGTTTTCCTAGACATATCCGCAATGACATGTCCCTGGGGTTCCACTGTGTGCACCAGGAGGGCTGTTACAGGGTTGATGCCAGTGCTGGTTTTGAGCTGAGAGCTTCTTGCATAACATCTTGCATAGCTTGTCTGGTTTTAGGAAAAGTACCTTTGATTTCTAAATGTGGCAGGGTTGGGGGGTTTTTTTTGTCACCTTTAAACTTAGTTTTGTGTCTTTGGGTTAAGCATGTGCATTAGCATGATGCGATGCTCCTGGCTGGCATTACTTCTCCGTTCTGGGAAATAGATTTCATATCCTCAGATCAGTTTATTTTTCCCACTCTACAGCTTGGTTAAAATATACCCCATTCCTCCTCTCACCCCAGATTCCTGCTACATACCTGGCATTCTTTCATCCTTAATGAGATGAAGGAGTGGGGGATTTCACACCCCCTCCCGGAATTTTAGAGGAATATTAAGTGGATTTCTCATGAAAAGCCCCATTTAGGTTACCAATCTCCCCTAAAGATAGTCCATGCATGGCAAACCTTGCTTTTGCTGGTAATGGTGAATGGAGATTTAATTCCTCATTCAATAGCTACTTTCTCTTTGGCCCTTGTTGTAATTATTGCCATTGATGGAGTCTATGTTGGAACAAGTTCCTGGTGATGTGGATGATGCAGAGGAGATTTGCAGCCTTGCAAAGGTAGATGGGGACACCAGTGGGCTGTTGGCACCGTTGCTGTGATGTGGCCAAACTCTTCATATAGACAAGGCAAAACAAAGGTGATTAAATGAAAATAGTTTTCATCCAGACTCAGTCATTAATTTTCCTTAATAAACATAAAGCTGCATTGGATCAAAGGTTCCTCCGGCCTGGTTCTGGAAGTGACCTCCAGGAGTTGTTGAGGGAGGAGTATAAGAATAGGAGCAGTGAGATATGTGTGTAAAACAGGGAGAGGATGGTTAGTGCTACATAGCCAGGGAAGCATGGAAACACGATGCTCCTGGAGTCGTTACATGGGATCAATCACAGGACTCTACCCTCTTACATGTGTTGAAAGGACAGGTTAAGGTATCCGCAAGGACAAGGATTTTGGAGTAGCAACACTTCATTGGATTGTGAACATCACTTTGGATGAGCTGTGCTGGGCTATGGATGTTCCTGAGCCTGCAGCAAAGCAGCTGTGATAGCCCCAACCTGTGCTTCAGGGGGGAAGGGCTAGGACAGGACACAGAAAGCCTGTCTCTGCCTCCTGCTTCAGGAGAGGGGCTTTGCTGTAGCTCCGTCGGGCAGACACAGCAACTGCAGGAGTCCTAGGTCGTGTTGTGTGGGGGTTGCTTTCATCCAGCTCTGCAATGGCAGAGTGTCACGGGCTGTCCTTGCTGCTGGGGAAACAATGGAGAGGAAGGCTTTGATTCCAGCAGCGATGGACACCATCCTGCTCCAGGGTGGTGTCGATGGAAGGAACTGGGGGCTCGGTTATTTGCTTTTATCCTTTGTTAACCGCTGGTAGCTTCTTGTTGTGGGAACTGTTGTGACTTCTCCTTAGGTTTTATTTATGCTCTTTGGCTGACATTTGCAGGAGGTCTTTGATATTCAGCCCCAGGAGTGTCCTCTGGCCTGGCAATGGGAAAGGTTGAGCCAGGGCTGCCCGCAGGCATATCCAGCCAGGGAAGGAGGGCTGGTGTCCTGCTGTGGTGGCAGGAGTTGGGGAAGTGGGGGAGACACAGCAGTGTCCCAGGTCAGCAGCAAACATGATCTCAGCCAGTGGTGCTGCAGAGGGTGGAGAAGATCAAAAGAATTGGACATTTCCAGGAATTTGTTGTGTTTTTCTAGGGAGACAAAAACTAGGACAATACAGAGCTTTTGTACTGGGTTCAGGCTGCAGATTCATGCCTGGAAGAGTGGGAGATATCCAACAGGTGTGATCCAGGGGAGCTTTGCTCAGGTCTCTTCTCCACAGCATCCTGGGGCTGCACTGGCCACTGAACTGGGGCTGGAAGGCATGATTCCCCCAGCTCTTGTGGGCTTGACTTCCCAGTGTGCTGTAAAACTTACACATCCATACCTTTTGCTATAGTTGCTGTTCACAGGACGCTGTTTCTGCCCCTCACTGCCCAGATCCATTTGTCTGGGTATGGAATGAAAACAACTTTTATAATGATATAAAAATGGAGGGAATAATTTATATTTGTACTATCCCCTTAGCCCAGTCTCTTGAATGCATTTTAGAAATCTCAGCACACAACAATTTTCAGCACACAACAGATCCCCCAGGCTACAAAGATGACAGTTCCCTGGAGCCATAAACCTCTTGAGCGTGTTAACCCAACTCAAAATGCACTTTATAACTTTATATCACCTTCATCCCACTCAGCTGTTTTACATGCTGGGATTTTAAACAGGCAGGAGCACTTGTGCTGTATGTCTTACAGAGAGCCTAGAAATCTTTAATTCTAGATTTAGGAGCTTGGATGGCAGTTTTATAAACAGTGTCAGCAACAAATGATTTTATGAGGTATCAAATACTCTTACAATCTGGGAAGCTGGGCTCAGAGAGGGGTGTTATCTCAAGCTCTGGGCTTTATGTGGAAGGCTTAAGTAGATGGTCACTGTTTCAAGGAGGGCTTTAACTTTGAAGTGCTCTCCAATAACCCTTGGGCAGCAGGGACTAAGCTACAGAACCACGTGGGAGGTGGAACTGATTCAGATGGGAATGTCCCAATTCTACAAGAAGTGGATTGGATATCAAGAAAACAACAAAAAAATTAACCCCCAACCCCCACTGCTTTTTTGTGACTTTTGAACCCAAAATATCCATTTGGTATTTCTGACAGAAGGAACCTCGTTTTGAGCAGCCATAACTAACTGTTTCCTATTTTCCTTCCTTCTGGGCGGGTTGTTTAGCAGCTCTGGCTCCTGAATTGAAGGAAATGTTTTCCTGAAATGCAGACAGAAATGCTCCTGGGTTTTCTGGCTCAGGAAATCAGTCCCCAAATCTGAGGCTGACTTCTTTGGAGATACAGACACCAGCAGTCCCCACCAGGCTGGTAGAAATCCAGCGAGTCAAGTCCATGCCAGAAGTGGCAAATTCCATTGCTCCAGCTCTGCAGACTTTGTGTCCTTGGCATATATTTCTTTCACAGGCTTTGTCAGAAGATGACCAACTAGGCTGCCCCTTCCTTTCTAAAGAAGGCACTGTGGCTTAAATCTAGGCAAAAAAGTAACCAGTATTTTATAGTATTATAAATATATTTCTTATTTAGCCATCCTAAGAACCCCTTTGAAATGAAAGCAAAAGCATGTTTATTTTGAAAGTGTTTTGTTCCTTCATGTTTCTACTTGAAAATAAAAAGGTTTGTACCTCCCTCAGAGGTATTAGTTTCTCTTGAGATGTATGATTTAAACATTTTGAACCTAAGTGCAAACCTTTAATGCCATAATTTCCTAGTACTACTGCCACGACTGTTTAGACATAAAAGCCATTTGATTACAGTTTTATGTTAAGTGTCAAGCCATAATTAATATGATCATATTTAATTTCTTCCTTAGTGAACGTAATGATAGAATAATTTCTCCAGAGAAAGGAGAGTTTCCTCGGATTACTAGATGGAAAGATTTTTTAAATAATTTAGCTTTTGGAAAGAAGTTTAAGGCATTAGATGGGATCGATGCAGGATATAAAATGCAAAATGCCTTGCTTGAGATGTGGAGAGAAAATCCTAGGAAGCTTCATTTCATGCCTGCAGCATCCCCCTTCCCTGGTGGTGTAGTTTAATTCCTGCTAACATCTCAGCCCCATGGAGCCACTTGCTTACTCCCCCAGTGTGATGGCTGAGAGAAAAGTGAGGAAACTTGTGGTTGAGATAAAGACAGTTCAATAGGGAAAGCAAAAGCCATGCATATGAGTAAAGGAAAAAAAGGCATTAATTCCCAACTTCCCGTGTTCAGTCAGGTGCCCAGCCATCCCCAGAACAGCAGAGCTCCATCACAGGTAACGGTGACTTGGGAAGACAAATGGCATCATTCCAAATGTCCCCTCTTTCCTCTTCTTCCCCCAGCTCTATGGTGCTGACATGGATGCCATATGGTCTGGGATATCCCTTGGTTCAGTTGGGATCAGCTGTCCTGCCTGTGTCCCTTCCCTATGTCCCCCCCTGTGTCCCCATCTGCTGACTGATGGGCTGGGGTGTGGAATTACTAAAGTCCTTGACACAGTGCAAGTCCTGCTCAGCGGTAACTAAAGCATCTCTGTGTTATCAACACTGTTTCCAGCACAAATCAAAAACAGGCTGTGAAGAAAACTGAAGAAAATTATCACAGCCCAAACCCAGCTACAGATAAGGTGCAGGTAGAGCAGCGGGAAAAAAAAGTTGTCCCTTTTCCTCTCAGCAACATTTCATGGAAAACAGAATGAAAAGCCTTTGGTTGTCAGAGCTCTCCAGAAGACATGCTCTGTTTCTCACTACTCTCTCCCATTTTTGCCTAAACTACATTCCCCAGCCATTTTGGAAAGCAGACAGTGTGTAGAGAAGTAGCAATGACCCTGCTGTCATGCCCAGACCCTTGGTGACTCTTTTCAGAAAGGCTCATAACTAGAGCACATGCACCACTTCAACGAAGGCTTTTGAAACCTGGGAGCCTGACCACACAGAGACATTTTAGACAGAAAGAGGTAGATTTAGATTAGATATAAGGATGAAATTCTTCCCTGATCAGGTGGTGAGGCACTAGAACAAGTTGCCCAGAGAAGCTGTGGCTGTCCAATCCCTGGAAGTGTTCAAGACCAGCTGGATGGGGCTTTGAGCAAACTGGTCTAGTGGAAGGTGTCTCTACCCATGGCAGGAGGGTGGAACTGAATGATCTTCAAGGTCCCTTCCAACACAAACCATTCCACGTTTCTGTGATTTTCACTCACCTCTATGTTCCTGCACGTCAGCGTCAAGGACATTGGTGTGGGGGATGCTCTGGAGAAGTGCTCTGGTGTATCTTTATAATTTGCACTTGTACAAAGTAGGGTGACCTTCCCTGCCAGCCCTTCCCTGAGTGAAGCAGCCCATGCAGCTGGCACTGCTATCCCTGCAACACCCTGGTGAATCCCACAGGGTTCACAATCCCAGTGATGACTCCTCATCCCTTTATCTTCCTTACAGCTCATTTTCTGCTATCAAGTCCTTGAACCTGGGAGAATTTATCTTCTCCTCGTGGAAATCCGGCACTAATGACTTCAGCAGCAGCTGGAATGTGCTTTATCCATACCCTGACAGGATGTGCCATAGCCTTGTTCTCGTACTGCTGGTTTGCTCCCGAGCTCTGAGCCACTACTTCAAATTTTTGATGTAATGTGAATACATTTGTACTTTTTCCTTCTGTGTTAGCTGCACACTGGCACGCACTTGTCCATCTCTCAGGAAAAGGCCACTAATACACTTGTGTTTCACTTCTGGGAGAATGCAATTGAGTGCCATCGAGAGGGTGTTGAAACAACTTGTGCTAGAGAAAATGGCCTTCAAATTATTTGCTTATATTTTGAATGTAGAGGGAGGAGAGTGTACGTCAAGCTCTCTGTTTCTACAGGGTAGAAAGAAGAAGTAAGTGCTTATTTCTGCCTGCAGTTCCTCCCTGAGCCGTTCCCCAGGAGTACTTTGGTGTTAGGTATCTAACTCTGCTGACATTACTAGTGATAATGGTCAATTAGGTGCATGGGGAAGGGAGGAAGAGTGATGAACAGACATGTCAATTTTAACACTAGCAGGACAAAAGAGAATTAATGTTTGCTGAGCAGAAAGATTAAGACCCTAGCAGGGAAGGGAGGGGAAGGAAAAACTGCAAGCCTTCAAAGAAAGAACTGTAGAAAATATTTAACTCTGCTTTTTCAGGGTTGCCAAACAAGTAAAACACATTTTCATCTGCTGGCTCAGATTTGACTTTTGATTCACTATTACATAATGTGTTTTGCAGCCCAAGTTTTAGGCAGCGTCTGAAGGTAAAAGGATCCAGGAGCCATTGTATTTATTGTCAGCGAGAGAAATGTGGTTCTGTGATAGAGGTGGGAATTTGCAGCAGGTCAGGTCTGAACTGCTGAGGGATTAGGTCAGTATTAGCTCTCAATGCTGCCTTAAGGCAAATTGAATTTTTCACAGAAGAGTGAAAGATTAAGAAAGAAAAAAACCCCAACAACCCTGCAACTTAACTAATCACCTGCCACTAAATAAGACAGCATGAACTATTCACCACCTCCACTTCGCTTTATACATTACTGCAGTAATTACATTTGGTTGGAGGATTTCTAATCCTTGCAGAATAAAAGGGATTCTGCCCAGCTGTGCCTGTGCTGGGTGAGTGGGTTTGAGTGCTTGGTGGTGGGCTCAGTGAGTGGGTGAGGAGTGGGTAGGCAGGATATGAGCTCAGGAGGATGGGGATAATGAGTGTGGAGGATGTCCAGCTGGGAATCAGCTTTATCTCACAGGCATTTTATTCTCAGCTGTGTGATTTCAGAAATTCTGTGTCTCTTGGTTTGCATTTGCTGATGGCTGCTATTGGACAGATGGGAAACAGGCTATCTCCAAAACAGGTACTGGTTCTCTGTGACTTGTTGCTTTTCCTTCTGTACTGGAGTAATGTTGATGACATCCGATCCCAGGTTCTCCCAAGGAGTCCTCTGACTCCTGTTAGACCCCTGTCTCAAATCCCTGCTTGGCTAAAGCTTTGTAGGATGGGTGCCTGCTGAAGGTGAGATTGGAATGGGGCTTTTGCAGGGCAGGTGTCTCTGGCAGAGCTCCTTGCAGAAGTCCTGCAGTTGGTCATAGACTCTCTCTGCTTTGCTTGAAGGAGGTTCACTGTAGATAGAAGAGACATGTTTTCACACAGTACACAGTAAAGAAAGCTGCAGATATGTCTGAGACACAGCTATCCTAACTCTTGAACTGAGAGGAGGCTCTCATACAATGTTTCCTACTGTACCTCCTCAGAGAAAAGCTCCCGAGAGAAGGAAAGGGAAGCATCTAATCATGGTTTGCCAGCATCAGAACTGGCAGTTTCCCTATCCCTCAGCTGGCTGAAAACGTGTAGCATGCAGTCTCCTGTGTGATTATTTGCTTCTCCTGCTCCTAGGGCTGTTGACCCTCACTCTCAGAACCCCTCGCACCCTCCTGCCATAGCTGTGCATGGCCAGGCTGAGCCCTGGGGGTGACTAAGGGAAGTAAGAAGGAAGAGGAAAAGCCAGAGAGCTGCTGTAGCTTTGATTTCTGCTCGTGCTATGACAGGTCTGTCACAGTGTGGATAACAGCTTGGTGGCCCTGTAGAGAGTTAAAATCTCTACCGCATCAACTTTGGCAATGCTGCTGAGTGCACTGATGAAACCAGTGTCCGTTTTTCACAGGCTTGGTGCCAGGAGTCAGGGACCTGTCTCTAGTGGTGCTGTGGGTATGCTCAGGCTTGGGCTGAAGCGCAGTATTCAGGTTGAACAAGTTTAGCCAGGTCTGCCAGGACCCGAGCACTTTCTTTTATGGTCCTGCCAGGTTTGCTGGGGACTTGCTAAGCCACAGCCTGGTAGTGGCTGTGCTGGCAACTGCTGCTGAAGGGAAGGGACTGTCACCTTGCATGGATATCTGAGAAATGGGGATGCTGTACAGGACAACAACTATTAGAGTTATTTTTCTCTTAGTGACGCCCTGTGCTGTGGATGTTGGGTTGATCGACACTGATGTGATGTCTGATCGTGGGTGCTTTTGGTGACACATTTGATGTCTGCCTTGGCACACTGTGGAAGGCATCAGCTGGCTGGATTTTAAGGAGGTGAATGATTCCTTCAGCAGAGAAGAGGTGGAGGAGTGTTGGCTGAGTTCTTGAGGGGTTACTGCTGCTGAGGGTTTGTTGTGTTGTGTGCAGTGCTAGAGCCCTTGGAGCCCAAACAGGTTATTTGGGGTTATTTTTAAATTCACAGCAAATGGAGGTGTCCAGTAGCACAGGTTGAGATGCTCAGAGGAAAAATGAGGCTGTGACTCAGGGCAAGACTAGGGCCAGCCAGGTACACACCTCGCATGTGCCTCCATCTGGGATTTCTGACTGCTCCTGCAGCCCCTCTGGGCAGAGACAGGGCTCATGCCTGTCCAGAGTTAACTTAAGAACTCTTGGTTATCTCAAAATTGGGTCTCTCCCAGGCCATGTGAGAGCCAAAGGAAATGACATGGACTTTTCCCTTCCGATACTGCTCTGTGCCTGCACTGAGAAGAGACAGCGAAAGCATCAGCTTTCCAGTAATAAGGAATTCATAGAAACCCATTAACTCCATTAATTCTTGTCTTAAGAAGTGAAATGAGCTGTAGTAAAAAAGAAGTAGAAGAGGATTTTTCTACATTCCTCTCTATGTGTTTGAGATTGACAATAGTGCACCTCAACCCTGCAGTCCTTGTGCTCCCAGGGGAGCACTGCAACACCTCGCCCTTAAGCTGGGATTTGTATGGGGGCTCCCAGGGCTTTGTCTGTGGACTGGGGCATGATGCTGCCAAACCAGGAGGTGTGCCAAAGCCTGGCTTCCAAAGTGGGCCTCCATATCTCTGTGTTCATAAGTGCTGCAAAGAGTGACTTGTTTAAAAAAGAAGTTAAACCTGAAATATTAATTACCCTCTGAGTATATGCATGTTTATATATATATATATATATACACACCTCACTGAGGACTTCAAACTTCCCACATCTGGGAAAAGGCAAGATTTTGCCCTTTGCTCAGTAGAATTGGTAATTCAGGCATTATGAGGCGATTTGTAAGTGATCACCCTGATAACATGACAAGGCTTCTGTTGATATCTGTGGGAGCAGACTTAAACCAACATTCATTGCTTTTGGAAACCTTTCTTTTTTCCTGCTGTATTTCAGATCTAGTGTTTTTTTCCATGGGTCCATGATCAGGGATAGGAATATGTCCTTGATACAAGGTACTGAGATTTTAACATCAGTCTGCTGCAGTCCAGGTATCACAATTATTTCTTGGAGTGTGACTTAAGGAACAGCCAAGAAAATAATTTTTACTGCTAATACTCACTGCACTGTGAGACTTAATAGATATAAATCTGTATTTTGGGTGACTTCACTGATTCCTCCCCCTCCATATGCCATTAAAACATCATTACCAAGAAAATTTAAGACTTTACCAAAGAAGCTTAGCTATAGCATTTTGTATTATGTGTTATTTAGTGTCCTGAAGTGCTGAGCAGGGGCTTCTAAGGAAGTGATGGGTAGTTTAATCCCAGACCTGAAGTCTGTGGTGGCTGTTTTGAGAGTCTTCATCCCAAGCTGGCAAACCTGGATGTAGACATCTGTTAGCACAAGGCAGAGCAGAAGTCTCCAACTTTAACCACTGCCGGTGTTCCTTAGAATAACTTAGCATGGATGCCAAAGCATCTTATCAAACTGAGGAACCGCTTGACCATGCTTCAGCCTGTTGTGAGATAGCTGCCCCAAATTCTTCCTAAATTCTAATCTGCAGGGTTGTACTTCTCTTTTGAGTATAAAAATAGTGTAACTCCTTAAGAAATAGAGTCTACTCAGGTTAACCATTGTCAACCTCCTCTTCCAGAATAATCCTACTTAAACACCCTTAGGAAATGTGTGGGGTTAGGGTAGAGTGGTTTAGTTAGGCTTGCAGAGCCCTGCAGCACCCGGGTACTGCTGGGAGCTGACTCCTTCCCTTTGGGGACTGTTTGGTGCCATGAGTCCTCAGTTCAAGTTCTGCTGGCAACCAGCACGTTAACTCTGCAGGGATTCTGCTCTGAGCCTTCAAGAGGGCTCATTTCAAACAAAAGGGCTTTATTCCCTCACTTGTGGGTGGAATTTAAAAAAAAAAAAAGAAAAATGAAAGTGAAATTAAATGCTAAGCGGTTATCATAAGTCTTGTGTGCCTTGTAATAACTATACCCAAAGTCCTTTTACATTTCTAGAATGCCGTTTTCCTTTCCACACTTGTACTTTCCTGGGAACTTGAGCAGTGTGGTAGCTCTGTGTTTATGTCCTGGCTAATGAGTCAACACCTCTAACACTTTCAGACTGAAATAGGTGTTGCAGATGTTTTTGTAAATGGCAAAGGCTCCGTTTTGATAACTCCATCCCAATTGCTGTGAGTTTTTATCCATCCAGTCACCTTTAGAGCAGAATAACTATGTGGTTAAATGGGGTTATTGTTGAACAAACAGTAGAAGTGCCCTCGGGGAAGAGAGGATGTGGGACATTGGTAAGAACTAGAAATGAAGCCCTCTGTGCTCTGCCTGGTCAGGCACCAAATATTTTAATTGGGCCTAGAAATTACCAGTTTTATTTTTTAGAAAATGAAGGAGTATGTGAGCAGAACTCACCTATGAAACAATAATCATCTTGCTTTTTGCTCCTTTTTTTTTCCTTTTTTTTTGTTTTTCCCGTAGATCATCCTTATGTCAAAACATGTTAGAAAGACTGTCGGGAAGTAATGCCCATTAACAGACTGGGTGGTAGAACTGGGAAGCAGACACTTAATAAGCATTCAAGCTCTCAGAGCAGGAAACTTGCAATTAATATTGATTAGAAAAAATTTTTTCCTCATTTTAAATACTGTAGCACAGTGTATATTGTCATCAGCACTTTTCTTGTTACAGCTGTCACCTTGATTTTTTTTTTTTTTTTGCTTATTAGGATCTCAATGGAAAGATTGCCTTTTGTTTATTCTATAATGTGAACAGAGCTAGTTAACTGGAATACATATGAAAGCAATTAGAAACATCTTGACCTGCAATAGATGCAGATCCATGCCCAAACTGACTGCTGAATGCACTGAGAAAGGGAAAAAAACCATTCATCTGCTTTGCTAAAAGCTAAATAAAAGGGGAAAAATCTATCAAGTTTGAGCAGGAGCAACTTGTGTGTTCCCAGGCAATGGGGTTTGTTCCGTGTATTCTGCTCTGCTCTGTTAGGTTGTCTTGATACATCATTAAAGCAGGTCTCAGTAGCCTCGGGGGGGGGGGAAAGGGTG